>CM050174.1:59451487-59836487 GCA_027410445.1 Discoglossus pictus
TATAAAATATGATAAATATTTGATGTGATATAACCCTCAAAGATCTATGTTTAAAGGTGAAATTGCATTGCAGTCGATAAGTAAGCTGTAATCTGTTTCAAATGAGACAAAAAGCTTGCAGATAAAAAACCCTGTCCAGTGCGGAGCTCTGAGGCAGAAAAACTCAGTCCTATTTATTTGTGTATTGATCTGGGCCATGGTCCTGTCTGGGTCCTGGAAGATTTCACTAGCTTTGTCATTGTTATTTATGGCTACTGCATAATGCCTCTCAGACTGGGCCAAGGGGCAACCACAAAAACACCCATCTAAGGAAGAAGGGTTTCTAAGGATTAGAGCTCTAAACGGAGAATACAGAGTGGGGCCTGACTATAGGGGAGTTTCAGAGCTTTGCCCCATCATGTCACCTTAAATATACCCTTATCAATACCACCATGATTATTGCGATAAATTACATCAACTCATTATATGTCACATACTTGTACCCTTACCAATATCACCAGAATTATTGGAATAAAATAATGTACTCCTTATATCTCACCCACTTGTACCCTTATCAATATCACCAGAATTATTGGAATAAAATAATGTACTCATTATATCTCACCCACTTGTACCCTTATCAATATCACCAGAATTATTGGAATAAAATAATGTACTCATTATATCTCACCCACTTGTACCCTTATCAATATCACCAAATGTATTGCAATAAACTAATTTATCATTATATGTCACCCACTTTTACCCTTATCAATATCACCAAAAATATTGCAATAAAATAATTTAGTTATTATATCTCACCCACTTGTACCCTTATCAATACCACCAGAATTATAGCAATACAATAATTTATCATTTTATAACACACACTAGTACCCTTATCAATACCACCAGAATTATTGCAATAAAATAATGTACCCACTTGTACCCTTATCAATACCCCCAGAATTATTGCAATACAATAATTTATCATTTTATAACACACACTAGTACCCTTATCAATACCACCAGAATTATTGCAATAAAATAATGTACCCACTTGTACCCTTATCAATACCCCCAGAATTATTGCAATAAAATAATTTATCATTATATCTCACCCACTTGTACCCTTATCAATACCCCCAGAATTATTGCAATAAAATAATTTATCATTTTATCTCACCCACTTGTACCCTTATCAATACCACCAGAATTATTGCAAAAAAATAATGTACTCATTATATCTCACCCACTTGTACCCTTATCAATACCACAAAATTTATTGAAATAAACTAATTTATCATTACATGTCACCCACTTGCACCCTTATCAATACCACCAGAATTATTGCAATAAAATAATTTACTTATTATATGTCACCCATTTGTACCCTTACCAATACCACCAGATATATTGCAATACATTAAATCAACTCATTAAATCTTACCCACTTGTACCCTTATCAATATCCCCAAATTGATTGCAATAAAATAATTTACTTATTATATATCACCCACTTGCACCCTTATCAATACCACCAAATTTATTGCAATAAACTAATTTCCTATTATATCTCACCCACTTGTACCCTTATCAACACCACCAGAATTATTGCAATACAATCATTTACTCATTATAATACCCTTATTAAAACCACCAGATTTATTGCAATAACTTAAATCATCCCATTATATCTCACCCACATGTGTCCTTATCATGTGCCACCAGAATTATTACAATAAATAAAATAATCTGATTATTGGTTAATATTGCATTTAATACACTCCAAGTTACCTGGACATATTTTCAGGATATTGCAGCTTAGGGTTGTATTGTGTCCTTATTCCTGTGCCAGTTCCTCACCCCACACCACACAGCCCTCCTCTGTCTCTGATATATTCCCCCCTCTTTCTCCCAGTAACCCTGAAGGAAGTGGAGGCAGCAGACAGACCATAGATGTCACGGATTCCCGCTTGTAAACTTTATTGTACGTCTTGTCTTCCGCAGCTTCCATGTTTAGACAATAGAACAAAGTGGGCAAAGACAATAAAATATAGAATAGCCCCCAATAAAGGACTTCACGTATACAGTATACATTCTGTTCACAGCAACCCTAAAAAAATCACTTTACAACTGGTTTCACTGGGTGCATGCTAACTAAATCCTCTCAAGACACTGGATAACAGAAAAGTGCCTGGGACCAAAGACTTAGGGAGATCTAGAGAGGGGGAGACTACGTGTCAATTAGGCAGTTTCATGTTGTTGGTCATGTTTTTGTTTTTTATATAAGAAACACATAAATCACAAACAGGGATAGTGCACAAAAATAAGTTCTCCAAAGTTATGATTCATCACAAAAAGCTATTGAGCTATACACAAACACTAGGAAGTTAGGACATTGTCTTGTTTTACATGGGGCATTTTAGGTATCAAATAAGATTAGTGGGGGGGGGGGGTTACAGAGAGGGGATACAGCTACATGGTTACAGCAAGATAGTGCCCCCACCACCCCCTCCTGCATTTCTGTAAGGTAGGGCTCCTCCACAAGCCTGGGTGCTCTTATTTATTTATTATCCCCTATTAGTTGCTCTTTTCCCCCTTTGGTCCTTCCAGTCCTTCCTCTGGCTCCTGAGCCCTCTCCAGTTTCTGTTTTTCCAGTTCTTCCTGCTCACATTTGCTGCTGGGAAACTTGTCCTTATTATTTTCCTTTTTCCACTTCATCCTCCTGTTCTGGAACCAGATTTTGACTTGTCTCTCAGTGAGTCCCAGGGCGTGAGACACCTCGATCCGCCGCTTGCGAGTCAGGTAAGGGTTGAAGAGGAACTCCTTCTCCAGCTCCAAGGTCTGGTAGCGGCTGTAGGTCTGTCTGCCCCTCCTGCGTCCGGCGGCTGCTGGAGGAGAGAGAGGGCAAC
This sequence comes from Discoglossus pictus, assembly GCA_027410445.1. Lineage (NCBI taxonomy): Eukaryota > Metazoa > Chordata > Amphibia > Anura > Alytidae > Discoglossus > Discoglossus pictus. The sequence goes on from CM050174.1 coordinate 59,454,382, forward strand.
AGTGAGGGGTGGGATGGAGAGAGGGCACTGAGGGGTGGCAGACTGAGCCTGCTGTGAGGGGACACTGAGGGGTGGCAGACTGAGCATGGGGAGAGGGGGCACTGAGGTGTGGGATGGAGAGAGGGCAACAGTGAGGGGTGGGATGGAGAGAGGGGGCACTGAGGGGTGGGATGGAGAGAGGGGGCACCGAGTAGTGGGATGGAGAGAGGGGCACTGAGGGATGGGATGAAGAGAGGGGGCACTGAGGGGTGGGATGGAGAGAGGGGGCACTGAGGGGTGGGATGGAGAGAGGGGACACTGAGGGATGGGATGGAGAGAGGGGGCACTGAGTATGGGATGGAGAGAGGGGGCACTGAGGGGTGGGATGGAGAGAGGGGGCACTGAGGGGTGGGATGGAGAGAGGGGACAGTGAGGGTGGGATGGAGAGAGGGGACACTAAGTGGTGCGATGAAGATAGGGGGCACTGAGGGTGGGATGGAGAGAGGGTAACAGTGAGGGGTGGGATGGAGAGAGGGGGCACTGAGGGATGGGATGGAGATAGGGGCCACTGAGGGGTGGGATGGAGAGAGGGCAACAGTGAGGGGTGGGATGGAGAGAGGGCACTGAGGGGTGGTCGACTGAGCATGGGGAGAGGGGACACTGAGGGGTGGCAGACTGAGCATGGGGAGAGGAGACACTGAGGGGTGGGATGGAGAGAGGGGGTACTGAGGGGTGGGATGGAGAGAGGGGGCACTGAGGGGTGGCAGACTGAGCATGGGGAGAGGGGACACTGAGGGGTGGGATGGAGAGATGGGGTACTGAGTGGTGTGATGGAGAGAGGGGGCACTGAGGGTTGTCAGACTGAGCATGGGGAGAGGGGACACTGAGGAGTGGGATGGAGAGAGGGCAACAGTGAAGGGTGGGATGGAGAGGGGGCACTGAGGGGTGGGATGAAGAGAGGGGGCACTGAGGAGTGGGATGGAGAGAGGTGACACTGAGGGGTGCCAGACTGAGCGTGGAGAGAGGGGACACTGAGGGATGGGATGGAGAGAGGGGGCACTGAGGGTGGGATGGAGAGAGGGGACACTGAGGAGTGGAATGGAGAGAGGGGACACTGATGGGTGGGATAGAGAAAGAGGACACTGAGGATGGGATGGAGAGAGGGGGCACTGAGGGTGGGATGGAGAGAGGGGACACTGAGGGTGGGATGGAGAGAGGGGGCACTGAGGGGTGGGATGGAGAGAGGGGACTCTGAGGGTGGGATGGATAGAGGGGGCACTGAGGGGTGGGGTGGAGAGAGGGGACACTGAGGGGTGGGATGGAGAGAGGAGACACTGAGGGTGAGATGGAGAGTGGAGGCACTGAGGGGTGGGATAGAGAGAGGGGGCACTGAGGGTGGGATAGAGAAAGGGGACACTGAGGGGTGAGATAGAGAGAGGGGACACTGAGGGGTGGGATAGATAGAGGGGACACTGTGGGTGGAAAAGAGAGAGGGGGTACTGAGGGGTGGCAGACTGAGCATGGAGAGAGGGCATGGGGGGCACTGAGGGGTGGGATGGAGAGAGGGACACTGGGGGTGCCAAGCTGAGCCTGGAGAGAGGGCAAAAGTGAGGGGTGGGATGGAGAGAGGGGGCACTGAGGGGTAGGATGGAGAGAGGGGACACTGAGGGGTGCCAGATCGAGCATGGAGAGAGGGCAACCGTGAGGAGTGGGATGGAGAGAGTGGGCACTGAAAGGTGGGATGGAGAGAGGGGTCACTGAGGGGTGGGATAGAGAGAGGGGACACTAAGGGATGGGATGGAGAGAGGGGACACTGAGGGATGGGATGGAGAGAGGGGACACTGAGGGGTGTGATAGAGAGAGGAGAGACTGAGGGGTGGGATGGAATGAGGGGACACTCTGGGGTGAGATAGATAGAGGGGACACTGTGGGGTGGGATAGAGAGAGGGGACAATGAGGGGTGCCAGGCTGAGCATGGAGAGAGGGGGTGGGGGACACTGAGGGTGGCAGACTGAGCATGGAGAAAGGGGATGAGGGACACTGAGGGGTGGCAGACTGAGCATGGAGAGAGGGGGTGGTGGACACTGAGGGGTGGCAGACTGAGTATGGAGAGAGGGGGTGGGGGACACTGAGGGGTGGCAGACTGAGTATGGAGAGAGGGGGTGGGGGACACTGAGGGGTGGCAGACTGAGCATGGAGAGAGGGGATGGGGGACACTAAGAGGTGCCAGACTGAGCATGGAGAAAGGGGATTGGGGACACTGAGGAGTGCCAGACTGAGCATGGAGAGAGACACATGCCCCGTTGTATAAGTCACATATATAAGGGAAGAATTAAAGACAATATGTATATAGGAATATACATCCAGTATTCTGTAAGTTTGTTGTATAGTATATTGGGAAGTACAAGTTTAGTGAAAGTGATATAGGGGAATACAACAAGTTTAGTATTATTACTATAGGGAAATACGCCAAGCTTAATATTGCTAAAGGGACATGCACCAAGTTTGATATTTCTATAGTGAAATACAACCAGTATAGTATTTCTATAGGGACATACACCAAGTTTGATATTTATATAGGGAAATACAACCAGTATAGTATTTCTATAGGGACATACACCAAGTTTGATATTTATATAGGGAAATACAACCAGTATAGTATTTATATAGGGACATACACCAAGTTTGATATTTATGTAGGGAAATACAACCAGTATAGTATTCCTATAGGGACATACACCAAGTTTGATAGTTATATAGTGAAATACAACCAGTATAGTATTTCTATAGGGACATACAACAAGTTTGAAATTTATGTAGGTAAATACAACCAGTATAGTATTCCTATAGGGACATACACCAAGTTTGATAGTTATATAGTGAAAGAGAACCAGTATAGTATTTCTATAGGGACATACAACAAGTTTGAAATGTATATAGTGAAATACAACCGGGATAGTATTCCTATAGGGACATACACCAAGTTTGATATTGCTTTAGTGAAATACAACCAGTATATTGTTACTATACTCTATGTTTAGTATTTGTATAATTGAATACACAAAGTATAGTGGTCAGTAAATCAAGTAGAGTTTTGCTATAGAGTAAAAACATATAGTAATGGAAGTATATATGCCAAGTATAGCAGGAAATGTATCCAGTATATTATCATTATATATGAACGGTGCTATAATATAGGTAATACATCACGTATAGTAACATGAATCAGTATTACTATAGGGAATTACATTAATGTAGGATTGCTATAAAGAAGGAAAAGCATCACGTATAGTAATGTCATAAGTATATACATGGATAATATACAAATGCAGTGCTATTCTTATAATGTATAATATAGGGGAGCTATGTCCATGCATTATATAATGCCGTGATCCCATTATAACAAAGAATGGCAGATGGACATACCCCAAGCAAAGCAGAAAGGAGCTCTCTCCAGCCAGTAACTGCTTAAGTATAAACTACAGGGACTCATGGAGAAAATAAGGATGTAGCCACCAATCTCATAATGAAATGACACAGGGATATACAGTGGGACTCTGCTCATGCATTAAATAAGGATATAAACCCCATTATGGTAAAGACATGGTGTGTGGACAAATGATAGGGTATATCAGGGGTGCACTATTTTCACTGATTAAATAAAGCGATCATAAAAAGGGGCTTAGACAAAGTGCAATGTTGGGGTTACCTCCCATGTAAACAATCATATAATCCAATTTTGCGAATCAATAGGGAATTATGGGAATATGCAAAACTGAATATCCTCATATATACCAATAAACTAAAAATACAATTGTAATTTATACACACCAAGCAAAAATCGAACTATGTCCTTACAGTAAATGAGCATATAGCTCAATACTGACCATACCCTATGGATTTCCATTGCACTTCAATGCAGGGAATAAGCTCATGTAAATTAAATTGCAAAATGTATATACTGTATACACATTGCAACTGGGATCCCTCATAAAGAAGCATGCAGACATCCAATCATCACACACACTTGGTACAAATCCTACACACAAAGCTGTCAAATAATTTATATATATATATATATATATAAAATAAAATAAAATATGAATGAAAAGAAATCAGGAAATGAATCTGATAATGATAGGGCACCAAGTATATATATGCAAAATTAAATATGAGTCCTAGTAATTATATTATTAATGATAACTGATAAACTCTACCAGACAGCTTATACTGATAACTAAGCAATGAATGGGCAGATAAAGTGTAGGAGAAAACTTTCTGCATGTATACAATATATATATAGCATTATGCTAATAATTAAACAAGGCGCAAAGCATAATGCTAATTAAAACACACAATGAATGGACATGCATAGAGAATTAATGCATATTAATGCATATAATAAAATTAAATAAATAATCTTATAATATAATGTTAAATACATGCCTTATTGTGATTAAAACAAAACATATAGTAATGAATGGGCACAGAGCAAGAATAAAAGGATTGAGCTCTCCCCATGCAGAAAATCCAGATATTGCCCCACACAATTACAAAGAGGTTGGAAAGTGCAATGGCCAGCAGTAAAATAAAGAGCATCCGGGCAATTAAACTATAAAAAGCAATTTCCAAGTGCAGAAGTTTAGGTCCAGTCTCACCTTGTGGTCTCATCCAGGGGAAGAGCTGTGTGGGAGAGGGGCTCTGCTCCGAGCTCTCTGCCTCCTCTCCCAGGCCAGATGAGGCCAGCTTGCAGTCGGTATATTGCACTAGATCTGAGTCCTGGCTACTGAACAGACTCTGCCTCTGCAGTGGATCGTACCCATAGAAGCTGCTGGGGTCCCCATGACAAGTCACAGCACAGGGGTTCTGCTGATAGGGGGGCGAGGACAGCGAGGAGGTTCCATGGTAAAACTCCTGGATCTGGCTGGGGTGCTGAAAGGTTCCTCCTGCACTGGGTCCATACACAACAGTGGCTCTGCCACCCAGATCCTGAGCGAACCCACAATCATAATAATTGGGGCGCAACGACTCCCCTGTTTTGTACTTGGAAAAAAGTGAATTTACAAAATAAGAACTCATTTTTAATTGTTTCTTTCCCCAATTTTTTTTTTTGAAAGTAGGAGAACAAGTATTGCTGCTGTCTTTTCCAGGAATATAAAAGAAAGCTGTGTATAATCAAAAGTCTATGCCTGGATAATATGGCATTCTTAAAAAAATAAATAAAATAATAATATATAATATTATACCACTTAAAAGAGTTCTCGCTTTACATTTCCAAGAAGGGATGCCAGTCCATAAACAGTTTTCTTTGATTTACTTCGCCGCAAATGAGTTGTTTCATATTTCCCAACCTCTTTTGATGATCATTTGCATGTATTACCCAAGCTGCATCCTATTGGCTTCCTGAGCTCTACATGGACTGTGCCTGGGATTGGGAGAGGAGTAAAAAGACCAAGAGCTTGGAGGGGGCGATCTGGAGACAATATACGCATTAAATATGTTTAACTACCCCCACTAATGAGATATGTCTCTCCCCACAACAAATCACACACCTAGAAAAAATCACACTGAAACCAGAAAAAAAATATATAAAAAAATAAAAAAAATAGATTGATTTTTTTTGGGAGTGTTAGAAATTAAATAGAAGGGACTGTTTAGTCGTTAATTTCCCAATTTTAACGAGGCAGCTTTAGCCTTTTTAAATGTCAGGGTCGGTTTAGGAAACTGTAAAAGTACACGATTTAATTGCTACTAGTTTTTTAAAGGTCCAATAAATGTAATTGGTATTTTAATATGAGTTATCAAATCATACACATCCTCAGACTAAACATATTTTAAAACAAACGAGCCAGTCATATTTAACATTTTAATGATCAATTCCCCCTATTATTGATAAAGGTTTAACTATCGCATGAAAGGAATTGCATTTGTAATCGCCAGAAAAAAAGGGCTGTAAACTGTTTAGCAAACTATAAAGAGCCATAAACTGGAGATGTTGATGTTGTTTATGTTGAGGAATATAAAAGCTGTTAGCGTTTTATGAGGTGCTTCCATTACTGCTATAAAGTAAGAGCTTGGATTGGTTCCTTCCACATTATTGCAAGATGTTGCAAGTGTCAATATTGAATTAAAATCATTATTGTTGCAGAATAGCGCTCCTTCTTCTCCTTTCATAGGCTTTCTGAGCTTCTCTACACTTAGAAAAAAAACTGCTTCAAAGTGCTGGAATTAGACAACAATTATCTGCACTGGCCCTGTGAGTGGAGTTGGTGCCTTTACCCCCTCTCTGTAGATTGTGAGCTCTGTGGACACTTTTGCCATAATTACATATTTGACCCAAATAGCACCGATTTACAGATCTTAGACATAATCATTTATTACACCCAAATTTACTAAGCATCTAATGTGGACCTTACATTATCTCCTATGAGGGGAAGAAAGTCCTTCTCATTTTATCTGTGATAAAATATGAAAAGATGTATAATATAAATATCGATATATATATTTAAGTGTGTGTATATATATATATATATATATATATATATATATATATATATATATATATATATATATATATATATATATATAGGCTGGGGTGTAGGAGCCACAATGTATGCACAGGCTGTAAAATAGCGTATATATACATACATACAAACATAGAAAATTCTGTCCCCCACATCCCCCCACTTACTACACCCATGAGTTCCACAGTATAAAGTACAGTAAAAAATAGTGCACATCTGGACCTCTCAAAATAAGTTTCCCGGTCAGAATCTCAAGAAATACAGGGTTTGAATGTGTGGTAGATAGATAGATAGATAGATAGATAGATAGATAGATAGATAGATAGATAGTCAGATAGATAGATAGACAGATAGATAGATAGATAGATAGATAGATAGATAGATAGATAGATAGATAGATAGATAGATAGATAGATAGTCAGATGGATAGATATATAGATATATAGATATATAGATAGATAGATAGATAGTCAGATAGATAGATAGATAGATAGATAGATAGATAGATAGATAGATAGACAGTCAGATAGATAGATAGATATATAGATAGATAGATAGATAGATAGATAGATAGATAGTCAGATGGATAGATATATAGATATATAGATATATAGATAGATAGATAGATAGTCAGATAGATAGATAGATAGATAGATAGATAGATAGATAGATAGATAGATAGATAGACAGTCAGATAGATAGATAGATATATAGATAGATAGATAGATAGATAGATAGATAGATAGATAGATAGATAGATAGTCAGATAGATAGATAGATAGATAGGTCTTTATATATATATATATATATATATATATATATATATATATATATATATATATATATATCACACTATTCTATGTATCGAAATCCTGTTTGAGTACAAATGACAAAACACCTTTTCTAGGATATATTAGCTTGAATCGTCCAATAAATACACAAACAATCAAATAATGATGTTTATTGTGATACTTGAATGTCTACAGCAAATCAAATATGTTTATAGATCCCACATTAAACAAGAATTCAGGTAAACCTATTACTTATATATATAAAAAACAACAATATTATAAGTTTATTGTAATGCTTTCATTTTTACATAAAACGAGAACAATATAAAAATGATCTAGCTAAAGCAATGGATTTGTGAAATCGTTATATTATCTTAATGCATTACAGATTAATAGTAAAAAATGCAGTTTTATGCATAAGATAAGAAAAAAATAAAGGCAAGTCACAGTCTTACGAATATGGGAAATATTTACTGCAGTTGTATTAATGTATATCAGTATTTATTGTAATAATATATGTTTTTCCACCCGCATTACAGCACACCTTATATTTATTTGTTAGCAAAAGACATTATTGGGCAAGTACCAGATATATAAACGAAATATTTACTGAAGTACTAGAAAAAAAGAACAGGAAAAGTAAGAGAGTGGGATATTAAAAGTTAATAGATAAGTATAGAAGTAGTGTACTGAGAGGGGGTCTCTTATCCGGATACACACAGCTTTTCATGAGTGCTGTCTCCTGTAAGTAAAATTGAATTGTATTTCTCTGCAAAATTCATGAGAACAGCAAAATGTTCTTTATTCTCTAGATTTATGGGTTATTATAATCTCACAATGTGAGATTAACTAACACATAATGCATTGTTTTCTGTATTTAAGTCTCTGGATTTCCTACATAACTATTGACATTAGGATCACATTTAATCTAATGCTTTTGACTAATGTTTAATTTGTGCAATATGAATAGCCTCCAATGTGCTGTAAGATGCACCAAAAAAAATAAATAAAAAAGAAGAATAAACTGTCAAATTCATCCCTCAAATGAGCAGATATCACAACCTGTCCATGTTATGCTTCTTCTATATATCTGACCTAGCAACACTTGATACAATTAAGAGTTTATTTGCATTAGTGTAGAAATCCGCAGGGAGAAATCTTCCTAAAACTGTATTATATCCCCCTTTTATCCCACTCATCTTCTTTTCGCTATTGCTCACTAATTTAGTGATTGTTAGAACATTTTATAGTGTAATAAAGCTGAATTATCTGTTAACTGAAAGATATTATGTTTTGTGTTCTTGTATCACTCCATTTCCTATCACAGTGATCAGATATAAAGCACTGAAGAAAAATACATTTTATTAAAAAAAAAAAAAAAATCTTAAAAAACAAACCATTTTATGAAATTTGTAAGGGCAAATATAAGGTGTTGAATCTGATTGTTCATGGACCAACAGCGGCACCTAGCGATCTCTGCGGGAAGTGCAATACACTTAATAAAACTTGAGTGGTTGGAAAAAAAAATCTTCAGATTTTTTTTATTAGCTGTGGGCTTTAGAGAGTGGGTCTGGACATGGATGGATGGAGAAGAGTATTTTCTATCATATCCTCAGAGATGACACTTTAATTCAATATGGGTCATAAATATCACAAATATTTCTTTAGGAAGGGGATATGACTTTAAATTTAAGGAGTGCAGGGTAGATCTTGCAAGGAGAGGCCGGACACAGCTTGGCTGGAGACAGATAAGGCAAATTTCCAGACGTTTCTCTTGATTTGGACATTTACGACTTGAATTCTTCTTGCCTGGAATAGCAAGGAGACAAAAGAAACTGGGCCCTGGAGAGAAGTTGCAATTTCTTCTGAAAAGGAAAAAATCAAAAAGAAAAAAAAAAAAAAAAAAAGTGAAATTCCCAGCTACCTCTCCTCATATATTTTCTTTGAGCAGTTGCAGCTATTTCCATGGCTTCCTCTGGATTCACTGGGAGCCCTGAAACTTGCTCACTTGCCTATAAACTTTTACAGCGGTTATATTCTTTTATGAGCCCACTAAACTGAATTCTCTTTTTTTATGACCATCTCTTGGTTTTAAGTCCACCGTTTCTCTTTTGTTTTCCCAAAGAATTATGCAAATTTCGTTTAAAATATAAAAAAAGAAACACAAAAGCCCTTAAAGCAACTTAAAAGATATATCCATCTCTCTGTTTTTACCGTGTGTGATAAAAACCCTATTATTTTTCAATTGATGTCGTTTCCAAATAAAATATTAAAAGGACTGTACTGACAGAAGAGATATATTGGGACATCATTCAGTTTGTATAAATCACTTTTGCCTCCAGTATAAAATATGGCATTTAATATTCTATACATTATACATTTATGTATGTTTTTACTCTACACTCTGTATCTTTTACAATTTGTGTGGCTGTTATAATATTTAATTTACATTACATTTTATTTTAATTTGCACTAAAAATATGTTGTGTATTTTTTAACTTAATATTATAAATATATTGTTATGTTTAAGATGTACTAAATAAGCTTTTTTCTGTTTATTTTTACCGACAATAGATTCACTGGATTAATTAAACAGATTGATAATGTTAGAATTAATGAAATAATACCTTCTTCTACTTATTCTTTTGATATTTACCCAAAGTATAATATTAACAATATAATCAATAGGATTGATCATCAGAAAAAATATATACCTTTTAGTTTATTATATTATTTTTAAGTTTAACTCTTTTATTATTTTTGAAAAAAAGCAATAACCTAAAATGTATTAATTTTCTGATGATCAATCCTATTGATCATATTGTTAATATTATACCTTGGGTAAACATAAAAAGAATAAGTAAAAGAAGACAATATTTAATTAATTATAACATTAACAATTAGCGCATTTTTTTAAATGCTGGATCTAACCATTACATTTAAATAAAATATAAATAAAAGTGTTCAAGAGGGGTGACTAATAATTTATGTCACTAATTTAATAACAAAGAAAATAAACATTACATTCAGAAATGCAAAAATTGTAAACAGTTTGACATGACGATTAAGACTGGAACAAAACTATATTTATACACAATGTCTTTTTCAAGTATAAAGCAACATAGAAAATATACAAACACTTGACTTGGCACTAGAACTTCAACAAACAGCTACATATCTTGTAAAAACATTTCACAATAAATTATAAATAACTACCTCTAACAATACACCGAGCTGGCTTTGCTATTTATACTAGAAAATCTGAAGTTCTAAAAAACTATTATTTTTTTTTCAGCAAAGTGTGCTTTCCATCATAATAATCTGTATAAAAATGATGTAGGCTGGTGAGGGTTTGTATAAGAAGAGATGATCTGGAAATTAAATATATACTTCTTTTATATGTAGTGTGTCTGGCTGTGTGTCTTTATAAAGGTGTATTGAGTGTTGAGTGATACAAATCATTAATTTTCTTAAATCTGCAGTCAGACCCACTTTGCCAAAAGCTGCAGATGAGCTGGTAAAATTGTGTAGGACATAAGACAACTATATAATCACAGCACATCACATGAAATAACATTACTGATCTCAGTGTGCATCCTACCTGGTAAAACTAAAAACAGCATTTAAATGCCATGCAAAACGTGGAAAAGTCCTATGAGTTTTAATTAAATCTGTCACTGTTCCATAAATAGGGAGCAGGTGTATGGGATGGAGAGTTGGGTTTAATCTTTTCCCTGCTCCTTGTTCAGTTTCTTCATTTTCATCCTCCTGTTCTGAAACCAGATTTTCACCTGTCTCTCACTCAGATTAAGCAGCCTGGCCACCTCATGCCTCCTGTCCCTTGTCAGGTACATATTAAAAAGAAATTCTTTTTCCAACTCTAAGGTCTGGTATTTTGTGTAAGGACATCGCTTTTTCCTTGAAGATCTTGCGTGTAACCAATTAGCTGATGGATTGGCTGAAAAAAAATATATATATGTCAATTAATATACACATTTCATAACAGCAAAATAAAATCGTCACCTTGAAAGTACAAAAACAAAGATATTCATCACATTATATCATTACTATTTTTTTATGTATTGACCATATTAGATTTTATTTACAACATCATTATATAACAAACACATAATTGTATGATGTTTCCACTGCTTTATGATTTATTATAAGTCTGGTTATAAATTCGTCATCCAATTTAAAACTGATGAAAGCCACAATTATTTTATTTTTTTCGATAGATGTAATTGTACTAATTTAAAACCCACATATATTTTTAAAGCCAGACCTAGAGCAAAAACAGAAAAAAAATAAGTTTATTATGTTTTTTTTCTATACACGATTAAAACGTCAGGCTTCAATACAAATTACCTAATAAAATATAAATGAAATGCTGTGATCACAATATAAAGGCTGCTTTCTGGCACTGTAACTTTGCATTTTCAGATTGTGTGTTCATTGGAATAGACTAGATATAATTTGCAGTAAGATTAAATATTAAAGGGAATTAAAGCAGTTAATAATTAATACCTTGAATACGGCTGCTTATCAGCATTGCCGCGTGGCTTTATTTCAACAAGATAATTTCTTAATAAACATTTGACTTCATTTTTCCTCTCTTTGTTTATCAATTTTACACGATTTAAGGTGATCTGGACTAATGTTTGCTGTCAAGACAAAAAATCCCCATTCCTATATCAAAATCACCAGTGGTGATTAATTGGGGACTTCCAGACAGTGGAAAAGGGATTACACAGTAGCATAACATTACTGCACAGTATAAATACTATGTATACATCTACTTTTCTTAATCCCTCTATAACAAAATACTATGTTTTATTATGACAACTTATCCCCATTGAGAACCTGGTATATAAATTCTGAGTCTACATCAATTTTTACAGCTCATGTCCATGTAAATGGCTATTAAATACACATGCTACAGATTTTATTCTCTAAATCTTTCTCTTTAACATAGTTTGTTCTGGATCTCTGCCCAGTGCTAAGTTACTGTGGAATATGCCTCATATAATGTACTTTGAGATGCAGGCATAATAGCCCAATTTATCAAGGTAACATGCCTTTTTTTATTCGTCATTACACCTGCAATTGCAGAATATTTAGACTTGATGCAGGAATAGCACCAGATCTTGTTACCTGTGGATCAAATATACCTGGTAGCAATATGATACCATGCTGTAGATGACATTTTGCCTCTAATCTGTGTTTTTTATTTAGTTAATATAAGTGCTGTCTGGCACTTGTCTGTATCTTCTCTCTCTCTCCTGACTTGGAAGTGATGAGATATTTCCTAGCTGTTTTATGGCACTCCTAAGCTTTATTCTGTTACTTCCTCAGTTTTATAACTTACTTTGATCTGTCCTGTCTTTGTCTCCATTTCCTTCGCATACTTTATTGTCTTGGTAGCTGGGCCTCTCATTAGAGTCCTCTCTTGCAGCAGCAGCAGCTTCAAGATTGTACTCTTGGGCTCCCAGTTTCTGGAGGTCCCCGGGGTGCCCCAACATGGGCTCAGCTTTCACAGCTCCAGCCTCAGCCCTGGGCAGTGGATCCAGCCAGCTTCGTAAGTACCTGGTCTCTGAAGTGGGAGCTCCCTGCTGGATGTAGGGGTGATAGACTGCAGGCAGGGGTGCAGATGAGTGAGGGGTCCAGGAGGCGCTGAACACTGGAGCTTTGGGCTGGAAACTACACGATGGGAAGTCCAGTGGCTCAGGATGAGCAGGCTGCCTGGGGCTGGGGTACTGTCCAGAGGAGAACTTGGCAGCTGGAGCCTCCTCAGCCTCATGGCTTATTATGGCCTCCACAAAATAGTTACTGAGAGTTCCAGATATGGCCATTGTCGGTCATCATACACAGCCGGTACATTGAAGGGAACAATATATAGGACAGATGTGAGATTCAACCCTGCACACAACTTCCTAGCCAACAAAGTACACTTGGGCTGCTGCCTTGTGAGCTCCTGGCAACTGATTGGTCAAACTTTTCTCCGTGTGCCTTGATAAAGCGTCAGAGGGTCGTAAATCAATCGGAAGGGGCTGCACAGAGCTGTCACAGCTTCATATCAAAGGGCCATTGTGTTATGTTTATGAAGGTAACACAACGCCTGGGCTCAGACCCACAACATCACACACACCCATACAGTATGCTGCCAATCACCCCCAAACTGGGGGCAATGGGGGGGGGGGGGGGGGGTACCTGGTCACTCACATCATGTTACAGTGAGGACCCATCATAATATAACACAATCCTACCACATCACTAAAACAGACAGCTTTATTATACAGCCATATCCCAAATATGTGGGGGGTGGGATGCACATCAGAGGCTGCACCCAAACTAAATCAAGGCAAATTATTATATATATTCCAATGAAGAAATGCTTGTGATTTGTATCTTGTAATGAAACAGGTCATCAGCACAAGCACCTGGATGCCTTCTCTCCAATATTGTACAAGCACATATATCTGCAGAGATTGGGTGATAATGAGTACAAGGGAGTTTTACATGCTATATACTAATAAGCAAATGTTAAGTGCTGAAACATGAACCAAAAATGCATAAAACTGACATTAAAGTCTTGAAAGAAGGAGCTACAGTTAAGCAAATATTAGACATAATGGAAAATCAGTGCATTGTAGTATTTTATCTGTGTGTATATATATATATATATATATATATATATATATATATATGTATATATATATTAACATACATATATGTATATATATACATATATATATATATATATATATATATATATATATATATATATATATATATATATGTATATATATTATATACACACATTTAACTATGATTACAGTATAACAAGAGTGATGGTTAATTCATTTATTAATTAATATATATATATATATATATATATATATATATATATATAAACAAAACAACAAAGTCAGAGGTGCTCATCATATATATATATATATATATATATATATATATATATATATATACTAAACTATGATTAAAATATAACAAGAGTGATAATTAATTAATATATTATTAATAATAATAATAATGTTATATATATATATATATATATATATATATATATATATATATATATATATTCATTCATATATTTACATGCAAGCTGTGGACTTAATATGATTTAGGATTGAATGACCAATAATAAGACTAAAAACCTCAATTTCAATGTAACAAGGTAATATAACAATTTAATCTGAAGTGAGTTTATGCAGGCAATGTACAGTACTATATGCAGCCATTTTCGTTTATTTCTCAAAGGGGTGAAATTGGGGTTAAACGGGTATTTAACAAAGTAGAATTAGCAGGTATTAATAACTAGGACTAGAGTTTATTTAGCAAATATATTAGACTTGGACTACAGTTTTTACCACTTTGAATCATTTTGCATTTTTTGTTGATTAGGGGTGTAAACATAGCTATAGGTAGATAGTAAAAAAAAAATTGCCTATTGACGCACATCTATTTATTTTTAGCTAGCTGTAAACAAACACACAAACATACCTGTATATATGGGTGTGATAAAACATTATTTACTGCAGTACTGTTGGAACATTTAACTATACACACACATATATATATATATATATATATATATATATATATATATATATATATATAGATATATATATATATATATATATATATATATATATATTGAAGAGTGAATATATATATATATATATATATATGTGTGTGTAATAAATATTATTTACTGCCATACTATTGGAGCACTTAACTATATATATATATATATATATATATATATATATATATATATATATATACATATATATACAAGAGATTAGTATTCAGTATGTCCGCTAATATAACACTTTCTATGTAAAAGCTGTGGTCAATTTTAGCAGCACTCACTCAATATTTAAAAATGTTTTTCATTTATGGTTTTCTTACCAAACTATATTTAACAGACAATAATTTATTTCTGTATAATCTGTTTCTTTAAATAGTTATTTAGACAAATCTGAGTAACCTCAATCTATTTATTGTCTATTTTATTATTTATTAAGATGTCCATAAATATTTGTAAGATTTAGTATCTAAAATGTCAAGTCAGGTGAGTATTTGACCCTTTCTATTTTTTGTTAAGTCCACATATATCTCCATGCATTTCATTTATATATGTATATATAAATATATATATATATATATAGGAAATAAAAGGATATACAGTGGAGGGTTTTGCACTCACCTTTCTACCCAACATAACAGAACTAATATATAATATAATTATATACACATATCTGTACACACATATAAATAAATACATACATATATATATATATATATATATATATATATATATATATATAAATATTTATATATATATAAATATATACATAAATATATATATATATATATATATATATAAATATATATATATATATATATATATATATATATATATATATATATATGTATATAAGACTGAAAAACTGAGCAAAGCAACCTATATTTGTGCAGACACATGAAAAGTGAATACATATATATATATGTGTGTATATATATATGTATATGTATATATATATATATATATATATATATATATATAGATTGATAGATAGATAGATACGTATATATATATATATATATATATATATATATGTGTGTGTGTGTATATCTATATCTATATATATATATATATATGTATATATCTATCTATTTATATATATATATATATATATATATATATATACATATATATACATATATATATAAATATATATATATATATATATATATTTACAGATATTTATATATATACACTTATAAACATACATAAATAGTATATATATATATATATATATATATATATATGTGTGTGTGTATGTATATATATATATATATATATATATATATGTATATACAAATAAAACTGAAAAACTGAGCAAAGTAACCTATATTTCTGGTCAGACACAAAAATAAGTGAATACATATCTGTACATATATATATATTATATATATATATATATAAATATATATATATATATATATATATATATATATATATATATATATATATATATATATATATATATAAACTCAGCAAAATGACCTGTATGTGTCTGTGATTAGACTTCACATTTTATTATTTAATGTGCAGTTATTGCAAATATTATATTATAATCTGCATCTTTTAGCAAAAAAGGGCATCATATACAATTTACCTTCTGCCTTTAAGACAGATAACTGTGATATCTAAAATATAAAGAACTCTGCCAATAAAAATTATATTTCTGCAATTTATTATTGCTACTTTATTGGTTCTTTGAATTGTAAAAAAAAAAAAAAAAAGGTCTTATACTTGTAGAAGTTTAAAATGATTAGTTTGTTTGGGACTTTATAACTAGTTTAAATAGGAAATGTAGAGTATTTCCCAGTCCTATATTATATTGCCAGCTATAAATATCCTCACCTAATATCAGATTATACTGGCAGAGGTTACTGAGCTAATCCCTAAGTGAGTCCTACACATTATTACACAGAAATGAGAAGCAATATCTGAGCTTGATTTACTCTGACAAGGATTTTGTTTCCTACTTACGAGGATTTGTATAAACAGTTCTTAAAATACTTGTACAAACAGCTTTATTTGTTTCATTTCCCCTAAAAAATGTATACACAACTTTTTATAAAAATCTTTTTATAAAATCTTCTTCAGCCATACAACACAAATTATATTATTATTGTAATAGATATATCCATATCATATCCATAATAAAATAGACAATTAAAATATCTAAACAGTTTTTATGTACTATATTAACTTTATTACATTATATATATATATATATATATATATATATATATATATATATATATATATATATATATGTATCGATATTCAGATCAATATTTATATAATTATAATTACTGAGAAACCGCAATTAAAATATATATATATATATATATATATATATATATATATTTTTTTTTTTTTTTTCATTTCTGAATTGTTGCTGTACTAAAGCATTATAATTTAAACATATTTATGTTATTTTAGTTTCAGTTCTTTCAACTTTCAAACTTCAATTAAATTAGAATGTGAAAATAAATATTTTATTTTCCTGCACATACAATGATACTTTTAATTAAATCCTTTTTTTTTATTAAAATTCTGCTCGTTTAATATGCGTTTACAGAAGGAAGAATAGAAAATGTGTGTATTTTATTTATTTATTATAAATAAAGCACATACAAATTACCAGACTGTTGATCTGACTCTGAACTCTTTCAGGGAACTTACTGGCACAGGCCAATCCCACAGATCCTCAGCTTTGTAATTATAGGATATCACTTTGACAGAGGGTAAAGGTTGGTAAAACTGTAAGATCAGTCTGAGTTCATGGACAAAGCCTTCCACTTACACTAGAGACCAGATCACACAATAATATAATCCTTACACACTAAAACTAACTCCAATATCATCGTTATTTAATTATATTTATTAGCTCTAATCATTCTGAATCATCACGAGGTAACATTAACAATTTTATACATTATTTTCACACGATTATGCACATTAAAATCATCACTTAGAAACTTTTTTTAAGTACTTACTTAATACAGAATTTTCTAAGAGATTAAATTATTGATTTTATAGTAAATCGCAACAACCTTTAGCTGAAAATATAATTTTATCAACAATACAGTATCTGGAATTGTATATATTTAGAATAATTACTCCAGGAGAAAGTTCCTTTTTCTTAAGTTTGTAATGGAAGTGTAAAAGGAAGTAGGAGGGCAAGACCAGCGTGATATTTACACACCAATAACCCCTGCTTTGTTATTTACCAAATACACACCATTTTCAAACAAAACAGACACAACGAATTATCTTTAACTTTCTCCAAAGATTTTCCCGAAATTGAAAATGACAAAATCCCGAAAACTTAAAAAAAAAAAAAAATTCCTCTACTTGTTCTCTTTTCCCGTAGTTGCCTAATTTTATTCTGCAATCAAAATGCTGTTATATTTAAACATGTTAAATACAAATGTTAAAGGGTTTAAATAATATATAATATAATGAATACTACACAATTATATTTTAATTGTTGTTAAATTAATATCTCTGAGTTACTCTAATTACTGCTTTTTACCTACATTTTATTAAATACTACAAAGAAATAATTTGCGTTTATGGTGTAACTTTTATTAATTTGGCTTGGATCAGAAAAAAATATATAATTAAGAAAAAACGAAAATGACACGAATTAACACCAGTTTTTACAGTTACATAGTAATTGAGGTTGAAAAAATACTTTTAGCCATTCAAAATCAACATTTTAAGATCTCCTCTGATCTTTAATATTAATTGTTAATTAATTAATGGTTTTTAAAAATATTTTTTAAGTTATCCAAATTTGGATGCATTATATATATATATTTATTTTACTTCTACATTAGAATATTACTTAAATTCGATTAGTACCTCACCTTTTGGATAATATTGTAGACATTTCTGAAGTTTGAAGTAGTTGGAGTCCCAGACAATGGTAAATATTTCCCACTCAGCATGGACTTGGGATCACTCACAGTGCTGTGTCCAGGGAAGGTCCAGGGGTATAAATCTAACTTCACCGGAAACTCAACATCTTAACACAGTAAAAGGAAATAACTGGGCATTCCCAAAGTGTAAAGCCTTGGTATTTATTTGGGGCAATTCCCATGAATAAATACTAAAGAGTACTTTTTCACACTTTGCTGTAAAAAGTATATTATGGCAGTAAAGTCATTTGTAAAGTAACAGCTGGAGTTGAGTGAAATGAATGAAATAAAGTGACTTGGAAAGACAGGTACTTTAGAGAAGTGACATCCAAAAACTGCAAAACATGGGCAAAAACAAGAGCAATTTATTAGTAAAACATTTCACACAGTTAATTAATTGCATTTATGAATTTGCAGCTGGAAAAAACATCCTGACTACTTATCAAAATAAATGTGATAGTTTCAAGTGTTAACTATAATTTATCTAAGGAGAATGGTATATGAGATTCTGCAAACTACAGGGTAAAAAGACTCAACAACTGTTGAGGTTTTAGACTTATAACATAATATTTATATTATTTTAACTATGGTAAATAAATATAAATTTTATACTATAAAATAAATATAGTGAAATATCCTGTTTTTCAGCTATTGGCTATAAAGTTGATAGGACAATGTCACTGGCCACCAGGGGGGGCTGTTTATTAAGAGAAATTAGTCCAGTGTCCAGTTTTATGTTAGTCTGCAGGGGGTCAAGAATATTATTATTAATATGTTATTTATTAATAAATTGCCCCAGATTCTGCAGTGATGCACAATGGGCTATTAGTAGGGTTTCCATGCATGATAAAAAGATCTGCAAATTCAGTGTCCTCTTAAATGGTTTATGTAAGTCTCCAGCAAAATGAACATTTTGTAATTAATCATCACCATAAAGGACTTTACAATACTACAAACAAACAAAAAAAAGATTTTTAGAGAGAAAATAATATTATTATCTCACTTCCTTGAAGAGCATTACAGTGGCTTTTTTTTAAAGGCACATACATTGCAATGATCAGCATATAAATAAAGCACTAGGTTTCTCTCAAGAAGATACACATTGGAAAGATATTGACCCCTTAGTCAGAACTAGCATTACTTGAAACAAAATAAAACTTAAGACTTGAGTGTTCTCAAGAGCTACCCATTAGGCCAACTATTCAGCCGCCCTGAGGCACTTCCCTGTGAGGGGCGCCAACTCTTAAAAAAAATGGTTCCTTGCTTAAAAAAAATGAATTGTTGCAGTTCATAGACTGGCTACCAGGGGGTAACCACCTAGAACAAGACAGTTACAACAGGAAAGGGAACTTACATGTACAGAAAAGGCAAAATGGGTCTGTGCATACCTTGCATACTCACTCGCAGGGGCTCTTCCACTTCACTGCCTAGGGGCTCCAAAAAGGTAGATCCAGCCCTGCTTGTACCAATGTGTCTGTGCAAATGTGCTGTCTTGTTTTACTTACAGTCTCTTCAAATGTATGTACACACTATTTGTGTTAGTTATATCTATAGCGGAACATGCTGACATTTTACATATAATATACAATAATATAATAATAATAATAATATAAAAACATCAAACCAGAAATCGGTTTAAAATAACTCTTTACTATTTGTAATATTGATATAGGACCAGATCTCATTGCTCTGGATTACATCAAGTTTATGGAAAACTGCTGATAAATGTGACCAGAGCTGTGTCATCTCTATATTAATGAGATATTTAGCATTGTTTTTATGTATAGGTAGCTGTTTTGGGAACACGATGCAATAGATTTGCTACCTATCACTAAGATAAACCCTGAGCAGAGCATATCTGTAATGCAACACATCATATTATTGTGTAGTGTTTCTGTTTATATTAATATGTGGGCATACTACTCAATGCATTTAAAAAGCTTTTATAAGTATTAGAGAAAAATTTGGAGGAACAGAGGAAACAAAGAAAGAGGAATGGAAAGAGGGAGTGAGGAAGTTGGGAGAGGGCACAGCTTTGTAACAGGCACACAGGCTTGCAGACATGTCATATAAAATATGGGATATACAAGAAGTCCCCGGGTTGCAGACGACCCGACTTACAGCGTCACATACTTAAGAACGGGATCCCAAGGCTTTTTGTATGATCTTGTTTTTATGTTCTGTTTGTTTGAATTAACAGAAAGATCACAATAGTTTCTGTATCTTATTATTACAATACAGGGGTATTATTATCACCACAGTATTATACCATATTATTATTACCACAAATGAGCCATTATGGTTGGTATTATTATTACTATTATTATTCATCATGAATCCTAATTACATACAAAATCCAACATAAAGACTTTCTCAGTAACTCAGGGTCCGCCTGTATTTTCTAAGCTTTGCAAAATCAAATCCCCCTTTGGAAATCTATACGATTATGAAGCAAGTCATTTTTCCTAAATTGTTTTCTTCTACATCAATCAAATCTGTTATTTTTTGTGCACAAGGTATTGAAGGGGTCCATCTTCCAACTAGACGTGGGGATAGATTCAAACTGCTTTGTAAGCCAAAGTTGATTGATTCCAAATAGGATGTTTCTCCTTATTTTATTCTAGGATTTATTATTCTTTAACAGCAAATTTCCACTCCTCCAGACACAATTTTCATATATATTTGGATTACCATTTTTTTCTTCATATACTTTTTAATTTCCGAATATATTTTTGTTTCCGTCTTCGATGCTAGGGATTATGTTTTCAAATGTAAAAGTTCATGTAAAATGGCGTTGCTTAGTTGTGTCTGACTCTCTGTGACCTCATGGACAACACACCATGCTGATCCACTTGGTTTTCATGGCAGAGATACTGGAGTGGGTTGCCAGTTTCTTCTCCAGTGGGCCACAGCATGCAGCTCCTGGTATTCCCAGGTGGTCTCCCATCCAAGTACTAACCAATGTGATCCCTTGGTTCCCTGGCTGGATTCGAACCAGGGAACCCAAAAGTTCATACTTTTGCTGTTTTGATATTTATACATACTCACTGTACTCTCCTTTTCTCTTGAGTATTCACTCTGGCCGTATTTAAGAGATGTGAAATGAAAAAATATCTCTTAAAAAATTGGAAACCTGGACAATGCAATACTTGGGAAGAGATGCCAGTCTTTAATGTACTGCGTCATGTGCACAGCGTGTGAGCTCCAAAAACTTGCTCAAATTGTACTAATTGGAAATGAAATGACAAATCGATTGATGTAATGAGTACACTCAGACTCCCCTTTAATCATTTCATGCGCAGTAAATTGATTGCATATAAAACATAACTTTTAGTCAAAAAAAGAAAAAAAAAATAGATAAAATAAGACAATTAAAAACTAAAATGAAAAAATGGGGAATTATCCTATATGACATTCATTACTTGATGGTGGAGAAACATGTGTTGGGTTGTTTGGAGGGTATCCATACAACATTAAAACAAGAGTAAGGATCAATTTTGGGTGTCCTTCAGGTCAATCCTGGTAGAAAACAATTGTGGTAAAATATGGAGCTATGATCATTATGGTGAAATACTAATATATCTCCATCTATTATAAATGTAATATACTGGTCAAAACAAGGACAAGGACTGATAGTATTATTTTTTTTAAAAGAGAAAACATGCTAATAAAAAAAAACTATAAAATTAAATAATATAAACTTTGGGAATTCATGTCCCTGCTTTCCTTCACCTCCTTGTGCTTTGGGTTGAAGGTGCTATTAAATAGTAAAGTACAATTAGTCCTTCAAAAGCCCATGTTGGACAGCGACATGCTACATACTGGAAAATAATATAAACTTAATATATCTAAAATATAATGTGTCACAATTACAGATACCAACCTTGTTATCTATGCAGATTCTTGTTTGTGGGGGCTTTATCATTATATAAGCAATTACTAAAAATGCTATTTCTTGATGATTTGTAAAAATATAAATAACCTTTTTCAAGCATCTGGTCATTTCAGTGTCCCTTTTTAATTTCCTCTGAAGATAAATACAAACTGAGAGAAAGAAAAGGAACGGAATGATTTGTAGATGTTCATTACAAAACTATATACTATATAATCTCCATTTTTGTATAGGTTTGGAAAAACAGTAAGCGAAATGGGACATAGGCTGTGTAATATTAATATTGTTTATTTATTTTTCTTTTTAATAATTTTATGATATGCTTGCCAGACTTTCACAAAATCATTGTCAGACTTTCATGATATGGTTGCCAGACTTTCATGATATGGTTGACAGATTTTCATGATATGATTGTCAAATTTTCATGATATGGTAGCCAGACTTTCACAATATCGTTTCCAGACTTTCATGATATGGTTGCCAGACTTTCATGATATCATTGTCAGATTTTCATGATATGGTAGCCATATTTTCATGATATGGTTGTCAGACTTTCACAATATGGTTGTCAGACTTTCAGGATATCATTATAAGACTTTCATGATATGGTTGTCAGACTTTTATGATATCGTTGTCAGATTTTCATGATATGGTAGCCAGATTTTCATAATATGGTTGTAAGACTTTCATGATATGGTTGCCAGACTTTCACAATATCATTATCAGACTTTCATAATATGGTTGCCAGATTTTTATGATATGGTTGCCAGACATTCATAATATGGCTGTCAGACTTTCATGATATGGTTGCCAGACTTTCACAATATTGTTGTCAGATTTTCATCATATGGTAGCCATACTTTCATGATATCCCTGTCAGACTTTAGGGATATGGTTGCCAGACTTTCATGATATCATTAGTAGATTTTCATTAAATGGTAGCCAGATTTCTTCATGGATCAATACTCCCTCTCTAATTATCCAGGATAACCCTGAATGCCCTTTTTATTAAAAATATATCCAATCCCTGTTTAAAGTTATATATTGAATCCTCTGTCACCACCTCCTTTGGTAGAGAATTCCACAGATTTACCACCCTTACTGTGAAGAACCCTTTTCTTTCTTTAAGGTGGAATCTTTTTACTTCTAACCTCAAAGGATGTCCTTGTGTCAGTTGGAAATCTCTTGACACAAAAAGCTCACTTGACAAATATTTATATTGACCCTGGATGAGGGCGTACTAGGGATTTGTATAGTGGCAGAATTATATTTGCTTCCCTTGCTTCTATACCCTTCTTAATACATGCTAATATTTTATTTGCCTTGCAGCTGCTGCTTGGCATTGAGCACTGTTACCTAGGTGGTTGTCCACAAGTACTCCCAAACCCCTTTCAATTTCTGATACTCCTATATTTGCTCCATTAAGATTATAAATTGCATGGCTATTTTTCCTTCCCAGATGCATAACTTTACATTTATTCATATTAAATCTCATCTGCCATTTAGATGCCCATTCCTCTGTTTTATATAAATCCATTTGAAGGGAAAGAATATCATTATCTGATTTAATTACCTTGCACAACTTAGTGTCATCAGCAAAAATGGAGACAATACTTTCCAATCCTACTTCTAAGTCATCAATAAATATGTTAAAAATTAGAGGACCTAATACTGAACCCTGAGGAACCCCACTTACCCCATTAGTCCAATCGGAGTATGTTCCATTTTTCACAACCCTTTGCTTTCTGTCTTTTAGCCAGCTCTCGATCCATGAGAAGATATTTACTGCAATTCATGTATCCCTTAGTTTGCACAATAGTCTTCCATGTGGCACTGTATCAAAAGCCGTTGCAAAATCCAAAAAGACTACATCCACTGAGCTGCCTTGATCCAGGTTCCTACTGACTTGACCTATCCATCATAAATCATGCTGACTCCTACTTATAATCCTGTTCAAATAAATATATTCTTGTATATTATGCCTTATTAACCCTCCTAAAAGCTTTCCCACTACAGAAGTGAGACTCACTGGTCTTTAATTCCTTGGATTTGCTTTGCTCCCTTCTTAAATATAGGTATAACCTCTGCATTTCGCCAGTCATCTGCTAGAGACCCAGTATTGAGTGAATGTTGAAAAATTTAATATAATGGGTTGGCTATTACAAAACCCAGTTCTCTCAGTAACCTTGGATGAATTCCATCAGAACCTGGGGCTTTATTAACATTTATTTTTTCCAACCTCTTTTGGATTTCTTCCTCTGTTAACCAATTATTTGGTGAAGGTAGTGTAGCCCCATTATGTTGCAGTGTCCCAACCACTGGTACCTCCCTTGTGTATACCGAAGAAAAGAACATATTTAGCTCATCTGCCTTTTCCTGGTCACTAATTATCAGAGGACCTGTGTCACATTGTAATGCTCCTATAGCTTCCTTCCTAGCCTTCTTTCCATTAATATATTTTAAAAAATATTGTACGGTTAGTCTTACTCTCTTTTGCAACTCGTTTTTCATTTTCTATTTAAGCCAGTCTAATAGCCCTTTTGCAAGCCTTGTTGATTTCCATGTACTCATGTAAAGCAGTCTCTGTCCCCTCTTGTTTGTATAATTTAAATGCCTGATTTTTACTCTGTATCTTGATCTTTAAATCATTGTTAAGCCACATTGAATGTGATTTACTCGTTTTACTTTTATTCCCACATGGTATATGCCGATGTGTATGTATATTTAGTAAGGATTTAAATGTTGTCCATTTATGCTCAGTATTTTTACCTATCAGTTTTCTGTCCCAGTCTATACTTTGTATTGCTGCCCTTAGACCGTTAAAATCTGCCCTTTCAAAATTAAGAGTTTTCGTTGCCCCCTTACAGTTTTGTTTTTTTACTTTAATCTCAAATTAGATTGTGTTGTGATCCCTATTTCCCGAAGTCTGCCCTATTTCAACATTTGATACTATATCAATATTATTTGTGATGACTAAATGCAAGATGGCCCCATTTCTAGTAGGTTCTTGTATTACCTGGGCCAGATAAAGATCCCTGAGTGTACTCAAGGACCTGCCCCCCTTAGCCGAACTGCTGGTCTCATTTATCCAGTGTATTTTAGGGTAACTAAAATCTCACGTTATTAGAACTTGCCCATGCTTAGCTGCATTTCCAATCTGTAATAATAATTATATTTCCCTACTTTCAATTATATATATATTTTTTTAGCATAGTCACTTTCATGATATCCTTGTCAGACTTTCATGATATCGTTGTCAGACTTCCATAAAAAGCAAATGTGAATAATATAGATGAAAATGCATGGGCATGTTATCATTTTACAGGGTTGATCGTTATTATATGTCACTAGCGACTTGCCCGTCAAAAATGACAGGGCAATAAAATTGTAAGGCAGGTAATGCTGTTTGCCACAGACAGTAAGGCCCTCATTCAATTGCAATTTGGCCAATTGAATAGGGCTCTAAATAAGCATATGGCATATATTTTTTAAAGAAGTTTTTAGTTAGTGAAAACCTTGCTTTTGGATAGATGCTTACTAACTAAGAACTTCTTTAAAAAAAATATGTTATGTGCGTATTTAGACCCCTATTCAATTGGCCAAATTGCAATTGAATGAGGGCCTAAGTGTTTTGGTCATCTGAGATCCTTCGGCGCTCATTGCGAGCCTCTGGGTTGGTGTATTTTTTGTTATTAGAGGCGCTTTTGCTCTCATTGTAAGGTCCGCGCTGATCTCCTTTGGCGCTTATTGCAAGGCTCTCCCCTGGTGTACTTTGTGTCCTATGAGCGCCGTTGGCGTTCCTTGTGAGGCGTACGGTGTAGGCCTTTGTTGTTTATTGCGATAATGTGGTGTTTTTTTTTTTCTGTATATGTATTTATTCATGATAATTAATTAATTAATGAAATCCTAAATTAATATACTTTACCTATTTGTAATTAATATATGCAGCAAGCAATGTGCTGAAGAGCTAACAATCTGTTTTGATGTTCCTGCAGCATACAATGTACATTTGCAGTGTTGAGCTGAGGTGTAAGTGTGAGCAATGTGTGCAGTGTAAATAGGCTGGGTGCGTGAGGGGAAGCCGTTAGTGTAGCTGTGTAGTTCTGCATTCTATAAGTTAGTGTTGTAAAATAGCGTCGATTGTGTACAGTGGATATAAAAAGTCTACACACCCCTGTTAAAATGTCAGGTTTCTGTGCTTTAAAAAAATGAGACAAAGATAAATCATTTCAGAACTTTTTCCATGTTTAATGTGACCTATAAACTGTACAACTCAATTGAAAAAAAAAAAAGAAATCTTTTAGGTAGAGGGAAGAAAAAATATAAAAATAAAATAATATGGTTGCATAAGTATGCACACCCTTAAACTAATACTTTGTTAAAGCACCTTTTGATTTTATTACAGCACTCAGTCTTTTTGGTTATGAGTCTATCAGCATGGCACATTTTGACTTGGCAAGATTTGCCCACTCTTCTTTGCAAAAACACTCAAAATCTGTCAGATTGCGAGGGCATCTCCTGTGCACAGCCCTCTTCAGATCACCCCACAGATTTTCAATCGGATTCAGGTCTGAGCTCTGGCTGGGCCATTCCAAAATGTAATCTTCTTCTGGTGAAGCCATTCTTTTGTTGATTTGGATGTATGCGTTGGGTCGTTGTCATGCTGAAAGATAAAGTTCCTCTTCATGTTCAGCTTTCTAGCAGAAGCCTGAAGGTTTTGTGCCAATATTGACTGGTATTTGGAACTGCTCATAATTCCCTCTATCTTAACTAAGGCCCCAGTTCCAGCTGAAGAAAAACAGCCCCAAAGCATGATGCTGCCAACACCATGCTTAACTGTGGGTATTGTGTTCTTTTGGTGATGTGCAGTGTTGTCTTTGCACCAAACATATCTTTTGGAATTATGGCCAAAAAGTTCAACCTTGGTTTCATCAGACGATAACACCTTTTCCCACATGCTTTTGGGAGACTTCAGATGTGTTTTTGCAGAATGTAGCCTGGCTTGGATGTTTTTCTTTGTAAGAAAAAGTTTTCGTCTTGCCACTCTACCCCTTAGCCCAGACATATGAAGAATACGGGAGATTGTTGTCACATGTACCACACAGCCAGTTCTTGCCAGATATTCCTGCAGCTCCTTTAATGTTGCTGTAGGCCTCTTGGTAGCCTCCTAGACCAGTTTTCTTCTCGTCTTTTCATAAATTTTGGAGGGAGCTCCAGTTCTTGGTAATGTCACTGTTGTGCCATATTTTCTCAACTTGATGATGACTGTCTTCACTGTGTTCCATGGTATATCTAATGCCTTGGAAATTCTTTTATACCCTTCTCCTGACTGATACCTTTTAACAATGAGATCCCTCTGATGCTTTGGAAGCTCTCTGTGGACCATGGCTTTTTCTGTGGGATGCAAGTAAGAAAATTTCAGGAAAGACCAACTAGAGCAGCTGAACTTTATTTCGGGTTAATCAGAGGCACTTTAAATGATGGCAGGTGTATGCTGATTCACATTTAACACTATTTGGAATGTGATTGCTTAATTCTGAACACAGCTACATCTCGAGTTATAAGAGGGTGTGCAGACTTATGCAACCACATTATTATTATTTTTTTTTCTTCCCTCCACCTAAAAGATTTCAGTTTGTTTTTCAATTGAGTTGTACAGTTTATAGGTCACATTAAAGGTGGAAAAAGTTCTGAAATGATTTATCTTTGTCTCATTTTTTTACACCACAGAAACCTGACATTTTAACAGGGGTGTGTGGACTTTTTATATCCACTGTATGTGGTACGCGGGTGTGGATGATTTTGTGTCCTTGCTAATAGTGTATTTTGTACCTCGTAGGGGTTTGTTTAAAAGCCTGGCAGTGTTTTGCGGGTTTAAGGGTCGTGTAGCCTCGTTTTCGTTTCAGCGGCCATTTTTTTCTGTCGCTTAGGGGATTTTCGAGTGTCTAAACTCTGTAAATCGGACTTCAGTTTGCGTGCAACCTGACTCCCAGATGTTGTGGCTGTCCCCCCTTGCTGTGTGTAATGTTTGTTTTTTATTTGTGTGCGTATTTTGTGGTTTTTTTATGTTTTTCACAGTGCGCGATTCGGCCGTTAAGTTCGTAGTTTTGCGAGTTCATAAATTTTTTTTCTAAGTCCCGCGGCTCGTATTTTTTTGTGTAAGCGCATTCTTGTTCATTGCGCGTTTAAGTTTTTTTTCAAAGTCCCGCTTGTGTTTGTAACCGCTTGTTAGGCGCTGTAAAGCCTCCACCTTCGCAAATGCGGCCCCTAGCTTTGCGAGGGTCCGCATTTGCGGCCCAAACTGCGTCCCTCGCGTGACGACGATTCCCAGTTTGACAACTATTATATGTGATTAGTGACTTAAAGGCATATCAATGGCCGGATCATCAATTAGGCAAATTAAGCATTAGCCTAAGGGCGCATATCTAAGAGGGGCACCTGATTTTTACACTCACAAATTGTAAAGCATGCTGGGTAGAATAGGGTTAGCTTTCTGATCAAGATTAGCTCCGCCTCCCCATGCGTGAAGGGAGGAGGAGGAGCACAGGAAGGAAGTGATGGGTGCTCTGCTTCTGGTGCTTAACAGCTACCAGTCATACCAGAGCTATGGTTGTACTTGCTGTGTGCAGCAACACAGTGAAGGACTAAAATGGCTGCCTTTCTACTTCACTTCTGAGACATCACCATATCAGGCAGGAAGGAAGGTTTTGTGGCCTGGGCCTGTTTCCTGTGTGGTACCTGTAACGGAACCCATCACTGTTTTACCCTGTTTTATGATTATTATGGTTAAAATATGATCCTACTATTATACTGCATGTATGTTGGTTGATGCTCTGCAGAATATTGTCCCAGACATTTGCAGCTACTTGGCATGGGAGATAATCCTGTTAAAGCGACTCCGCATAAGATAAAGGAAGTCTATTGTATACAGTGTTTTCATTCTCAGATAAGAACAAAGAAGTGTAATTGAATCAATGTCTGATTGTATCAAAGTTGCCAGGGAGCCTCGGGGAGGTGTGACCCACCTATTGTTCTCTTTATGTGTATTGTGCGGCCAAATATGGGCATGTGTATTGCCTGTGGGAAGAAATGGGTATAAATATTTCTGCAATAACAAAATAAAGTCAGTATTCATTTGACTCCCAAATTGTGTGTCGTCCAATATGGGAGGTTGGGAATGGTGAGACTGTAGTGCTTCTTGGATATTTTACCGTATACCAGCGGAGATATTGGACTGCGTGTTCCAGTTCCGTTACATTTGTTGGCAAGTGGCCGAATTGTTCCCACGGTCAGAAGGACAGCTACAGGAGACACCATTCCGTGTTGTACAAATTGAGGGCAACGCTAGTATCCGTACAGCGCCCCTGGCTACCTCAGGATGGAACCGGCTAGGTTTCAGACAGCGTTCCATCATGAGGAGGAGGAGGCGGCCGCGGACTACAGGGATGCAGACAGAAAGGAACTCATGGTTACAGTACCTCTTATTACCCCACAGAATGAATTTGGAAGAGAACTCCAAAGCAGACTGGCCTTTTTCCCAGGTACACTTCCCATAAAAACCTTGGAATGGTTAATGACAGATGTACACAAATACATAATGGAAAAGCAGCGGGCACGGGAGCGGCCCATCTTGGGAGCTGCTAACCCACCTCCCACCATTAACCCCGCCCCAGCACTGCGTCCGGGTGGTGGGAACTACCAAACCCCTCCACGGTACATCAGGTGCCACACGTGTAACCAGCAGGGCCACATGCAGAGAGACTGTCCCAGAAACAGAAACCGCTCCACGTGGAATACTCCAACTAATTCCACCTCCCAGCAGCAGTGTGTACCCCAGGGGACCGAAGGTGTCGTCCTTCCCCCCCAGCGACAGTGTGTACCCCAGGGAGCTGAAGGTGTCGTCCTTCCTCCCCAGCAGCAGTGTGTACCCCAGGGGGCCGAAGGTGTCGTCCTTCCCCCCCAGCGGCAGTGTGTACCCCAGGGAGCAGAAGGTGTCGTCCTCCCCCCCCAGCGACAGTGTGTACCCCAGGGAGCTGAAGGTGTCGTCCTTCCTCCCCAGCAGCAGTGTGTATCCCAGGGAGCTGAAGGTGTCGTCCTTCCTCCCCAGCGGCAGTGTGTACCCCAGGGAGCAGAAGGTGCCGTCCTTTCTCCCCAGCGGCAGTGTGTACCCCAAGGGGCCGAAGGTGTCGTCCTTCCCCCCCAGTGGCAGTGTGTACCCTAGGGAGCTGAAGGTGTCGTCCTTCCTCCCCAGCGGCAGTGTGTACCCCAGGGAGCAGAAGGTGCCGTCCTTTCTCCCCAGCGGCAGTGTGTACCCCAGGGGGCCGAAGGTGTCGTCCTTCCCCCCCAGCGGCAGTGTGTACCCCAGGGAGCTGAAGGTGTCGTCCTTCCTCCCCAGCGACAGTGTGTACCCCAGGGAGCAGAAGGTGCCGTCCTTCCTCCCCAGCGGCAGTGTGTACCCCAGGGGGCCGAAGGGGTCATCCTTCCTCCCCAGCGGCAGTGTGAACCCCAGGGGGCAGAAGGTGTCGTCCTTCCCACCCAGCAGCAGTGTGAACCCCAGGCAGCTGAAGATGTCGCCCTCTCCCCCCAGCGACAGCTTACCCTAACAAGGGGAGACACCAATCCCCCAGACGGCGCAGATGGGACCAGGGTCTCTGTGCCTGACCTACCGGTATGCTGGACAGCCTGTCCAGATCCCCAACTACTCTCACTGGGACAACCGGAGGAGGGGGTAAGTACAAATTCCCCTCCCCAGCTAACTCATAATGTGGCTCCAGGGTTAACAGAGGAAATGTTAACCCCCACTGACCCCCACCTTTCCCTGGCTACTGAGCCGGAATATGTCCCAAGTACCCCAGCAGAAGAGCTGACAGTGGGGCAGAGTGCAGTCGGCCTCTGCCCTCCCTTTGTCCCTTGTACAGAGCAGGATGTCCTGCAGGTTATACCAGCGGAAGAGCTGGCATCAGGGCAGAGTGCCGCTGGCCTCTGCCCCTCAAGTCCCCTCAGCGTGTTGCCCCATCACCACAGCAAAGGGGAGATGTGTGACGAAGTGCCCTTCGACACTTTGTCTTGGAGAGGACTGTTTGCCAGCCTCCTGCCCTGCGACTATGGCCCTGGGACATATTGCCCTTTGGAACCAGTGTTCGGCCATATCAGAGTGTATGTCACTCATTCTGGCCCTTTACATACAGGGGGTTCATTCTGTACTTGCCCTGTATGAACCATGATACCCCAGATAACTGTGCCATGAAGCTCATTCATATAATGAAAGACTATGGGAAAGACTTTAGCTACATGGCAATTGAACTGTGTGAAGAGGATCTGAGCGCTATTCGGTAGTTTTGTGCGCTCAGATCCCAGCTACCTGGGGATATGGGAAATGTGAGTAAATGTGAATTGCAGTAATGCTGATGGGTTGTCAAACTAGAGAATTGACCAACAAATACTTTTGTCCGGACATCCCCAGGCCGATCCGTTGGGATCAGACCGTGTATGCCGGCTTATGGTCACGGGGGAGGTGTGTAACGGAACCCATCACTGTTTTACCCTGTTTTATGATTATTATGGTTAAAATATGATCCTACTATTATACTGCATGTATGTTGGTTGATGCTCTGCATAATATTGTCCCAGACATTTGCAGCTACTTGGCATGGGACATAATCCTGTTACAGCGACTCCGCATAAGATAAAGGAAGTCTATTGTATACAGTGTTTTCATTCTCAGATAAGAACAAAGAAGTGTAATTGAATCAATGTCTGATTGTATCAAAGTTGCCAGGGAGCCTCGGGGAGGTGTGACCCACCTATTGTTCTCTTTATGTGCATTGTGCGGCCAAATATGGGCATGTGTATTGCCTGTGGGAAGAAATGGGTATAAATATTTCTGCAATAACAAAATAAAGTCAGTATTCATTTGACTCCCAAATTGTGTGTCGTCCAATATGCGAGGTTGGGAATGGTGAGACTGTAGTGCTTCTTGGATATTTTACCGTATACCAGCGGAGATATTGGACTGCGTGTTCCAGTTCCGTTACAGTACCCTCAAGGATTCAAGTATTTTACCATGAGCCATATAAAACATTTCTCTTTGGTGACAGGAAGCAGCAGGAGTGGGAGAGGACAGCAGTGTCTGAAGGTAAATATGTTACCCAGTCTCGTATGACATAGTCCACCATGGCTTTCTGCTTCTCCCTCTACTTGTCAGTATTTTATTTTATGCTGTGCAGTCTATCCCTGTCTCCCATAGGAGAGCATTAGTGGGAGAGAGTCATTGTTACTAGGAGTAAATATAACCCATTTCTATATTTTGTATATATTTTGAAAAAGGAACATAAGGTAGCCAAAGTTTATGTGAAAGTGAGTATACAGTAACGAATAAAGAGAAGTCGTAAAAATATGATTGTTTCCAGGTGCAAGGGAGGGCGGCCATGTTACACCCACTTTCTTTCTCACTCTTTACCCCTCTCATCCACCAAAGAAAAAAATATTGAACTCAAATTACTAGGTTCTCTGAAGGCAAGGGAATCACTAATATACACCTAAACCCTACGTGCTGCAAATTGTAAAAAGTTACAACGCTATTAAATTAGCCCTGCTGCAAGCAACGTGTGAGTTACGCAGCAGGACCGTCCGTATTAACACAGAGAAAATGTACATGAGGAGTGACAGCCTGCGAGATGATCTTGCAGGCTCCCACACCTCATCAATTGCTGCGGGGGTCCTGAACTGGACCTCCACGGCAGTCCTACATATAAGCCCTGCAGTGGGGGAACTCCAACTACCCCTCCCCTGGCACCTAAAATTAACCCCCCTCTATGCTGGGGGTCCCCATTGGGACCCACGAAGTGACCCGCATTAACCCCTTGCTGCAGGGGTCCATAGGGACCCCCACAGGCCCTACACATTAATCCTTTGCAGCGGGGGTCCCTGATCAGCACCAATCGTGAACCCGCTGCATTTAAAATGTCAAATTTCCCGCTTTGTGGGTCCATAAAGGACCGTAAAGGTCCTGAAAGGACCTGCACTAAAAAATATTAACCCCAGCTGCGGGAGGTACTATTAGTACCCCCCAGGCAACTAAAATTGACCCCATCACTCATGGAGCTCTAAACAGACCCCCATAAGCCCTAATTAACCCTGCCATTCATGTGGGTCAGTACAGACCCCCATAAGCCCTTACTTAACCCTGCCACTCATGTGGGTCAATACAGACCCCCATAAGCCCTTATTTAACTCTGTCACTCATGGGGGTCAATACAGACCCCCATAAGCCCTTAATTAACCCTGTCACTTATGGGGGTACATATAGATCCCCATAAGCCATCATTAACCCTATAACTCTTATTTAACCCTGTCACTCATGCGGGTCAATACAGACCCCCATAATCTTTTAATTAACCCTGCCACTCATGTGGGTCAGTACAGACCCCCATAAGCCCTTACGTAACCCTGGCACTCATGTGGGTCAATACAGACCCCCATAAGCCCTTATTTAACCCTGTCACTCATAGTGGTCAATACAGACCCCCATAAGCCCTTACTTAACACTGTCACTCATGGGGGTAAATACAGATTCCCATAAGCTCTTAATTAACCCTGTCATTTATGGGGGTAAATATAGACCCCCATAAACCTTAATTAACCCTGTCATTCATGGGGGTCAATACAGACACCCATAAGCCTTTAATTAACCCTGTCACTCATGGGGGTTAATCCAGACCCCCATAAGCTCTTAATTAATCCTGTCACTCATGGGGGTTAAGCCAGACCACCATAAACTCGTAATTAACCCTGTCACTCATGGGGGTCAATACAGACCCCCATAAGTCCAAATTAACCCTGTCACTCATGGGACTCTATACATATCCCCATGAGACTATATTTACCCTCCTCAGTCCAATAGGGGTCTATATAGACCCCTATAGAACACTGTTAACCCCTAGGTTAACCCTACAAGTGCCATGAGGGTCCTCCAGGACCCTCATGACAAAGTCTATGCACTATTAACCCTAACTATACTGCATTAACCTATACTAAACCCTGTCTAACTTTAACTGGGCCAATCTAACCCTAATTGGGCCTATGTAAAACTATCTGAACCTAATAACCCTAACTGGGCCTATTTAACCCCATCTAGCTCTATTTAATCCCATCACTTATGAGGGTCTATACAGACCCCCGTAAGCCTCTAGTTAACCTAATCAGTCCCATAAGGGTCTTTGAAAACCCTCATAGGACAAGCCTATTATTAACCCCATAAGTGCCATGACACTAAGTACAAACACCACACTACACTATTCCCCCCTAATAAACCACTAAGTCTAAACTAACCCCCCTCTAACCTACAAACCTCTACCTACCTAACACTACCTACCTAGCCCCCTATTAAACCCCACACCCTACTAATTACATAA
Source organism: Discoglossus pictus (assembly GCA_027410445.1). Lineage (NCBI taxonomy): Eukaryota > Metazoa > Chordata > Amphibia > Anura > Alytidae > Discoglossus > Discoglossus pictus. The sequence continues at coordinate 59,489,510 of CM050174.1, forward strand.
AAAAAAACTAATGTACATAAAATAAAAAAGGATATTACAAACGCCCCCCCACTACAAAAGAAAACAAAAAAAAACACCACTACATAAAATAAAACAACCCCCAACCACTACATAAAATAAAACAACCAGTACAAACCCTCCCGCCACTACATAAAATAAAAAAATACATCACAAACCCCCACCACTACATAAAATAAAAAACCTAAGGTACATAAAATAAAAAAACACATGACAAACCCACCCCCCCTCACTACAAAGGAAAAGGCATACACAAATACACATAACATAACAGTCATAAATACATTATAAATATACACCTAGCTACAATACATTTCCCCCTATCTATACCTAACCCCCAATCTAAACACCCCCCTATCTATACCTAACCCCCAATCTAAACATCCCCCCTATCTATACCAAACCCCCTAAATCTAAGCTAAAATAGAATAAATAAAACCACTTACCTTTGCAGATGTCCCTTTTGATTGCACCCCCTAGGAAAAAAATAAACATCAGATTATTAAATAAATAGGACAAAAACAGTATTAAACTTACCTTTTCAGCATGTGCCCGTCATTCTTCTTCTGTTCTCTGGCTCGGCCCCTGGAAAAATGATGCATACCATTAGTATAAAACATACATCAAACACCGCAAAAAATTAAATATAAACATTAGAAATTGAAAACGTACCTGTCCCTGATGTCCCCAGCCTCCTCCTCTTCTGCCTCGGCTGCGTCCTTGCTGAATCCGCGTTCTAATTTAAAAAATTGAAATATTGAACGGAGGTCCACACTCCCCGATGCTAATGAGCCCCGTAGAACCTTTTCTGAAAGGAAATTGGCAATGGCGCCTTCTGATTGGCTGGAATTTGATTGACAGCATTTTCAGGTAATCAGAAGGTGCCAAGGTGGGAGCCAATCAGGATGGGATACACCCATATCTCATTCTGATTGGCTGAAGGAACTGTCAATCTTTTTTTCAACCAGAAGGCACTATTGCTTTTAGCCAATCACAATGAGTTACACCCCCACAAAGTGATTGACTGAAGGCCTTGCACCTTCTGATTGGCTGCAGCCTGACAGTGACAACAGACAATCAGAATGGCATATAGGGGTGTATCCCATCCTGATTGGCTCACACCTTGGAGCCTTCTGATTGGCAGAAATTTGATTAACAACGTTTTCAGCCAATCAGAAGGTGCCATTGCCAATTTCCTTCCCAGGAAAAGGCACTAGGAGGCTCATTAGCGTCATTAGCTCATTAGCAAGTGCGGACCGCTCTTAGATTTTTTTTTTTTTTAGAACACAGATTCTTCAAGGGCCCAGCCGGCGTAGAAGAGGAGGAGGCCGGGGACATCGGGGACAGGTAAGTATTACATTTTTAATGTTTAGATTTTATTTTTTGTTGTGTTTGATATATGTGTGACTAATGGAATGTATCTTTTTTCCAGCGGCCGAGACGGAGAACAGAAGAAGATGGACGGGGACACGTGGGAAAGGTAAGTTTAATACGGTATTTGTCCTATTTATTTATTATATGAAATGTTTATTTTTTTAATAATCTGATGTTTATTTTTTTCCTAGGGGGTGCGATCAGAAGGGACATCTGCAAAGGTAAGTGGTTTTATTTATTCTATTTTAGCTTAGATTTAGGGGGTTAGGTATCGATGGGGGGAGGTGTTCAGATTGGGGATTAGGTATAGATGGGGGGTGTATAGATTGGGGGAAAGGTATAGATTAGGGGGATGTTTAGATTGGGGGTTAGGTATAGATAGGGGGAAATGTATTGTAGTTAGCTGTATATTTATAATGTATTTATGACTGTTATGTTATGTGTATTTGTGTATGCCTTTTCCTTTGCATGTTTGTAATGTTTTTGTATTTTATGTAGTGGCGGGTGGGGCGGAGTTTGTGATGTTTTTTTATTTTTTGTAGTGGGGGGTTTGTAATGTCTTTTTTTTATTTTATGTACCTTAGGTTTTTTATTTTATGTAGTGGAGGGTGGGTTTGTGATGGTTGTTTTATTTTATGTAGTGGCAGGGGGGGGGTGTGATGTCTTTTTTTAATTTTATCTACCCTATTTTTTTTAATGTAATTAGTAGGGTGGGTAGTTTAATAGGGGGTTAGGTAGGTAGTGTTAGGTAGGTAGGGGATAATAGGTATGGGGGAGTTAGTTTTAGATTTAGTGGTTTATTGGGGGCGAATAGTGTAGTGTTTGTACTTGTACCTGGAGGACCCTCATGGCACTTATGGGGTTAATAATAGGCTTCTAGTTGTCCTATGTAGGTCTGTATAGATCCTCATCAGTGATGGGATTAAATAGGGCTCGATTGGGTCAAATAGGCCCAATTAGGGTTAGATTGGCCCAGTTAGGGTTAGATAGGATTTAGTATAAGTTAATGGGGTATAGTTAGGGTTAATAGTGTAGTGTAGTGCTTAGACTTTGTCATGAGGGTCCTGGAGTACCCTCATGACACTTGTAGGGTTAATCTAGGGGATAATAGTGTCCTATAGGGGTCTATATAGATCCCTATTGGACTGAGGACGGTCTCATGGGGCTCTGTATAGGGTTATATATAAGGGCTTATGGGGGTCTGTATTGACCCCCATGAGTGACAGAGAGGGGAAAGGAGGAGGAAAGAGACATGGGGGAAGCGAAGAGACACAAGGGAGGGGGATAGGGGAAAGAGATCCGGCTGAAGGGGGGTAGGTGGAAAAAATATATACATTATCCCGTCATTTATGAGGGGCAAATGACTAGTTCTAAATATTGAGGCATTTTAAGTATAGTTTAGCAGTGGCTTAAGAGGACCTGTCTTGTGGTTTGTTCTTTTTTTTACTGATGTACATTTTCTTCTCATTTATTATGTGAAAGTTTGCATGCATTTATCTGTCTGAGCATGGATAAGCAATTGATTATTGCATACATGGAACATTGGATTTTAGAGAGCATGATGACTTGATGAGCACACAACTTCTACCTATGTATCATGGATTTCCCCAGGGCCCAGCAGAGGCATCAACATTTATTTTATCCAATTAAAACCTAGCTGTATGACTTTTTTCCTGATTACTTATGCTCTTAGTTAGGCTAAATTTTTCAATTTCTGGTCTCATTGTGCAGTGGCCCTTTAACTCTCATAATTACTCAGTTTTTATGTGTGATACACGTGACCATAATATGTGTTTGTGTAACATATGCTCGCTGCCCTCCCATAGAAAAATATCAATAAGATGGCCCTCCATAATATGCTATGCTGTAAAAATTGTTGTGGGGAAATTTCTGTAATTTGCTCACACAAGATTGCTATGTACACACAAAGAAAAGGGAAAAATGGGTGTGTGCACACTTTGCACAGGACTCCCCCACTTTTCTGCCCAGGGGTTTCAAAAAGGTAGATCCAGGCCTGGGCATATCTAAGTTTCCTGGAGTAATACATTTCTGCAATCCTTAGGCAAAAACCATCCTTTATGGTAATTTAGCGGGGATTTTCAAGGTGTGTACACCATCAAATGCAACTGCCAAAAAACATAATCAATTTTGCTCAATTCAAGGTAAGCTAATTAATGTTTATTTTGGGATTTTTTCCTCGGACAAAAACATTTTTTCATACATTACTAATTCTCCTATATCAGATGCATTCATAATCCCGGAAATTTAGATATGCTTTTAGTGTCAAACATTTGCCAAACTTGATGGTGCATTCGTGGAATCTAACCACATTGCATTTTTTTACATACTCAATTGCTTGTGCGCCAATGGAAACAGCTGTTACATTTGACCCCTAAAACATGCATGCTACTATGTTTGTAATGTGAAATGGAGTGGATATGGGGTGGATACACAGTGCTACATTGCACACCACAAGATGGACCAATTTAAAATAGATTGGATTTAGTAAATCTTGTGTAGACGTGAGTTCATGACGGAAGAGTCAACTTGAGCATGTAATGAATTTGTAACCACCCTCAATACACAAGTCAACTGAGATTAGTTACGCACACAGGAAAATAATCAGGAGTCTCTCAGGGCCTTCTTGTTATAGGGGGCCCCATACAACAGTACCCCGGTACCTCCCTGATGACAGCCCTGCAGGGACATTTCCTAGGACAGATTTTAAACATTATCTATAAATGTTCTCCCGGTCTCTTTTGATCGGTGGCAAATAATTTACTCTCAGAGTGGCAATGATTAAGAAGAAGACCATATACAATTAGTAGCTTATGAGACAAAAACAATTAAAATGTTCAGTGACTATTATTATTTATCTTTAACTGGGCATGCTCTTCTTATCACTGCCCCCATGAAAACTAATTCATTTCCCTAAATACAATGTAGAGTAGAGAGGGAGGCTCTTTATAGATAAATTATGCTTATTATACTCAAAATTCAAGTTCAATTGCCCACATTTTTTACTCATATTTTAATAACAGTCCATTCTAATTATATTTATTTATATGTGTATTTATGATTTCTGCAATAACTTTTCTTTGTCTTTTAAAATGGAGACACACACAGCTTCCTGATTAAAACAGACACTTTTTTCTATACTTATTTAATAAATATGAAAGATTATTGTTTAGATGGTGGGTGTGTGAACATTGTTTGGGTTTGGATTTAACCCCTGTAATTAAATGGAAAATCTTTCAAGCAAAACATATTTTGAAGAAAACCTCCTAGCATTGATATGATCTATGACTATTAGTAGTGGTATATTTAGGTTTTCTACTGTCCTATGCCTAAGTGAATGTGTCCCCTTTCCCCACTCCCACAACTATAAATATATATATTTCGTCTCCCCTACTCCTACCTCTCCTCATCTCACCGTCCTCTCTCCCTCAGTCATGCTCCACCCCTGTTTCCCTCTCTCTCTCTCTCTCTCTCTCTCTCTCTCTCTCTCTCTCTCTCTCTCTCTCCTTCTACACTTCTCTATTCACCCACTCTATTACATTTTTGTTTCTCTTTTCAATTACCCCCCAACCTTTAACTTCGCCCTCTTCTTTAAATTTGCTTTCCATGGCAAGAGTCACTTGTGAGTTGCCAAGTGAGGCCTCTTCTTGATCATATGGAACTACAAAGTAGAGCTGCAGAGTTGTCATGGACGGACCCATAAAGTCTGTCATGCCACAACAGCACAACTCTGTAGGAAGAAGCTTTACTTGGTACCTTGTGAGCCCTTCATGTCCTGGTAAGCAATGTACAGTAAAAGAGTTAGAAGAGTTAAAGTGAAGAGGACGAGATTGAAAGGGGGAGAAAAAGGGTGAAGAAAGTGAATAATTAGGTGAAGTAAAGGAGAGGTGAATGGAAGTGGGGCACAGGCAAATTTTGATCCAGGGTGTTGTCTCTTGAGTACCTCAAGGCCAACTTCAAAGTGCTAAGCAAAACCCGACTGCACATCAGTGAAGGCATTGACTCAAAATCCCCCAAAGTACTGCTTTAGCCACGTTGTTCTGTGCAAATTGTTGCTGAATAAAAATACCAGGCTAAACAAACTTGATAATTGAAAAAACTGAAATCAGTTACTTACAACAGCTTCAAACATATATGTTTCATAGAGTTACTCTGCCACAGAGTTGACTATCTTACAATGAGTTATTATATTATATGGCAGTTTCAATGGTGGGCTGATAATGTCTTAATCATGTTATGCAAATATTTTATCAATTAGTATAATATTTATAACTAACTAGCGACTTGCCGGTCAATAAAATTTTAAAGCTGGAAATGCTGTTTGTGACACAATGTGATTCTCTAAGACTCTTAATCTTTTTCTTATCTACAAAGAAGTACAAAAATGTATATTATTTTTTTTTTTTTTTTAACAATGAACTGTTAAACCATATAACACTTTTTAATTGTCATGTATAGAATAATAATATAACAATGCTAACATCAAATCATTGAACTTTGTCTAAATGAGTCTCTTCAACCATGACAGAATGCTTATTAACATACAACTTGTATTTAAACTATTGAATCCAGAGGAAGTCAAAGAGTAAAAACCCCCATTGCAACTTAGTCAATTGTTTCAAAGGGGAAAAAATTAATTCCTTCCTGACCCCATCCCTGTCTAAGTATACATTGAATTTTGTTAACAAATGTTTATGCTACAAATGACATAAATCTTTACTAACATTCAATAAATGAATTTTTAAACCTTGTGAAATACAATGTTAACAATGCAAACATTTTTATTTTTTATTTTTTTTAAATCGTGCACAATTAATCTGGTCCCATTTCTCAATAGTATGACGATTGCCCCTTTTTTCAATTGCAAAACATGTGGTGGCATTCCAGATGCGGTTAACGAATTAATACATTCTATACTAAAACTAGATTCACTGTCTTTATCGTCAGCCAGTACTGAATTTACACTGTAATAATTATTTTGGGGTGTGTTGATCAATTTAAAAATGTCGTTATTTAGATTCAAGGCATGTATATTTTTTGATGTTAATCACTTTGTTTGCAATGTCTGAGTAATCGTCGTTATTCAAAGTGTTTAGAAAGATTGCCGATATGAGTGATTCCTTGCAAACCATTTGTGATGGAATTTCAATGGTATCATTGGGTAAATCATGTATTTGTGGATGTTTTCCTTCTCCAATTTGAATGAGCCAATCATTGAATTTGTTTTGGCCTTCAGATCTCATATTTAATTCTAATTTGAGGTGTGTAAATATTTTCCACAGTTTACTTGTCTTGATACATGTTTCAATGATATCCGTTCTATTTCCATGTGGCACAACAGGTAACGTTTGCCTTAAATCTCCTCCTAACAACATCACCTTTCCACCAAATGGCAAAGTATTATCCATCACTTCTTTTCATAATCTATCAATACATTGCAAGGCATGACATGACATCATTGTTGCCTCATCTATGATAATTTATTTGATTTTTTGGCTTGTAAAGAATTCAGTTGAATATCTGACACTGATGTGTCTAAAATGGGAACTGGCAGTTTAAATCCATTATGCACAGTTCTACCACCTTCTAACAAAAGTGCTGCAATTACAGTTGTTGCAAACAGCATTGCTATTTGACCCTGTGCTAGAATGTAACTCATCAAACAATCTATATAGAAATAACTAGCTTCGGCAGCACATATACTAAAAAATTGGAACGATACAGAGAAGATTAGCATGGCCCATGCGCAAGGATGACATGCAAATTTGTGAAGCGTTCCATATTTTTTGATCAGTATTTTTCCTTTCTATTTTTTTTTTTTTTAAATAATATTAGAGTCGCTGTATAATTTGCCATTTTTATTCTTATTTTTGGCTATTGATCAGGCAAATTGAAACTTGCACAATTTAATCCATGAGCAAGAAATGTTTCTTGAATTTCCATTAAAGTTTTTAACAGTGCTATTGGCTCATTGTAACGTTTTAAGAAATCTTCCAACAAAAGATGCAAATGCATGCAAATTATTCTCTCATTTGCTTTGGCATTTGACATAGTGCTGCTTCTTCCAGACACCTCTCCCATTCTGTATCATCTGCTATGAAGTTTTGATGTCTTGCAGCTAATAGGAAAATCCCATAAACTATGTCATTTACTGTGCGTAAATGTTGAAAACTTTGTGCCCCGGGAACATGTAAAAGAAGTACCATATATACAGTATAAGCCGACACGAGTATAAGCTGAGGCACCTATTTTTCCACAAAATACTGGGTAAAATGAGTGACTCTAGTATAAGCCGAGGGTGGGAAATGTGCTGCCCCCTGTGTCCCCCCTCTCTCTCCCGTGTCTCTTCTCCCCTCTCCCTTCCCTGTGTCTCTTCCCCTCCCTTATCACCCTCCTCAACCCCCCTCCTCATTTTCAACCTCCCTCCTCAACCCCACTCCTCATCCTCAACCTCCCTCCTCATCCTCAACCTCCCTCCTCATCCTCAACCCCCTCATCCTTAACCCCCCATCCTCAACCTCAACCCCCCTCCATAACCTTAACCTCCCTCCTCATCCTCCCTCCTCATCTTCAACCTCTCTCCTCATCCTCAACCTCCCTCCTCATCCTCAACCCCCTCCTCAACCTCCCTCCTCATCCTCAACCTCCCTCCTCATCCTCAACCCCCTCCTCATCCTCCCTCCTCAACTCCCCCTCAACCTCACTCCTCAACCCCCTCATCCTCATCCTCCCCCTCAACCCCCCATCCTCATCCTCACCCCTCAACCCCCCATCCTCATCCTTACTCCCCCTCAACCTCAACCCCCCTCCTCATCCTCAACCCCCATCCTCATCCTCAACCTCCCCATCCTCATCAACCCCCTCCTCACCCCCCTCCTCCTCAACCCCCCATCCTCAACCCCCCATCCTTATCCCCCTCTTCACCCCTCCTCAACCCACCATCCTCAAACCCCATCCCCCTCCTCAACCCCTCTCAACCTCATCCCCCCTCCTCATCCCCCCTCCTCAAACTCCCTCCTCCTCATCAACCCCCTCCTCACCCCCCCTCAACCTCAACACCCCTCCTCCTCATCAACCCCTTCCTCACCCCCCTCAACCTCAACCCCCCTCCTCAACCTCCCTCCTCCTCATCAACCCCCCTCCTCAACCTCCCTCCTCCTCATCAAACCCCCTCCTCAACCTCCCTCCTCCTCACCAACCCCCTCCTCAACCCCCACCATCCTCAACCTCCCCATCCTCAACCCCCTCCTCAACCCCCCTCAACCTCATCCCCCCCTCCTCAACCTCCCTCCTCCTCATCAACCCCCTCCTCACCCCTCCTCCTCCTCAACCCCCCATCCTCAACCCACATGCTCAACCCCCCCATCCTCCTCCCCCTCCTCACCCCCCTCAACCTCAACCCCCCTCCTCCTCATCAACCCCGTCCTCGCCCCCCCTCAACCTCAACCTCCCTCCTCCTCATCAACCCCGCACCTCCACCTCCCTCCTCCTCCTCATCAACCCCCTCCTCAACCCCACCATCCTCATCCCCCTCCTCACCCCCCCCAACCTCAACCCCCCTCCTCAACCTCCCTCCTCCTCATCAACCCCCTCCTCAAGGAGGAGGAGGGGGGTTGATGAGGAGGAGGGGGGAGGAAAAGAGACACGGGGGAGTAAGAAAGACACGGGGGGGTAGAGAGACACTGGCGGGGTTAGAGAGACACTAGGGGGAGTGACTCAAGTATAAGCCTAGGGGGCCCTTTTTAGCCTTAAAAAAAGGGCTGAAAAACTTGTCTTTTACTCGAGTATATACGGTAATCTTAAACTGAAACATTCAATGTCTCTTGGACTGACGGTATAAATTTGTGGTATAATTTTGTGCGCATCTTTTTTTCGTTGTCGCCATAGACCATTTACAAATACATAGTGGACTCTCAATGTATACTGGCAGTTTAATTTAAACCATGCAGTAGGTGTTGTTACTCTGTGTTCACTTTGAGCTAAGGCAGTTCTTTCCTTCAGTAAAGCAAATAAACTGACTTTGTGGCAAATGTACAGCTAATCGATATACAGCATGTGACCGATCATGCATCTCAAATTTCAGAAGCCGCCACATTGCTTCCGGAGCACTGAAATAGCGAGCATCTAAATAATTAGAGAGTTCGTCATGGAAAATGGGATTTTCCTTTTCGTTTGGGGAACCCTGCACAACAACAGTTGCTGCATCATATTTTTAAGTATATTAATAGGAAGAAGGTGAGGAAGGCAGCTATAGGAACATTACAATGTGACACAGGCTGTCTGAAAATTAGTGACCAGGAAAAGGCAGATGAGCTAAATAGGTTATTTTCTTTGGTATACACAAGGGAGGTACCAGTGGTTGGGACACTGCAACATAATGGGGCTACACTACCTTTGCCAAATAATTGGTTAACGCAGGAAGTAATCCAAAAGAGGTTGGCAAAAATAAATGTTAATAAAGCCGCGGGTCCTGATGGAATACATCCACGGGTACTGAGGGAACTGTAATAGCCAAACCATTATATTTATTTTTTTAAGATTCACTCAACACAGGGTCTCTACCAGATGACTGGAGAAAAGCAGATGCGATACCTATATTTAAAAAGGGAGCAAGAGCAAATCCGGGGTATTATAGACCAGTGTGCCTTACTTCTGTAGTGGGGAAGCTTTTAGAAGGGTTAATAAGGGATAATATACAAGAATATGTCTATTTGAACAGGATTATAAGTAGGAGTCAACATGGATTTATGAGTAATAGGTCATGTCAAACAAATGTAATTCGTTTCTATGAGGAGGTTAGTAGGAACTTGGATCAAGGCAACTCAGTGGAAGTAGTCTTTTTGCATTTTGCAAAGGCTTTTACAGTGCCACATGGGAGACTATTGTGCAAACTAAGCGATACAGGAATTGCAGTAAATATCTGCTCATGGATTGAGAGCTGGCTAAAAGACAGGAAGCAAAGGGTTATTGTAAATGGAACATACTCCGGGTGGACTAATGTGGTAAGTGGGGTTCCTCCGGGTTCAGTATTAGGTCCTCTCCTTTTTAATATATTTATTAATGACTTAGATATGGGACTGGAAAGTAGTGTCTCCATTTTTGCTGATGACACGAAGATGTGCAAGGTAATTAAATCCGATAATGATGTGTTTTCCCTCCAAAGAGATTTACATAAAATTGAGGAATTGGCATCTAAATGGCAGATGAGATTTAATACGAATAAATGTAAAGTTATGCATCTGGGAAGGAAAAATAGCCATGCAATTTATAATCTTAATGGAGCAAATCTAGGTGTATCAGATATTGGAAGGGATTTGGGAGTGCTTGTGGACAACCACCTAGGTAACAGTGCTCAAAGCCAAGCAGCAGCTGCAAAGGCAAATAAAATATTAGCATGTATTAAGAAGGGTATAGAAGCAAGGGAAGCAAATATAATTATACAAATCCCTACACAAATCCCTAGTGCGCCTTCATTTGGAATATGGAATACAATTTTGGGCACCACTTCATAAAAAGGACATTTTAGAGCAGGAAAAGGTACAGAGGAGGCAACAAAACTAATAAGGAGAATTAAGGGGCTAAGTTATGAAGAAAGACTAACCAAATTCAACTTATTTTATCTAGAAAAAAGGCATCTAAGAGGATATATAATTACCTTATATAAATACACACCGGGTAAGTAAAAAGATTTGTCAAGGAAGCTTTTTGTGCCAAGAGGTTTTTAACCGACAAGAGGACATCCCTTGAGGTTAGAAGTAAAAAGATTCCGCCTTAAAGAAAGAAAAGGGTTCTTCACAGTAAGGGTGGTTAATCTGTTGAATTCTCTACCAGAGGAGGTGGTGACAGCGGATTTGATAGATAACTTTAAAAGGGGACTGGATTTATTTCTAATTAAAAAGGGTATTCATAGTTATCCTGGATAATAAGAGAGAGAGAGAGAGAGAGAGTATGGATCCAGGGAGAAATCCAATCGCCAGTATCTGGCGTCAGGAAGGAATTCATTTTTTTCCCCTTTGAGACTATTGGCTAAGTTTCACTTGTTTTTTTTTTTTCTGTTTTCCTTCCTCTGGAATAATTAGCAATTAAAGATAAAAAATTAAATTAAAAATAAATAATTGATTAATAATAATTAATTAACAACTAATTAATTAATAACTAATCCGCATATTGCAGATCAAAGGAGATCTTAAAAGGTTAACTTGATGGACTGTAAAGTCTTTTTTTAACCTTAATTACTATGTAACTATGTAACAACCGTATTTATCGGCATATAACACGTACCGGCTTATAACACGCACCTCATTTTAAGAAGGGAATTTCAGGTGAAAAAAAAAATGTCAAATAAAGAACTTTGAAGCAAAATCCTCAACCTCAACCTCCCTCCTCATTCTCAACCCCCTCCTCAACCTCCCTCCTCATCCTCCGTCCTCAACCCCCTCCTCATCCTCCCTCCTCCTCCACCCCCTCATCGGCGTAGGGAATATCGGCGTATAACACGCCCCTATCATTTGCCCCCTATTTTCAGGTAAAAAAAGTGCGTGTTATACGCCGATAAATACGGTATATCCTTTGTATATATATTTATACACATATTTGATGGATTTAATAGAAGTGCAAGCTTCCACATTTATGTATGCATTGTACTTCATGAGCAAATGTGTGGAACGACATATCTATTATCAACCTTTTGTTCAAGGATAATAGCTGTTTGTCCTTGTCTTCTTTTAAACAAAGGGTATCCATCACAATTAGCATAAGTTTGCATTTGAAATTGTTGTGGGAATTCTTTTGTACATTTTTTTTTCCATACATGGTAAATTTGGATTCATATCTCCACATGGCCCATGAATCATTCTGTGTGTTACTATCTCAAAAAGTTTGGAATATTTTCTGGATCTGGCAATTCAGCAGTTATTACTGAATCCACTCTCTCTGCAGTATTCAACTTACTTTTAATCCAGCATGAAAAAGATATGTGAGCATGTGGCAATCGTCTTTATTGAAATGCAATGGTATAAACAGAAGCCACACATTTTCCAAAAAACTGTGCTTTTGTTATATCATGTATTAATGAATTGAGTTTTATTTTGAATACTCTTGCCAGTAAATCTGGTCGGTCAGAAGTAGTTTGTCCAAGATTTAAATTTTCCTTGATCTCTCGTCATTGTGGATTTACATGTGAATGTAATGAATAAATCTGGTTTTCCAAATTTTGTGACAATAGACAAAAGCCCCTTCCCCACCCGTCCCTCCACTGATAGCCAACCCCACCCCCAGCTCCCACAATGTTATGTGATAAATAGATTCCTATACTAGTAAACAGGGCCATCACAAATTTCGATTTTCCCCCAAAATTTTTAGTACACCGCTGATATTGTTACTTTCATACCTACTTGACAAACAAATGTCTTTTTTTCTTGAACTGCAGTGGTCCTTTGAGTAAGATGAGAACAGGTAAACTAGCTGTCCATGAAACAAGTACCCAGGACTCAAACAGAGTCACCTACACTTAATTTTGTTTTGCTATTGCGAGCGTATGCTGGAGGGGGGCCCTTTTATTTTCTTGCACTGGGGCCCTCCATTCACTAGCTCAGCCACTGTTGATATTCAATTGTCTACTTTTAGCTACTCGCATTCAAATTGCGAGTTACAGGCTCAAAATCCCTGCGGTTGACAAAATTGTAACTCCGTCCTATCTCCTTTGATGTTTCAAGCCCGTAAATGTTACCATTGCTAAAGATGCAAAATCCATATTCAATTACAACAATTCAACAAGCCTGCAATTACCTTCAATCCCATAAATGGCAAATTTATCAAACTTATACGAGTACTAGATAGGACTCGCAAGTGGGTTAAACACCTATTCATAAAACTGCAAAAGCAAATAAACACCCAATACTATGTAGCTACTGTGATTTCTTTCTTGCAAGTAAAGTGTGTTATTTACTGGGTGCACTAACTGTGTCCAGGTAAGTAGTCCTAAATTAAATTTAAAACAGGGGAAGGAGCAAACTTGTGAGCTTGCGAACACTTCTAGTTTAAGTGCAGTTCTAGTATACAGTGCCTTGCAAAAGTATTCACCCCCCTTGCCTCACAAACTGGAATTAACATGGAATGTTTGAGGATTTGCATCATTTAATTTACAGAACATGCCCACAACTTTGAATATGTTTCTTTTTTTTATTGTGACGCAAACAACAAATAGGACAAAATAACAGTCAACAGACAAAAAGTCAATGTGCATAATTATTCACCCCCTAAAGTCAATACTTTGTAGAGCCACCTTTTGCGGCAATCACAGCTCCAAGTCGCTTGCCACATCTTACCACTGGGATTTTTGCCCATTCCTTCTTGCAAAACTGCTCCAGCTCCTTCAAGTTGGATGGTTTGCGCTTGTGAGCAGCAATCTTTAAGTCTGACCACAGATTTTCTATTGGATTTAGGTCTGGGCTTTCACTAGGCCATTCCAACACATTTACATGTTTCCACTTAAACCACTCAGGTGTTGCTTTAGCAGTGTGTTTGGGGTCATTGTCCTGCTGGAAGATGAACCTCCGTCCTAGTCTCAAATCACCCACAGAATGGTACAGTTTTTGCTCATGAATATCCCTGTATTTAGCACCATCCATCTTTCCCTCAACTCTGACCAGTTTCCCAGTCCCGGCTGCTGAATGTGATGGTGTTCTTTGGGTGATGTGATGTGTTGGGTTTGCGCCAGACATAGCGTTTTCTTTGATGGACGAAAAGTTCAATTTTAGCCTCATCAGACCAGAGTACCTTCCTCCACACATTTTGGGAGTCTCCCACATGCCTTTTCGCAAACTCAAAAACGCACCATTTTGTTTTTTTGCTGAAAGTAATGGCTTTCTTCTGGCTATTCTGCCATAAAGCTCAGCTCTCTGGAGAGTACGGCTTATTGTCGTCCTATGTACAGATACTCCAGTCCCTGCTGTGGAGTTCTGCAGCTCCTCCAGGGTCTCTGTGCTGCCTCTCTGATTAATGCCCTCCTTGCCCGGTCCGTGAGTTTTGGTGGGCGGCCATCTCTTGGCAGGTTTGCTGTTGTGCCATGTTATTTCCATTTGATTATGATAGATTTGATGATGCTCCTGGGGATCATCAAATATTTGTATATTTCTTTATAACCTAACCCTGACCTGTACTTCTCAACAACATTGTCCCTTACTTGTTTGGAGAGTTCCTTGGTCTTCATGACAGTGTTTGCTTAAGTGTTGCAGCCTCTGGGGCCTTTTAAAAAAGGTGTGTATATGTAATGACAGATCATATGACACGTAGATTGCACACAGGTGGATATCATTTAACTAATTATGTGACTGCACCAGAGCTTTTTATGTGCTTCATAACAAAGGGGGTGAATACATACGCACATGCCAATTTTCAGTTTTCTACTTCTAAAAAATAGTTTTATGTATATATTTTTCTCATTTCACTTCACCAACTTAGACTATTGTGTTCTGATCCATCACATAAGATTCAGATTAACAAAACATTGAATTTAAGGCTGTAATGTAACAAAATAGGTAAAAAGTCAAGGGGGGGGGGAATACTTTTGCAAGGCACTGTAAGTGTAGGAGTTTAAATAAAAGGAGGACGGACTTTTATTTAAAAGTTTTACACAAATATATTGTTTATTTATTCTTACTGCATTTTGTAGTTGATAGTTATAAATCAGTCAAATGGCAACCTCACTCAGTGTACATTCTGTCATATGTATGCACTACTGGAACAGATGATCCAGAGTACATACCTCTGTGAGAGGTGTGAGCATGTTGCCTCACTGGAAGCTCAAATTGGAGAACTGGAGAGGAGAATTGCAGTACTTAGTGATATTGCTTCACTGGAAAGGGAGTTGGTGCTTACTGAGCACAGTTTACCTGGGCCTAGCATGGAGGGTGGAGATGGGGCTAGTGAGGATGTCCAGGGAGGTAGCTGGGTAACAGTTACAAGGGGAAGCAGGGGGAACAGGAGGAGGAGGCAGTCCAGTACTGAGTTGGCAAAAACAAACAGATTTGCAAGAGTGAGTGAAATTGTTGGAGATGTCCATTTAGGAATGGCAATGCCAGATAGAGTTGTTCCCTCCAACAGCCGGGAGAACAGTTCTACTGGAGGAGAGGGAGCGCAGCATAGGCAGAGCAAGAGAAAGGTGTTGGTGGTCGGGACTCTATTATTAGGAATGTAGACAGAGTGCTTTGTCACCTAGATCCCAGCAAGCAAACAGTTTGCTGTCTCCAGGGTGCTCGGGTTAGATAAAATATTGAGAGGGGCTGAAAATGAAGCGGCGGTCTTGGTACATATTGGTATCAATGACAAAGTTAGTGGAAGATGGAGTGTCCTAAAGAATGATTTTAGGGAATAAGCTTAAGGCAAGGGCCTCCAAGGTAGTATTTTCTGAGATACTACCTGTGCCACGTGCTAGCCCAGGGAGAGAGAAGGAGCTTAGGGAGGTTAATGCCCGGCTAAAAAAGTGGTGCAGGACAGAGGGTTTGGGGTTTTTAGAGTACTGGGCTGACTTTTCAGTAGGGTACAATCTCTATAGCAAGGATGGATAGCACCTGCTGTGGGAGCCGCTGTGCTAGTGGGAAGGATGCTAAAACTAATAGGTGTGTGGGGGTGGGGGGGGGGTACTAGATAGAAGTAATGGGGTAGAAAGTATAGAGGTAAGGGATGAATCAACTACTCATGGGGGAAAAGATGGGGGTAGGGTTAGTATAGTCAATAGGGCGGTATTACTAAGTTACATAGTAACATAGTAAATTAGGTTGAAAAAACACTTTTAGTCCATCAAGTTCAACATTTTTAGATCTCCTCTGATCTGCAATATGCTGATTAATTATTAATTGGTCCAGAGGAAGGCAAACAGAAAAACAAAAAAACAGTGAAACTTTGTCAATTGTCTCCTAAGGGAAAAAAATATAAAATTCCTTCCTGACCCCAGATCGGGCGATCGGATTCCTCCCTGGATCAATACCCCCTCTCTAATTATCCAGGATAGCCCTGAATGCCCTTTTTATTTAAAAATATATCCAATCACTTTTTAAAGTTATCTATTGAATCCGCTGTCCCCACCTCCGCTGGTAGAGAATTCCACAGATTTGAAGAACCCTTTTCTTTCTTTAAGGTAAAATGTTTTTACTTCTAATCTCAAATGTGTCCCCTGGTCAGTTGAAAACCTCTTGGCTCACAAAATTCACTTGGCAAAGCCTTCTATTGACCCTGGATATATTTATATTGTTTTTTTCTACAGAAAATACGTTTAATTTGGTTAGTCTTTCTCCATAACTTAGCCCCTACATTCCGTTCCCCTTATTAGTTTTGTTGCCCTTCTCTGTACCTTTTCCAGTTCTAAAATGTCCTTTTTATGAAGTGGTGCCCAAAACTGTACTCCATATTCCACATGAGGGCGTACTAGGTATTTGTATAGTGGCAGAATGATATTTGCTTCTATACCCTACTTAATACATTCTAATATTTTACTTGCCTTTGCAGATGCTGCTTCGCACTGAGCACTGTTACCTAGGTGGTTGTCCACAAGCACTCCCAAATTCCTTTCAATATCTGATACCCCTAGATTTGCTACGTTAAGATTATAAATTGCATGGCTATTTTTCCTTCCCAGATGCATAACCTTACATATTAAATCTCATCTGCCATTTAGATGCCCATTTCTCTAATTTATGCAAATCCATTTTCTGATTTAATTACCTTGCACAACTTTGTGTATCAGCAAAAATGGAGACATTACACTCCAATCCCGCTTCCAAGTCATTAGTAAATATGTTAAAAAGGAGGGGACCTAATACTGAACCCTGGGGAACCCCACTAACCACATAAGTCCAATCAGAGCATGTTCCATTTACAACCCTTTGCTTCCTGTCTTTTAGCAAGCTCTCAATCCATGAGCAAATATTTACTGCAATTCCTGTATTCCTTAGTTTGCTCAGTAGTCTCCCACGTGTCACTGTATCAAAAGCCTTTGCAAAATCCAAAAATACTACATCCACTGAGTTGCCTTGATCCAAGTTCTTACTAACCTCTTCATAGAAACTAATTAGGTTTGTTTGACATGACCTATCCCTCATAAATCCATGTTAGCTCCTACTTATAATTCTGTTAGAATATACATATTCTTGTATACTATCCCATATTAACCCTTCTAAAAGCTTTCCCACTACATAAGTGAGACTTAGAGGTCTATAATTTTTCTGGATTTGTTCTTGCTCCCTTCTTAAATATAAGTCTCCAGTCATACAGTGGATATAAAAAGTCTACACACCCCTGTTAAAATGTCAGGTTTTTGTGCTGTAAAAAAAAGAAGACAAAGATAAATCATTTCACAACTTTTTCCACCTTTAATGTGACCTATAAACTGTACAACTCAATTGAAAAACAAACTAAAAACTTTTAGGTAGAGGGAAGAAAAAATATAAAAATAAAATAATATGGGTGCATAAGTATGCACACCCTTAAACTAATACTTTGTTGAAGCACCTTTTGATTTTATTACAGCAGTCTTTTTTGGGTATGAGTCTACCAGCATGGCACATTTTGACTTGGCAAGATTTGCCCACTCTTCTTTGCAAAAACACTCTAAATCTGTCATATTGCAAGGGCATCTCCTGTGCACAGCCCTCTTCAGATCACCCCACAGATTTTCAATCGGATTCAGGTTTGGGCTCTGGCTGGGCCATTCCAAAACTTTAATCTTATTCTGGTGAAGCCATTCCTTTGTTGATTTGGATGTATGTTTTGGGTTGTTGTCATGCTGAAAGATGAAGTTCCCCTTCATGTTCAGCTTTCTAGCAGAAGCCTGAAGGTTTTGTGCCAATATTGACTGGTATTTGGACCTGTTCATAATTCCCTCTATCTTAACTAAGGCTCCAGTTCCAGCTGAAGAAAAACAGCCCCAAAGCATGGTGCTGCCACCACCATGCTTCACTGTGGCTATGGTGTTCTTTTGGTGTAGTGCAGTGTTGTTTTTGCGCCAAACATATCTTTTGGAATTATGGCCAAAAAGTTCAACCTTGGTTTCATCAGACCATAACACCTTTTCCCACAAGCTTTTGGGAGACTTCAGATGTGTTTTTGCAAAATGTAGCCTGGCTTGGATGTTTTTCTTCGTAAGAAAAGGCTTTCATCTTGCCACTCTACCCCATAGCCCAGACATAAGAAGAATACAGGAGATTGTTGTCACATGTACCACACAGCCAGTACTTGGTAGCCTCCCAGACCAGTTTTCTTCTCGTCTTTTCATCAATTTTGGAGGGAGCTCCAGTTCTTGGTAATGTCACTGGTAATGTCACTGCTGTGCCATATTTTCTCCACTTGATGACACTTCACTGTGTTCCATGGTATATCTAATGCCTTGGAAATTCTTTTGTACCCTTCTCCTGACTGATACCTTTTAACAATGAGATCCCTCTGATGCGTTGGAAGCTCTCTGTGGACCATGGCTTTTGCTGTGGGATGCGACATTTCAGGAAAGACCAACTAGAACAGCTGAACTTTATTTGGGGTTAACCAGAGGCACTTTAAATGATGGCAGGTGTATGCTGACTACTATTTAACACGATTTGGAATGTGATTGCTTAATTCTGAACACAGCTACATCCCCAGTTATAAGAGGGTGTGCAGACTTATGCAAGCACATTATTTTTCTTTTTCTTCCCTCCACCTAAAATATTTCAGTTTGTTTTTCAATTGAGTTGCACAGTTTATAGGTCACATTAAAGGTGGAAAAAGTTCTGACATGATTTATCTTTGTCTTATTTTTATATATACAGCACAGAAACCTGACATTTTAACAGGGGTGTGTAGACTTTTTATATCCACTGTATATACCGAAGAAAATAAGCTATTTAGTTAATCTGCCTTTTCCTGGTCACTAATTAGTTAGTATTACTCTCCTTTGCAACTAACTTTTCATTTTTGATTTTAGCCAGTCTAATAGCCCTTTTGCAAGCCTTGTTGATTTCCTTGCACTCAAGTAAAGCAGTCTCTGTCCCCTCTTGTTTGTATAATTAAAATTCCTGTTTCTTCTCCTCATCTTCATCTTTAAGTCATTTTTAAGCCACCTGGGTTGTTATTTACTCCTCCTACTTTTAATTCCACATGGTATATGGTGATAAGTATGTTTATTTAGTACTGTAAGTATTTGAAGGTTGTCCATTTGAGTTCAGTATTTTTACCCATCAGTTCTTTGTCGCAGTCTATACTTTGTATTGCTGCCCTTAGACCGTTTAAAATCTGCCCTTTTAAAATTAAGAGTTTTTGTTGGCCCCTTAAAGTTTTGTTTTTTTAATTCAATCTCAAATGAGACTGTGTTGTGATCACTGTTTCCCAAAGGTTGCCCTATTTCAACATTTGATACTATATCAATATTATTTGTGATAACTGAATCCAAGATAGCTTAATTTCTAGTAGGTTCTTGAATAATCTGGGCCAGATAATGATCTCTTAATGTACTTAAGAACCTCCTCCCCTTCGCTGAACTGCTAGTCTCATTCATCCAGTTTATTTCAGGGTAATTAAAATCTCCCATTATTAGAACTTGCCCATGCTTAGCTGCATTTCCAATCTGTAACAATAATTGTATTTCCTCACTTTCAATTATATTTGTGGATTTAAAGCATACTCCTACTGATATTCTTTTGGAATTTGCTGCTCCGATATTTAACCCTACCCACAAACATTCAACTTTATCACTAGTTCTAGCATAAATATCTTCTCTGACTATAGGCTTAAATTCAGGCTTAACATACAGACAAATCCCTCCTCCTCTTTTACCATTGCCCCTATCTTTTCTAAATAGGTTATAACCATCCAGTTTAACAGTCCAGTCATGAGATTCATCCCACCATGTTTCAGTAATCCCTTTTAAATTCCATTTCTCATGCTAATAATTCTAACTCGCCCGTTATATACCACATATACTATGTGGGGATAATCACAAAATACATGTGGCTTAATGATGATTTAAACATCCGGAGTAAAAAACAGGCATTTAAATTATGTAAACGAGAGGGGATAGAGACTGCGTTACATAAGTACAAGGAAATCAACAAGGCTTGCAAAAGGGCTATTAGACTGGCTAAAATAGAAAATGAAAAGTTAGTTGTAAAGGAGAGTAAGATTTACCCTAAAATATTTTTAAATATATTAAGGCGAGGAAGGAAGCTATAGGAACATTACACTGTGACACAGGCCGTCTGATAATTTAGTGACCAGAAAAAGGCAGATGAGTTAAATGGGTTCTTTTCTTCGTTATATACAAGGGAGGTACCAGTGTTAAATGTTAATAAAGCCCCCGGTCCCCTTTTGAGCCGATTGGCAAAGTTCCAATGTTTTTTGTTTTCTGTTTGCCTTCCTCTGGATCAATTAACAACTAATCTGCATATTGCAGATCAGAGGAGATCTTTAAAGGTTGTACTAGGGAGACGCTGAGTATTTTTTCAACCTCAAATACTATGTAACTTTTAATGGCACAACAGTCTCAAGCTCGCAAATCTGCAATACTTTTTTTTTTATGTTTTATTTTTGTGTTATATCAATCCCGGGAATCATGGAGTTAATATATATCAAGGAACCTGCATGGACTAGAACAGTTGATTTATTGATTTTTTTATTTTATATCTACATTGCAAATTGTACTTCTAAACATGAATTGTTTGCAAGTGGATTTACCTTACAAGTAAAGGCTAATAAATTGCAGAGTGCACTAATTGTGCCCAGGTGAGAAGGGTGTGGCTTGACTGTTAAACTATTATAAAAGGTTTGTGAGCTGTTTTGGGGCTGTTCGCAAGTGGATTTTCCTTGCAAGTAAAGGCTGATAAATTGCAGAGTGCACTAATTGTATCCAGGTGAGAAGGCAGAAGTTAATATAAACAGGAGAAGGGGCGAACTTGTGAGCTTGCGAACATTTTCAGTATCAAGTGCAATTCTAGTAAAAGCGTAGGAGTTTAAATAAAAGGAGGGACTTCAAAGAAAAGGGAGGGCAGATTTATAGTGCAAAGGAGGAAAACTTTATACAAATATATTATTTTATATTCTCCACTGGAAAGGGGGTTGGTGCTCACTGAGCACAGTTTAGCTGGGCCTAGCATGGAGGGAGGAGCTGGGGCTAGTGAGGATGTCCAGGGAGGTAGCTGGGTTACAGTTAGAAGGGGAATCAGGGGGAACAGGAGGAGGCAGGCCAGTTCTGAGTTGGCAAACACCAACAGATTTGCCAGATTGAGTGAAACTGTTAGGGATGTCCATTCAGGAATGGCAATTCCAGATAGAGCTGTTCCCTCTAAAAGCTGGTAGAACTGCTCTTCTGGAGGAGAGGGAGGGCAGAATAGGCAGAGCAACAGACAGGTTTTGGTTGTAGGGGACTCTATTATTAGGAAGGTAGACAGGGTGATTTGTCACCCAGATCCCAGCAATCGAAAAGTTTGCTGTCTCCCCTGTGCTCAGGTTCGTCATGTTGTGGATCGGGGCTGGAAATGAACTGGCGGTCTTGGTACATACTGGTACCAATGACAAAGTTAGTGGAAGATGGAGTGTCCTAAAGAATGATTTTAGAGAACTAGGTAATAAGCTGAAGGCAAGGACCTCCAAGGTACTATTTTCTGAGATACTACCAGTGCCACGTGCTAGCCCAGGGAGGCAGAAGGAGCTTAGGGAGGTTAATGCATGGCTAAAGATGTGGTGCACTAAGAGGGGTTTGGCTTTTTAGCACACTGGGCTGACTTCTCACTTCGGTACAATCTCTACAGTAGGGATGGATTGCACCTTAATGATGAGGGAGCTTTTGTACTAGGGGATAGGATGGTAGAAAGGCTGGAGGAGTTTTTAAACTAGTAGGTGTGGGGGAACGACTAGATATAAGTAATGGGGTAGAAAGTGTAGAGGGTATAAGGGATGAATTAACCACTCATAGGGGAGGAGATGGGGGGAGCGGTAGTATAGTCAATAGGGGGATAGTACTAAGTAACTCAAGTACAGTCGCAGGCACTTTAGAACTACAGACTCATAACATAAGGTGTATGCTTGTTAGAATTATTAGCAATTAATGAAAAATGGGATTTAATAGGCATTACCGAAACGTGGTGGGATGAATCTCATGACTGGACTGTTTATCTTTCCTAAATAGGTTATAACCATCCAGGTTGAGGCAATGGTAAACGAGGAGGAGGTATTTGTCTATATGTTAAGCCTGAATTTAAGCCTATAGTCAGAGAAGATATTTATGGTGGACCTAGTGATAAAGTTGAATGTTTGTGGGTAGAGTTAAATAGCAGAGCAGCAAATTCCAAAAGAATATTAGTAGGAGTATGCTATAAACCCCCATATATAGCTGAAAATGAGGAAATACAATTATTGTTACAGATTGGAAATGCAGCTAAGCATGGGCAAGTTCTAATAATGGGAGATTTTAATTACCCTGAAATAAACTGGATAAATGAGACCAGCAGTTCATCTAAGGGGAGCAGGTTCTTGAGTACACTCAGGGATCATTATCTGGCCCAGGTTATACAAGAGCCTACTAGAAATGAAGCTATCTTAGATTTAGTCATCACAAATAATATTAATATAGTATCAAATGTTGAAATAGGGCAACATTTAGGAAACAGTGATCACAACACAGTCTCATTTAAGATTGAATTAAAAACAATTTTTTTAAGGGGCCAACAAAAACTTTTACTTTTAAGAGCAGATTTTAACGGTCTAAGGGCAGCAATACAAAGTACAGACTGGGACAGAGAACTGATAGTTAAAAACACTGAACATAAATGGACATTTAAATCCTTACTAAATATACATACACATCGGCATATACCATGTGGGAATAAAAGTAAAAGGAGTAAATCCCATCCAATGTGGCTTAACAATGATTTAAAGATCTAGCTAAAAAACAGGCATTTAAATTATACAAACAAGAGGGGACAGAGACTACTTTACGGGAATACAAGGAAATCAACAAGGCTTGCAAAAGCGCTGTTAGACTGGCTAAAATAGAAAATGAAAAATGTATTGCAAAACTAACCTTTAAATATTTTTTAAGTATATTAATGGGAAGAAGGTGAGGAAGGAAGCTATAGGAACATTAGAATGTGAAACAGGACATCTAAAAATTAGTGACCAGGAAAAGGCAGATGAGCTAAATAGGTTGTTTTCTTCTGTATACACAAGGGTGGTACCAGTGGTTGGGACACTGAAACATAATGGGACTACACTACCTTTGCCAAATAATTGGTTAACACAGAAAGTAATCCAAAATAGGTTAAAAAAAAAAATGTTAATAAAGCCTCGGGTCGTGGACTATGTACTAGACAGGTTAACCATCATAGATTTTGAAGAGTAAGTGGACCTATATTTGAGGGGCACTCATCCTTCATCTAATCACGCAGTTAATGTCCACTATATCGGAGAGTTGCTGCCATAATAGTGGCTTCTGATATAGCTGAATTTCTCCATCAGGGCTACCTGAGTCCTCATTGCAATCATTTCTAACTCTATCCAAAAAGACTCTATAATATCTAGGAGGAGTGAGGATAAGAGTTTATAGATATTTGTGTAAGAATCTATATATATATATTATTGTTTTGGGGAATAGATATCTTACATACTGTTGTCCATAAATCATTGAGATTATTAGGGTAATACATATGCATCTTTTGTGATGCTTGTATTCCCAGCACTGGTGTTCATACATACCACACAGGACCACACACTGGTTGGCAGCTTATATTGGGCTGTTTTTTAGATCATTGCATTTTATTACTATAGATGTGTTTTAGTCATTCTTTATTCAATAAAGTTTACTTTTTATTTATGTCTAAATGTGGATATTTCAATGCCCCTTGGTTGGTGGTGATCTCATACATTCCATTTTTGTCTTAAGTCAGTACACCTTTGAACCCTTGGTTTAGGTTATTTTTGTATAGTGGCCCTTTTCCCTTCTGTTTCTATTAAATTTGATATATTTGCCATTTAATAACATTTAACCACTGAGTGATTATCAAGAGGAATTAAGAGGAAACCCTTAATAAATAATTTGGGTTAATATATGTCCTGTTTATTAGGAATTAGCCTATATAATATAGCTCTTTGAATTAGCAGACTTTGGACTACTGGATGATCACATCAGGGTTCAGGGGAATGTATCTGAAATTAAGCCTCCTATATCCTACTATATGTAAAGTCCACACTAAGACCACCTGCATTCCCTTTGTAGGAGTTATATATCCAAGTCCCTTTTCCTGTGCCCCAACCTCACTTTCTCTAAAATAATAATTGAAGAACCTCTGTGTTATTCTTATGAGCAGATCTCACATGTCTCGCCACTGGGGTGTCCTACTCCTTATTGATTGTGTACAAATGCTCTAAAATTTGAAGTCTAAACTGATGTGTTGTTTTACCTATATAGAGCTTTCTGCACTCACATTTGATGATATAAACAACCCCCGTAGTTGAACAATTTAATAATTCCTTTTATAGGTAGAACTGCTATTAGGATAAACAAATAGCTTTGTGGGTGTTATATATTTAAAGGCCTTACAGTGGCTACAGCAATACATGCCCACTGGTCGTTTTAGCCAATGTGAGATTGTTGAACAATTTTCTTCTTTAAAATAACTATGTCGTACCTTAGGCCCTCTACTGAATGTTATGAATGTATTCTTTGATATTTTTGAGTTAATATTCTCGTCATACAATGTTTGGCAAATATCTCTTTTATCTCTTTCCAATCTGATCCAAAGTTCAGGACGCACCATATAATGCTGTTTTTCTCCTTTTTGTTACTTCTATTACTGCATAAAGCTCACTTGTAAGCATCCTTTAGGCATCTGTTAGGATACCCTTTTTGCTTAAGTTATGGTCTCAATTCATCAGCTTTCTCTTTAAAATCAGTATCATCTTAAAGTTTCTCCTAAGCCTCAGATATTGCCCAACAGGAATACCCCTTTTAAGAGGCTCAGGCTGAAGACTAGTCCAGTTTAAGAAAGTACTTGTAGCTTTTCTTTCTGTGTTAGTTAAATTTAACTGGTATTTAATTTTCTTACTGACGAAAAGCTTTTCCATATCCTTGGTTACCTGGACTTCAAAAATAACGATCATTGGAATAATCCTTAAGGTTTGGAGTGAACTTACAAGGTAAATTCCACTTTTTAGTTTGAACGTTCTCTAGTTCTCCAGTAGGCCCTACAGGGGGTCTGAATCCTCCTTTTCTAAACCCAACCTTAAGCTTTGTTTTTCTTTTTTAGCTTTAGGATATTTTTGTAAATCTAACTTTCTTATGAATAGATTCAGATCATCGATATTAGTCGCTTTTTGTATGTTTATGTTGGGAATATTTAAGATTTCTAGAGACATACATCTTTTTAGATTTATAATCCCTCCATTGTTAAAATTTATTATATATGACTTTTGTCTAGATTTTTCTAACTTTCAATTTTTATTGAGAAAAAGGGTATAGAAAAACAAATCTTACAAATAGGGAGCAGTACAAAATGTAATAGTTATATGATAGAATGCAAACAGTATATAATAAAATGTCCGTTAGAGTTTATGTATTCCAACTCCAGAGCTTTCACATTTTTTAATTCATATAGGAAAAAGGGAGGAAGAATAAAAAGGAAAAATAGGAGAAGGAAAGTCATCATATAGGCAGCCCTAGATTGATTTCTAATCAGACTGCTATGCAACAAAGCATAGGAATGAAAATCATTAAAATGGTTACTCTGTCACAAGTGTGTGCACTTATTCTGTAAAGGTACAGTATATGTATTGGGGAAATATCAGAATGGCTATCAAAATATATACCAAACTTTAAGAATTAGAATCCGCTATTTCAGGTCCTCAAAGAACTCAGGTAGTGAGTCATCTTGGCCCAAAGACAGCTCACACTGCAGGAAAGTTAGGGGTTAACGGAAGCATGGCGGTGGTTACAAAAGCACCAAGGTAGCATTTTGCGGTATATAGGCTGTATATCTGCGGACGTGCTGCGGGCTCGCACTCTGCTACAATTCCGGTTTATTCAATTGAACAAGCCGCAAAGGTACAGGCCGACACCCAAACCATGTACTCGTATGTAGCAGTTCAGAGCGTGAACATGATCAATTAAGCAAGGCGTAACTACCCATTTCGAAACGGCCAATAGAAAATGAGCCCTCTATCATTACGGCAGTATAAGATGGAGGTTACATGTCAATCAATTAACATTTAGAGGTGCGATATGCGATCAGACTCACAAAACCACAAAATAATAAAAAATGAATGCCGATACTGTTCTGGTCCATGTGGGTGACCTGATATGTATTAACTCATTGATTCCCGAGGATTAATATAACCCTGAATTGAAACATTAAAAAAAAAATGATTTTTGATTGCCGATTTGCGAGCTTGAGAGTGTTGTGCACTTCATTCTAATGTCTTACATCGATTCCCCACGTTATTTACAGTGCATTACTGATTTTTTTTTTGCATTTACAGTGGTACAGATATGTCTTTAACTCCTTAGCGAGTCCTCTCTAGTACTCGTAGGATTTTCTTCTACATTTGCCTTTTACGAGTGTGAAACCATTTGTGGGCTTGGGGAATTGTAGCGATTTGGGATTTTAGCGGGCGTAACTCTTGCGGACGGAAAAGGTCAAAGGCTTAGATAGGGCGTAAGTTACGGTTGTAACCACAGCAAGGATTTCAAGACCGTAACATGTAGACCGTTTGCGGCTCACAAAAAGACGCCAATTGAATAGCAAATTAGCTCCAGTAACTTACAATAGCTCAATTGAATGCGGCTCAAAATATGCACAGCTATGTTAGGAAAAATTAACCATTTCCACCCTTTCCTCTCCTAGTGGAAAGAGGCAATGACCTTTAGTTACAAGTGAAATGCTACAGTAAACAGAGACACTGGACTCTTGTACAATGGTAATAACAGTTTAGAGAGCAGATTAAAAAGGTAACCCACAACAGGTTTCAAAGAAGTGCCTAATACTCATAGCAATGTCTCTGATGCGTGTTGATTTCCAAAGCAGCAGTCCATTAGATTCAAAAGCTAAAGAGGGCAAGTAACATGCTATAGAAAACAGGGCCACAAAACTTTAGTATAATGATAATAACAGTAATAAACCTAATAAGAGCAGGTTTAAAGATAAAAAAAACTGTGAAATTCATAGATGTATAATGCAGGGAGTAATGACACCAACACGAGATCCAGGTCAAAGCAGCGATCCATTAGATCCCAGAGCCAGAAAAGACAGTCCATTCAGCCAACGTCCACACTGACTACCCAATGCGCTGCTTGCAGGTTCCCATATGAGTGAAAGTAACAGAAGGAATAGTGCAGCAAGGATCTTGTTTTGGATCTGGTACTTCCATAATGAAAGGCATGTCAAGCTGAGATTTAGGAAAGCTGGAAGTTGAACAAAGCAGAGGCTGCCACTTCTCAGTGGGAGAGCACAGGGACACATCACCCTGCAGAGAGGTATTCCGGGCCACTGCTGTAATGGTGGAGCAGTCTTGTGACCGACTCTGATCCCAGATCAAATTAGGAGAAGAGCCTGGATCTTATAAAAAATCTTCTGCATCATCATCCAGTTGATCCATATTCATGCTTGCCTTTGATACTGGATCAGATTCACTGTTGATATCATCCTGCTCCATTGGGGGCGGGCGGCAGCTTGGTAGAATGTTGCTTCTGTTCAGCAGAGCCAACCGAATGGGCTTCTCATACGATAGATATGAGTTTCACACTGAAGCATTTATCAGGTTGACAGCTTTTCTGTCATGCTGTTAGAGATTAGCTAGGACTCAACTTTGACACTGGCTTGTAGACCAAAACTGCCTCTATTTTTAAGAAAAAATGGTATGGATCAGTTCTAGGCTGTATTATTGTAAAATGGCTGAAATAAAAATTGATTTTAAGCAGATTGTGAGCGGCCCTCCTGGAGCTCAGTGGAAACACAGCCTTCCATCTGAATCCGAAACAAAGAGATAAGAAAGAAGATAACTTTCCAGTTATTACTACTTATTAAGCAAGCAAGGAAAGTCAGCATTGGCAAATACTTAGCCTAGATAGTTTATTAAAACAAGCCATTCCCGGTATAACTATTTTTGGCTTTCGTAGCAAGAAAAACCTAAAAATAATCTGTTAACAACCAGCCATTTTAAAGAAAAAGCAGCATTATATAAGGGATGTCTCCCATGTGGAGAATGTACAGTCTGTCCTTGCATACAATAAATCTTTGAAGATAAATTTGAAAAAATACACTGGGTAAATGATTGCATCAGTTGTAAAACAGATAGTATCATCTATTGTTTATCTTACCTATGTCAAATTTTATATGTTTGAACAACCACAAGACCCTTATGGAATAGAAAAAAAAAGTTACATCAATTGACAGAAAGAGATATTAAACAAAACTTTAAGCAAATATCCAATGTTGCATTCCATCTTGAATTATCATAATTCTAATCCCAAGTGTTTGAAATGTTGGGGAGTTAAATATATTAGAAGAAACATAAAAGGAGGTGACATAGAAAAAATCTTGTTACAAAAGGTGGATTTTTCTCTTGGATTCAATTTGTCAAAAAGGAATGAACGAAAATAATAACTGTACAGATTTTCTAGAAGTAACGTTTTCATCCCTGCATTAAAAGCTATGTGTTTGTTTAGTTAGGATTCAGCATTTTACGACTAATAAAAGATACCAGACTTGGTGTTATAAATATGTAATAAATTAAGAACTTTTATTTTTATTTTTGTTAAATTCATGCTGTAATATTATCCAGAATTGGTAAATAGGAATTTCCAAATTGAGACAAAAATAAGTTACTTTTTTGCTAAAGATGATGTTTAATGTTAATTGGAAGACATGGTTTATTTTAAAACCACCAAAAAATTATTGGTAATCGGGTATTTATATAACATACTAGGAAATTGCCTGTCAAAAATTACGGGAATAAAATTGTAAATCTGGCAATGCTGTTTGCCATACAATGTGAGGATTTTGGCTCTCGGAGCACCTTTTGGCGCTCATCGCGAGCGCCACGCTGAGCGCCTTCAGCGCTCATCGCGTGGCTCGCAATGAGCTCCATTTTCCAGCTTTGCAATGATCACCTTCGGCGCTCATTGCGAGCCCCACGATGAGCACCTTTTTGTGCTCATTGCGTGTCCCGCAATTATCGCCTTCTGTGCTTATTGCAAGGCTCTCCCCCTGTGTACTTTATAGGCCTCACGCTTGAGCTCATTGCAGCCTAAGTCATTGCAGCCTAAGTCTTCGCGAGCCCTGCAACGAGCGCCTTTGGCGCTGATTGCAGTCTAAGTCCTACGGGCCGCGGAATCGCTGCCGTCAACTGTTCTCCTCGCTTTGTGAGGCTCGCAGTTGCGGCCCTAGCATTGCGAGGGCCGCTAAGCGTGACCAACACCGCAAACGTCACCAACATTCGTAAGATCCAAAACTATTATAGTGATAATAGGATAAAACTATTAAATTAAATTGTATGATTCTTTCCACTCTTTTGGTAGAAGCATCACAGGTTAAATGCATTTGTTGTGTTTTTATGGGTTAATTTGTTAACTAAGAATATCAATAGATTAACTTCAATGATACTAATACAATCACTCATTTAAGGGTTAAACAGCATTACATGCATCATAACTTTGCTAAACACATACACACATATATATTTATTTACTAGCGAATTGCCCGTCAAAAAATGATGGCAATGAAATTGTAAGTGAGCTAATGCTGTTTGGTGTATAATAATCAAATAAATAATACATTAATAAATTAATATACTTTACCTATTTTCAAGTAATATATGGAGGAAGCATTCTGTTGAAGAGCTGACAATCTGTTTTGATGTTGCTGGAGGATTAGTGGTGTGGAGCTGCTGTGTAAGCGTGATGAATGTGTGCAGTGTAATAGTGTGCGTGCGCGAGACAAAACCGTTAGCGTAGCTGTGTGCTTCCGCATTGTTCTAAAATGGCGGCTAATGTGTGGTATGCGTCTGTAGCAGAATATCCGTAGGTGTTTTGCGAGTTTCTTGTGGTGTTTCTTGTGTTTAGAGTGCTGTAGCCTCGTTTTCGTTTTGTTCGGCGGCCATTTTTTCTCTCGCTTAGAGAATTCTTTAGTGTCTAAACTCTTTTATTTTTAGTTAAATTAAGGTGTAACTTCATTTTTAAAAGGTGCTGGATGGTCCCTCTTGCTGTAGGTAAGCTTTTTATGTATGTGTTGTGTGTATTTATTGTGTTTTTCATTTTTTCATGTTCGCGGGTAGCGGACGATTTTTGCGAGGTCGTAATGGGTGTTAACGTGTCTCGTATGTTGTTTGCGTTACAATGTAAAGTTTGCGAGGGTTGCAGCTCGCTTTGCGAGCCCGCAAGCGTGAGCAACAACTCGTATGCTCACAACTATATATGTGATATACATATATATATATACATATATATATATATATATATATATATATATATATATATGTATGTGTGTGTGTTTGGCAAAATTCTTTATATATGACCAGGTAAGTTACCTGGTATTGTGGGAGGGGCCCTCTCTCTCCACCTCTTCCATGGGTTGGGCTTTCTCAGCCTTGTTAAGCACTTCCTGTCACCGCCTCTTTCATGGGCGGGGCTTCTCTGCCTTCTTAAGTCTTCCCGTCCAGCTCTTTCCTGCACCTCAGTTCTGCACTGATTCTGTGCCAGAAAGTCATTTCTCTGCACTCTCCTGCCTCAGGCTTGCTAAGTCTGCTCTTGTCATGTCTCTTCGCTCCCTTAAGGAATCTCAAGCACCTGCTGTTCTCCAGGCCAGCCCTCCTGCACCTTTGTACTCAAGGGCATACAGATCACTGGAGAGATATGGTGGACATGCTCGCCAAGGCATCTTTTGCTGTGGAGTCACGGTTCCAGAAGATGGCTCCTACATCGATAGGAATAGTGATTTCAGAAGGACACTCACTAAGCTAGGTAATTACAGATTTGGCCCTAATCCACTGTGCAGCCTGCCTTGCCATGTCCAAGGCTTTTTGGCTTTCTCGCCCACATGGTAAGATTCGTCCCAAAGCTTCTAAATCACAATCACACAGTCTTCGCAGGCTCCACCCAAACGTTCCGGCCAATCGGTGTCCTTGCCCATGTCCAAGGACAAGCCCCTTGTCACCTTCAAACATACCATCTCACCCTTACATGTTATTCTTTCACAGGTTTTAGCCATCCATTTGCATCAAGCCACCGCTATCCATCAGTCCTAAATCACTTTCACTAAGCATTTTCTCGATTTATTTTTGTCCTTTTCACTAAGCAAAGCTATGATAATCTTTCCCTCTAAGCAGGCCAGATTTTTCAGTAGCATCTGGCCACACTTCTGCTACCCCTCGTCGCCGCACTGGCCACTTTCAGACTCCTCTCTTTGGAAGAGAGCGACCCGACCACATATATATATTATATGTAAGTAATGGAATGTGGGCCGCTATGGTAAAGGGTCTTGGGGAAGAGTGCTATTATGGAAAGGAGTCTTGGATAGGGGAGCTGTTATGGGAAGGAGTCTTGGGGAGGGACTTTAAGTGAGCTGGTACCAGGGGGGCATGTTTTTTGCACCTTTACTTTTCTCTAGCCAGGGAATGTATCATTACACTACCATTTACACTCTATTATAATAGACTGTAAAGGCAAACTGTTCACTGGAAGATTTATCATGAGGCTGAAGGTCAACTATTTTGGCCAGTGACAAGAAAGCAGAATTCCTCAAAGAAGACGCTGATGCTGGGAAAGCTTGAAGGCACTAGAAGAAGGGGATAACAGAGGTGGAGATGGATAGATGATGTAATTGAATGAATGAGCTTGAGTTTGAGGGAGCTAAGTGTGGTAGTGGCTGACAGATGTGCCTGATGTGCTGGGGTCCACAGAGTCACAGAGGGTCCACAGGGTCACGCAACTAAACAACAACAACAACAAGAACTGGAAGGCAATACAATATTATAGAACATGGTGCCTAAGCTGAATACACAACAAATAGACCGTTCATGGACCCACTCACTTATACAGGTTGTGTATAGTTCCCTATATTGTTAAAGAAATTCTACAGCAATAATATAGTTCCAGTTAGGGGTGTAAACCCATGTTTTATCAATATCTATAATATTCAAAGGGACCTTGGAATTCATCAGCAGGTTCCACCTTCCTTACATATCTAAAATATATCAAATACATTATCATTTAAAATGGATATTATGACCATTTTTGTATTTAGAACAATTTTCAGATTGCCTGAACTTTGATGCTTGGGGAATAATTGGATCTTTTATAAACAATGGATGGGTCTCCACAGCAGTCCCGGGAACAGTTTATGTTGTTAAGTCATGTTCGACTCTCCATGACCCTATAGACTGCAGAACACTAGGCACATCTGCCCTCAGAAACCTCTACTTACCAACATCTGCTGCTCCTCAAGAAAAAGAGGGATGGAAAATATTGTAAGGCAGATATAAGACAACTGAGGTGAGAGACAGATTATGCACCTTAAATAGTCTTAAAAAATACCCCAAATACACAGGGATTAAGCCTATAAGGAAGACAATCCATATTAGACTGAATTTCTCTAGACCAAAAGGTGGCTAAGAGTTGGCATGATTACTTTATACACGTAATTCTAGGGTTATATAAGGGTTTGTCAGGAGAACTTTGCAAATAGGTTTTCCGTTGATTAGAGGTCACCCCCAGACATTTAAAATATAGGTTAAAATAAGCATTTTGTCAAAAGCTTATTAACTCTGTGTGTCATCTCTACTTTATAATTGCTCTGTCAGTGGGGAGTTGCACATGCTCAGATCCTCACAGGCACTCAGTAACTGATTGTTCTAAAACTTCACTCTGTGTTATATCTGTCTATTAATCTCAGTCAATGAGTTAGTGCTACTGAATATCTGAACATGTGTCCCTCTGCAGATATAAAGCAATTAACAGGTTAAAATAACACAGAGAAGCAGGGGAGAATTGTGGCATAAAACCACTCATGCATCCAAATTAGTTATGAAGCTTGAGGCCACCAAATGACCAGTCTGTCACCATTTCCTTTTAGGTTCTTGTGCTTAAATTATTGTAAGCTGATAAAATATGATTTAAAATATTAAATTATTTACTTAAAAAATATATCCCAAACCATCTTTTTAGTGTGGATATCCATGAATTCTCACACCTGAATTCTAAAATACATACAAAGAAAAGTTATTGCTCTACTTACTTGCCACCGGGGAAGTCCAGAGCTTGCTTACCCACTTTATGTAGGTGTGCCTATTGCAGTGTGTCATTCCGGATTTACTTACATACACTGGGAGTTCCAAGCTTCCCTTTCTAAGAATGTCACTTGGCATAAATTTAGAAACAGGTAGTTACAACATGTTGATGTTTGGCAGCAACCCCTGCTCTCACCATTATTCAGTATTCACCCCCCTTGGCATTTTTCGTGTTTTGTTGCCTCACAACCTGGAATTAACATGGATTGTTTGAGGATTTGCATCATTTAATTTACAGAACATTCCCACAACTTTGAAGATGTTTTTTTTTTATTGTGAAGCAAATAGGACAAAATAACAGAAAATGTCAATGTGCATAACTATTCACCCCCCAAAAGGGGGGTCAATACTTTGTAGAGCCACCTTTTGTTGCAATCACAGCTTCAAGTCGCTTTGGATAAGTCTCTATGAGCTTGCCACGTCTTACCACTGGGATTTTTGCCTATTCCTCTTTGCAAAACTGCTCCAGCTCCTTCAAGTTGGATGGTTTGCGCTTGTGAATGGCAATCTTTACGTCTGACCACAGATTTTCTATTGGATTGAGGTCTGGGCTTTGACTAGGCCACTCCAACACATTTACATGTTTCCCCTTAAACCACTCAAGTGTTGCTCAAGATGAACCTCCGTCCCAGCCTCTGGCTGCCTCCGGGGCTTTAAAAAAAAAAAAAAACGTGTGTATATGTAATGACAGATCATGTGACACTTAGACTGCACACAGGTGGACATCATTTCACTAATTATATGATTTCTGAAGGTAATTGGTTGCACCAGAGCTTTTTATAGGGGTGAATACATACGCACATGCCACTTTTCTGTTTTCTATTTCTAAAAAAATTAATTTCATTTCACCAACTTAGACTATTGTGTTCTGATCCATCACATAAGGTTCAGATTAACAAAACATTGAACTTAAGGCTGTAATGTAACTATATAGGTAAAAATTCAAGGGGGGTGAGTACTTTTGCAAGGCACTAATATATATATATATATATATATATATATATATATAATAGATACACTGGCCCACTTGCACCCCTCTGGCCCCCTTCTGTCCCCTCCTTGCCTCCCTCAAGGCCTTTCTGGACCCCTTGCCCCCCTCTGACCCCTTCTGCCCCCCAACCTTGTTTCCCTCTGGTCCCTTCTGTCCCCCTCTGGTCTCTTCTGCCCCCCTCACCTCCTTCTGGCCCCTCCTGCCCCCCTGCCTCCCTCTTGCCCCTTCTGTTTTCCTTGCCCCCTCTGGTCTCTTCTGCTCCTTCTGCCTCCCTTGATCCCCTCCCCTCCCTCTCTTCTCTTCTGTCTCCCTTGCCCCCTCTGGTCTCTTCTGCCTCCCTCTGGTCCCTTCTGTCCCCTTCTGTCTTCCTTACCCCCTCTGTTCTCTTCTGCCCTCCCCTGCTCACGTCTGTCTGGCCCCTTCTGCCCCCCCCCCCCATCACCTCCCTTTGGCTCCCTCTGGCTCCCCCCTTGCCACCCTCTGGTCTCTTTTGCCCCGCTTTGTCCACCCCAGTTTCCCTGGGTCCCCTCGCCTCCCTCTGACCCCTTCTGACCCTCACCTTCCTCAGCCCCCCCCCCCCCCCCCGGCCCATTTTTTTTAGAATTCACTGCACCTTTAATTATCGCTCAGGATAGCTTTATGCTTAAACAAGTAATGGCTGATGTTCCTATGACTTCCACTGGACACTTTCTGATACATAATACTTCCACACATTACTACTGAATATTCCAACTTCAAATCATGACCTCTTTTTCTTAATTTCTTTTTTCCTTAGAAGATTTTTCCCTCCTGTTGTGTAATACATCCACTGATATATTTGCAGGTTTCTATGGTATCACAATCTCCCCTGAGCTATACATATTCAGATCACGAAGTCCTGTCGTTTAGAAATGCAGAATATTATAATTAAAAGGCCACTGTAGTGTTCCAACAATGCAGTGTTCTATAGACTACTTCAAGATACATGTTTTGTAATATACTGCATTTGTTGTTAAAAAATGCAAATTTCTTAGTGAAATCTTACTTGTTTTATACCTCTCTGAGATATTGTCTTGTATGAGTTTATCAGCTTGTATAATTATTGGTAGATTGTCATAAGATTGCTTAGGGCCTATTAGCTTAAGCCAAATTTACATTTTATTATCACCTTTGTTCTATACATATTATAGAACTCAGTAGTAAACTGCTATTACTAGTGCTAAATGAACAGGGGCGGCCCGTTCATTGGGGCGTCAGGGCAAACGCCCCCCCAAATATTTTCTTCACCCTGCAATAAAAAAAACACAACAATGTATTAGTATAACCCAAAAACAAATAAATATAAGGTGTACATCATCATTTCAAGTCTAAATAGTCTAAATAGTATTAAAAATGAAGTAAAGTTAGTAAAGGGACACTGTCACTTTAAAATAACCCTTGCGCTACATTAACTAATGCTGTGTATCTATATAGCCCCCTGCCTGCACCCTGTGTGATCAAATTACAATAGTTATACACTGTGTACACTAACCTTAGAGTCTTCTCTCTCTTCAATGAGTCCTGGCCTGGCCCCCTGACCGTTAATGCATGCCGCCCACCATCACAGTGACGATATGCATGGGCGGTCATAAATGTATCAATTAATAACTGACAGTCTTCCATCATTGACCAATCAATGATGGAAGGCTGTCCAGTTACTAAGTGATCAATCTAAACCCACCCAGACCGTTAGCCCTGAGCGCCCGCCAGCAAATAGGGCCTCGAGTTATCATTTTGATTGACTGATACAGTCAATAAAACCACCAGTTCCCTGTCCCTTCCCCCTTTCTGTTTCCTGACCCTGGTCACGCTGAGACTGAGAGACCTCCCTGGCTGAATCTACTCATCTGCTCTGCCTGCCTAACACAGTAAGTCTACCTGCCTCTGCCTGGCACCTGCCCTGCCCCTGCCCCTGGCCAAACCAAAACCCCTAGTAGCCCCTAATAAAAGTTAGGGGTGACCAGTTACCCCCAGTCCCCCACTATGCCTGCCTGGCCTGCCAGTGCCACCTACCCAGCCACCCACCAACTACCACCGACGACCCCAGCCATCACCCCCATGTGGCCTGTGCCACCCCCGATCAGGCCTGCCCTATGCTAGCCTAGCTATGCCATCATGCCACCACCGGATTACCCCGATCACGTGATCGGGATAGTGGGGTGGTGAGCGGGGTGGCACAGGCCCACATGGGGGTGATCGATCACCCCCTTGATGAGGCCTGTGCCACCCCTGATGACCTCCATGTTGCTGCCCTATGCCACCCCCGAGGCCCGATCACCACCGGCACCGCCACCACCCCGTTGCGGCCTATGCTACCCCGGGTATTCGGGCAGTGAGCGGGGTTGACCAGGCCACATGGGGGTGGATGTTC
This sequence comes from Discoglossus pictus, assembly GCA_027410445.1. Taxonomy (NCBI): domain Eukaryota; kingdom Metazoa; phylum Chordata; class Amphibia; order Anura; family Alytidae; genus Discoglossus; species Discoglossus pictus. The sequence goes on from CM050174.1 coordinate 59,526,592, forward strand.
ACCCCCATGAGGCCTGTGCCACCCCTGATCGTGGCCTATGGGCGACCGATGGGCGCCTGACCGTGACCGACCCCACCCTGGATGAACCAACTACCTACCCCCCCCCCCCCCTATTTTTATTCCATTTTTAGAAGTAACAGGCATGTATATGTGCCTGTCACTTCTAAAGATAAAGTAAAAATAAGGGAAGGGAAAAAAAAATACAGTAAAAACATTATTATTACAATTAAACAGTAAGCTAAGCAAACATTGTTAGTACAGTTAGTAACACAACACATTTTATACAAAAATAAACAGCTTTAAACAAACATTAATAAAAAATAAAATAAACAACAGCCACTACTTACCAGTAAAATTGACCCCTCCAGCGTTGGCCTTCTGTCCTCTGGATATAGTCATGAAAAATAAATAATCCAATGTTGATTGAAGCCAATGGTCAAATAAAATAATCCATGTTGATTGAAGCCAATGGTCAAATAAAATAATCCAATGTTGATTGAAGCCAATGGTCAAAATAAAATAATCAATGTTGATTGAAGCCAATGGTCAAAATAAAATAATCCAATGTTGATTGAAGCCAATGGTCAAAATAATCCAATCTTGATTGAAGCCATTGTCCATCCATCCATTCTGGCCCATTGAAAGAGGCCTCCACAAAAAAAAAACGACGCTCTAAAAAAAAAAAAACAACACACTAAAAGAGCTCCTCCTACAAGGAGCCCCTCCCGCGATTAATTGTTTTTTTCCCACGGTCTGCTATATATACTCATTTTTGAAGGACTCTGATTGGCTGAAATTTTTTATTGACATCGATTTCAACCAATGAGAGTCCTTAAAAAATTAGCAAATCAGCAAGCAGGTATGGAAGCCTGTAAGGGTAAAAAAGGTTAGTGTGAACTTGTTTGACCCTGTATGTATTATACATATTACAGGGCTATTTTATGTGATATACATGTTACAGGATAATATCCTGTAACATGTATAGCCCAAAAATAGCACTGTAATATGTATAACAAATAATGTGTAATAGAAATGCATGAACAATATAATATAACAAGTAATAAAGAACATCAATTAATCAAATAATAAATATCAATTAATATATATTGTTGTATGTATATGTTTATGTATATTTATGTGTATTTTTTATGCGTATATATATATATATTTGTATATATATATATATATATATATATATATAAAAATTGATATCAATATATCACAATAAATAAATATATATATATATATATATATATATATATATCAATTTGATATATATATATATATATATATATATATATATATATAAAAATTGATATCAATATATCACAATAAATAAATATATAAATATATATATATATATATATCAATTTGATATATATATATATATATATATTTATTTATTGTGATATATTGATATCAATTTGATATATATATATATATATATATATATATTTATTTATTGTGATATATTGATATCAATTTGATATATATATATATATATATATATATATATATTTATTTATTGTGATATATTGATATAAATTTTTATATATATATCTATCAATATATATATATATATATATATCTATCAATATATATATATATATATATATATATATATATATATATATATATATATTTATATATTATTTTTTTTATTATTTTTTTGGGCCTATATGTTATTTAAGGTTTTTAAGGTGCGGTTGGGGCCTATATGGTCAAAATTGGTTATTTAAGGTTTTTAAGGTGCGGTTGGGGCCTATATGGTCCCAATTTGTTATTTAAGGTTTTTAAGGTGCGGTTGGGGCCTATATGGTCCCAATTTGTTATTTAAGGTTTTTAAGGTGCGGTTGGGGCCTATATGGTCCCAATTTGTTATTTAAGGTTTTTAAGGTGCGGTTGGGGCCTATATGGTCCCAATTTGTTATTTAAGGTTTTTAAGGTGCGGTTGGGGCCTATATGGTTCCACTTGGTCGTTTAATGTTTTTTAAGTATGGTTTTGTTCTTGAATGGTATGATTGATTTGCTTGTTTTCTTTCAACCCCAGGTGCAAACCCTATGTGGCTGCAGATTTGTTTCTACTCATTGGTCAACTTAATGAACGTGAATACCCTGAGAAGAAGAGCCGACTAATGGTAGGTGTCACTCCTTTAATTTTTCTGTTAATACGTATAGGTGCAATTATGATATTGCTGTAGTCTTGTCACATGAGTTTTTTCAATCTATATTGTATACCAATGAATTTAACACATTGTTACTTTACTTCTTGACATTTCTGCATTGCAGATCATGTATTTCAATGGGCTTTACAAGCATAAGGTCATTGGGCGGGGCTTATAAAGGTCATTATGACGCAAGGGGGAGGAGTTATAAAAATGGGTGTGGTTTGAAAAAGGGGGAGTGGCTATGTTTCGCCCTGTCGCCCCTCCAACTTGAATGAATAAGCCGCCACTGTAAATGAATAAAGAATGCTATTAGCAAAAGCAAAACCCATGCAGGGTATCATGACACCACATCATCAGAAATGCCATCTGGGAAGAGCATAAAGGGCAATTAAAGGCATATTTTTTTAATGTTGAACAGTTCGTGTCCTTTTTTGTAAATGCATCACCAGGACCAGAATACACTGCTGTGAATGTATAACTGTCATTGTGGGTTTGTCCCTGTGAGCCAATGAGCAGCAATACAGCTGTATGAGTAAATATTTGTTTTCATGAGTAAAATACACTTTTATAATGTTTAAAACATGCTCTTTTAAATGTATGATAGAAACATTTACATTCTATGTCCCTTTAAAAAAAATCTCCGATCATAGATAGAAATTGGCAATTTCACATTGACCAAGAAAATTACATTATTATCATCCTGAAAAATTGTTTATCCTACTATATAGGACAACATAATATAAACTTCAACATACTTTTACTATTAAATAAATAATTAATGACAATTTGTGTAATCAAGTTTAGTTCTTCAAAAGCATACTGAAAATATGGGACTTTATCAAAGCAACACATTTGGGTCCATTCCTGTTTCGTCCCCACTTGCAGTGACGTGCAGGTGGCCAATAGGTGGCACTGCAGTAGCTCGCCAATACTTTGTTCAATTTGTTTTGAGGGTTAGATTTAGGGGTTAGGGTAGTGGCAGATGATAAGCTTCACATAGTAAAGTGGCACCACTATTTTACTATGTAACGCTTATCATCTGCCACTGCCCTAACTCCAAAATCTAAAACTCAACCTAAGAACAAATTGAACAAAGTCTCAGCGAGCAACCGCCGGCGCCCCCAACAGGCCGCTGCACACCACTGCTGGTGGGGACAGAACAGGAATGGATTCTCATTTGATTTGCCTTGGCCTGTTTAATTAATTGAAGTACATTTTGGATACGTGGTTACACTCTTAAAGGGCAACTTCCACCTAAACGTATGTTTTGTTTCGATTAAATAGCACAGCTAGAGAATACTATTTTTCTATATAAAAGTTATGAAACTTATCTACTATTCCAGATACCCTTCTGTGTTTTAAAACAAGTAGGAGTTGCTATAAGAAGCAAATATGATGTTTAATTCCTGATTGTGATTGTGTGAGCAGTTCAACAGCCAATCAAGTTACAGCTGCAGTTGTAATATTCTGACAATTACATGCATGTTCTGTGTTCTTCAGCAGATCACATCACCTCACACAGATCATGTAGTAATGAAAGGCAGTCTCTATAATATTACAAACTTTGGGCACTTAAAACCACTCTGAAAATTGCCACATATTCTATTAGCTACTTGCAATGCGATTATGAGTTCCCCGCCCACAATCACTAATCAAAGACGCAAGACCTTGGAACTCCATTGGTTTAAGCACAGCCTTTAGCTAATCAATTAAAGTTACACAAAATTGATATTCTATTAGACCAGCAGCTCTAATTCGCAAATATTTTCAAATTGACAAATGAAAAAAGTATCATGTTTCTGTCACAAATATTACGAGTACTCAAGAGAACTCGCAAGGCATTTTTCAATCAATTATGAGAGCCATAAAAGCATATCCAAGTTTCCTGGATTATTACATTTTTGCATTTTTTAGGCAAAAAACAGCCCATTTCATAAAAAAATGTATTTTTATTAATATCTAAAAAATCCCTCCAAATTATTATGTTTACATGTTTACACCCTTAGGGGTGTCTACAAAGGCTTCTGCCCCCCCCCCCCCAGTCAGCATGCAGCATTAGGGGACCAATTTTAACCCTTTATTCACCTGCTGTGTCTTCCTCAGCCAATAAGAGACCACTGATGTCAGCCCCCAAGTCACTGCTTGAATGTGACCCTCTCTGCTGCTTCCTATCCCTGCTGTGTGCTGTGAGCTGTGCTGTTGCTATCTAACATGGTGCCACACTACATATCCCAGGCTGCTTTGCAGCACAAACAGGAACCCCAGAGTTTGATTGAAATGTTTCAACTAACTTCTGCTTTCACCTCATTGGCCAAAAATAATTATGAATTTTATGCTAATTTAACCTGGATTTGGAGGAGGTGATAACCCTAGTTTTCAGCTGTCAGAAATTACAAGACATTTTGCCAACTTCAATGTGTTTATTTTGCTATGTTTTCATGCAAAAAAACAAAAACAATGTTTTCATACACTATTAATTCTCCTCTATCAGATGCACTCATAATCCAGGAAATTTAGATATGCCTTTAACAGCTATTAAACACACAATACTGTACTGAAAAGGCCAATTTAATAGCAGTAACTCTTGCAGGCTCCTTTACGGGCTACGATTTCTAAAATCGTAGCAATTAAATGGGGTTCCTGGATTGCAAGTCTGATCACTAAATTTTCTTCTCGACACTAATCAATTTGTAGTCTCTGAGTGAAGTTTAAGTGTATGTTTTACTGACGTCATTTACTGTTAGTTGTGTCTAAGAAGTATTGCGAGTGTTTAAGAAGTAAATTACGGGCTTGCTTAAATCTTTTCAGATCATATGATCAAGCCCTCTGAAGTCAGACTTAAAAAGGCAGAGTTTACAAGTGGAGCTTTGCTCTTGGAATTTGCGAGCTGGAGTCAATAGAATACATCTAAACATTTATTTAAAAAAAATCACCCAAGTCAAATTTGTGAGTTTGAGGCATTTGCGCGCAGCTAATAGAATATGGCCCTTAGTTTAGGTGGAACGTCTCCTTTAACGACAGTATTTCAGCCCAGAACAGGAACTAAAGTGCACATAAATACACCACATAATGTAACACACCTCAGATATTTACATGAACTCCCTCCCACCTCACTCCTTCCCCTGAGGTGGGAGTTCCCCACATTTCACTGTATTCAGTCCTGCTCAGTCCTGTAGGGAGGACGTGACATGTGGATATACCCTGGGTGTGTAAACACAAACAGACTGAGCAGAGCCTGGTAAGTAGCCCCCAACCCTCATCTATTAGCTGTGGACCTATATACTGTATGTATTAGTGACTTTATACATTGGCAGCGGTCAGTTCTGGATCTGCTGACCACAAAAAAGCTCTGTAATTTGCTTTCACTTTCACTATTATTTATCTACATTTAACCCTACTAATATCTCTGAATAGTGCTAAACCTTATATATATATATATATATATATATATATATATATATATATATATATATAGCTGCAGGGGAGGAAATCTCAGGGCGAAGTGCCCCTCCCTTAAAGCAATGTGTATTTTAAAGGGACTCTATCACCCCAACATCTAGTTGTTTTTTTTTTGGTTATTCCTAACCTAAAAACTGGCTGTATGTTGTGTTATCTATTTTTTTCTAAAGTGAATCAATCCTTACACTTATTAATTAGCTGCTTTGATGTGCTACTTAGTATTACAGCCGGCTTCTCTGTCTTTGTAGTGGCCAAAATAAAGACCATTAAAGTTATTTGTCAGTTCAATCTCTCTCCCACCCTTACATCAGCATATAGAGCCGCACATTAGTATACAGGAGCAGAAAAAGCAAGTCTAAAAATGTCAGTAAATATTTCCTGTAGAGAAAAACTTTTAGTACAACGTATAGTCTGTATTTAATGCTCTCTAAAATGAAATCAACTTCCTGTTTGAGTGACAGAGTGCCTTTAATGGTGGGGATCACTGGCAGTTTTTGCTGCAACATCCCCATTGTGCAGGTCAAAGGTTTCTCATTCAACGTCTACTCCCATCTCAGGTTTTTGGTCAGCAGAGTGATCCAGAAGGGGTCCTACCAACTTACTATACCTATAGATATTTTATATAATGGCAAATGTACATTTTAAGCAGTTACATTCCCTTGAGTTCTTGTGCGTTAGAGGATCTTCAACCTGCTCATGAATATTCATAATAATCAATTCACTATTGGCAGCTCAAACTGCCAGTCTCTTTACCTTTATGTGATTGGCTGGATGTCATTGACAAAGCTTCTACCTCCTTTGGACTAGTAATCCTGTGAATTATTGTTACTTCGTAGATCTCTTCGTAGAGTCTTAAAAGTTGTGTATCTTCAATATAAAATATCTGAAATGGTCTTACCAACTTTGGGGTGATTAATAAATTCACATAAGCAGGAAGAGCATGCCCAGATGTCCATCTTTGTCATTGTGAAATCCAGATATGCGACAGAACTCTTGGTTCTCTACACCCCTCTCCATGGTCTTCCATCAATACATGCATCACAGCTAAATGTACCAAGAGTACTCTCTGCATCCTATGGTGCTAGAGCATTTAGTCATGCAGCCCAAGTACTGTGGAACTCTCTCCCCATAACTGTTCCAGAGTTCCTATCATTGGACATTGTCAAAAAGAAGCTTAAGACGTATCTGTTTACTCAAACCTTTGGGAAATACAATATCTGGGGAAGTATTGTAAAATCCAACATTGTTGTTATTATTAATAATTATAACAATGATACGCCATGGAGTTTCCATGTCACGTATAATTTTAAACTATAACACAAACAAGTATTGTAGTGAGTAATAGTACTAATTAGCCTAAATATACTAGCATTCATTGTGGAGGACTCCCAGGGGGGTGTTTATCAATTATTGTCAGTCGTCAAAAAAATGATAGGTCTAGGCGCGCAATCTTTTGTAATGCTAATATATTGTGTACCCTTTACCAAGATAAAGATGATATCGGTACATATGTGTAAGATATAATGTGTGTGTCTATATATATATATATATATATATATATATATATATATATATATATATATATATAAGAGAGAGAGAGAGACATACATACATACAGATAGGACAGAGAGAGAGAGAGAGACATACATACAGACAGGACAGAGAGAGACATACATACAGACAGGACAGAGACAGAGAGAGAGAGAGAGACATACAGACAGAAAAGAGAGAGAGAGAGAAACATACAGACAGGACAGAGACAGAGAGAGAGAGAGAGAGACATACAGACAGAAAAGAGAGAGAGAGAGAAACATACAGACAGGAAAGAGAGAGAGAGAGAAACATACAGACAGGAGAGAGAGAGAGAGACATACATACAGAAAGGACAAAGAGAGAGAGACATACATACAGACAGGAAAGAGAGAGAGAGAGACATACATACAGATAGGACAGAGAGAGAGAGAGAGATACATACAGACAGGACAAAGAGAGACATACATACAGACAGGACAGAGAGAGAGAGAGACATACAGACAGAAAAGAGAGAGAGAGAGAGACATACAGACAGAAAAGAGAGAGAGAGAAACATACAGACAGGAAAGAGAGAGAGAGAGAAACATACAGACAGGACAGAGAGAGAGAGAGAAACATACAGACAGAAAAGAGAGAGAGAGAGAAACATACAGACAGGAAAGAGAGAGAGAGAGAGAGACATACATACAGACAGGACAAAGAGAGAGAGACATACATACAGACAGGAAAGAGAGAGAGAGAGACATACATACAGATAGGACAGAGAGAGAGAGAGAGAGATACATACAGACAGGACAAAGAGAGACATACATACAGACAGGACAGAGAGAGAGAGAGACATACAGACAGAAAAGAGAGAGAGAGAGAGACATACAGACAGAAAAGAGAGAGAGAGAAACATACAGACAGGAAAGAGAGAGAGAGACATACATACAGACAGGACAAAGAGAGAGAGAGACATACATACAGATAGGACAGAGAGAGAGAGAGAGAGAGAGATACATACAGACAGGACAAAGAGAGAGAGACATACATACAGATAGGACAGAGAGAGAGAGAGAGAGACATACATACAGACAGGACAAAGAGAAAGAGACATACATACAGATAGGACAGAGAGAGACATACATACAGACAGGACAAAGAGAAAGAGACATACATACAGATAGGACAGAGAGAGACATACATACAGACAGGACAAAGAGAGAGAGAGACATACATATAGATAGGACACAGAGAGAGAGAGAGACATACATACATACAGACAGGACAAAGAGAGAGAGAGAGACATACATACAGACAGGACAGAGAGAGACATACATACAGACAGGACAGAGAGAGACATACATACAGACAGGACAAAGAGAGAGAGAGAGACATACATACAGACAGGACAAAGAGAGAGAGAGAGACATACATACATACAGACAGGACAAAGAGAGAGAGAGAGACATACATACAGACAGGACAGAGATAGAGACATACATACAGACAGGACAGAGAGAGAGAGACATACAAACAGACAGGACAAAGAGAGAGAGAGAGACATACATACATACAGACAGGACAAAGAGAGAGAGAGAGACATACATACAGACAGGACAGAGATAGAGACATACATACAGACAGGACAGAGAGAGACATACATACAGACAGGACAGAGAGAGAGAGACATACAAACAGACAGGACAGAGAGAGAGAGACATACATATAGACAGTAAAGAGAGAGAGACAGACAGGACAGAGAGAGAGACAGACAGACAGGACAGAGAGAGGGAGGAGAAGGAGGAAGAGAGAGGAGAGAGAAAGAAAAGGGGGAAAGAGAGAGAGAAGGGGGAGAGAAAGAGAGAAGGGGGGTGAGAGAGATAAGGGTGAGAGAGAGAAGGGGGAGCGAGAGCGAGAAGGTGGAGTGAGAGAGAGAAGGGGAAGAGGAGGTAGAGACAGACAGACTCTGGCGTCTATAAACATGTCTCTCTCTCTGTATATATATATATATATATATATATATATATATATATGCACACATGGTTTACATCATACACATATGCACCAAGATCATCAGAACAGTAAAATGCATTTGGAGGTGTTGATCATCATTCTCGCTGTGTTCAGCAACAGTGATTCACATGCCCCATATATATAATTAATTTGTTTATGTATACACTTAGTTCTTTAATTCTAATATTAATATTGTTTTTTTTTTTTTATCTTGTTAGACCTCTGGATAGAAGTGCAAAGACTGTGTATTGCAACCCTCTACCAAAATGGATTTTGTGCATTGTGGGTCAGAATCACCACCAACATCTCTTAACCCTCCAGAAAGCTGCAACTACTCACAAGTGGTCTTCAGCAACATGCAAACATCCTACAAACCAGGCACCGATATAGAATGTCACTATACTTACAGCAAAGACTTTAAGAGTGCCAGGAAAGACTGGGTGGGCATCTATAAGGTAAGACCATGTATTTCCTCTATGCTATGCACGTTCTTTTTTACAGAAACACTTTAGCCAAATAACAGCAATCATAATGAAAAAATATCCCAGGATATAAGCTGTTCACTGCAGAGTATCTAACACAGAATACTTTCTATAAAGGAGAGCTGACGGGGTACTGTAGATCAAGGTTTTGGGCACAACTTCTTTTGTGGGAAAGCTACGCAGTGAGATAACAATAGAATAAAAGCATGTGTTTTTGATTTAGTATACTGAATGTTTTCATATACTACTGATTCTCCCCAGATGCATTCATAATCCAGGAAACTTAAATATGCCTTTAAGAGTATACTTACACTCACTCAGAGTGTACCACAACCTGGATTAGAGTTTAACTTGCGTCAGGATTATAATAGTATCTATGTTCTTATGTGTACTTTATTTTATTAAGCAGTGCTTAAATGCACTGTTTTTTATGTCCAAAATCTTACTAATAGTCCTAACTGGTTTATCCCTTCTACACCTCATGAAGACAGTGTACTTTTAAGTACAGAGTGTGCAGTGTCTCATAATAACCAATAAGTGGCAACATTCTGCAACATGCGGCTTGAGAGAGGTCACTGACAGTCTAGTTTGAAATATTCCTGTGTATTCATGAGCCAAACAGATACAAATTGTATAGTTTTAGGCAGAAATAAACAGTTTTTAAGCACTTCTTGATACAATAAAATACTTAAAAGTAAACAGATACAAGTTTTATCTGTGTTGTTCAGTCGTTTCTGACTCTCCGTGACATCATGGACCATACCACACCATGCTGATCCACTTGGTATTCATGGCAGAGATACTGGAATTTGTTGCCAGTTCCTTCTCCAGTGAGCCATAGCATACAGCTCCTGGTATTCCTAGGTGGTCTCCCATCCAATTACTGACAAGGCCCAACCCTGCATGGCTTCAGGGTGGTGTGACCTCTTTGTTCCCTGACTGGAATCAAACGCAGGTTGCAGCAGTGAAAGCACCGAATTCTAACCACTGGACCATTAGGTAAATCAAAAACAGATACATAGGTATTTTATATTCCCAGTGATATCCAGAAATCTTCCATGTCCTTCTAACATGGATTCGGTATGGTTCTGACTGTTGCAGGGTGGTGCATTGTACTCTTGCCGAAGGGAAATAGATGATATTGAATAAAAACTGATTTATTGACCGAGCATTTAGATGTTATAATCATATATTTATAAGAGTGCAGCCTCCTCTTGAAGGTAGATAGTTGTTGGTTGGTTATAGATGCACCATCATCCTGCAGTTAATAGCATTATATTACTAGCCCTGCAGGTTCAATAACTTCCAGCCATGCCTTATATTTGTAGGGCAGAAATCCTGTCCTACCATATTTATTTTATGCCTTCTTGGAGACTCTGGACTTGGCCAGCTGCCCTCTCTCGGTGACTCACTTTTACTGCTTGGGCCTCCTCCTCTTACTGTAAACAGAAACTCAGAGCACTCACTGACTTTGAACGTATGTTATGCTCTTAGTAGTTTCATTTTCAGGGTAATCACGATCTAGACCAGGGGTCATCAACCTTTTAATACCCACTGCCCACTTTTGATGATAAAGTTTCCTTACCACCCACCGGGCCCGCAGTTATGTATCTCCCTGTAGCCCGCAGTTATGACCCTAGTTATGTATCACCCTGTACTTGCCTGGTCCTGACTGCTGTCCCTAGGCTCTCTAACCAGCCAAGCAGGATGCTGCGGGTCTCCAGCGTCTGACGTCACTCGCCAGCGACGCCATCTAGCAATTACCCCACCATGAACGCTTGAATCACCCACTAGTGAGAGGTAGGACCAGGTTGACTACCACTGGTCTAGAACATTGGTCAGTTTTATACCAAGGTCAGCAAGTAAACATCTCTCTACATTTTATTAAAGAAACACATACACCCAATATATATATTTAATATTGGATAACTTCCTCTCCCTACTGTAAATTTAGGAACATTGAAGTTTGGCAGGCCCCTGGAGCAGCTGTTGTTTATTAATATGACTCACTGTAGCTGAACACAACCCGAATGATAATCAACTCATCCAAATGCTTTTTAGTGTAAGATCTGGGTTTGATTTTGCTAAATAAATATTTAAAATGAAATTTTTTACAAATAAGATGTGTTGCAGTCCATATGGTCACCGAGAGTCGACACGACTGCACAACAACAAAATATCTTGGAGTAGAAGCTTTACATGCTTTAAAGTTTAAAATTACAATGACGTCACAATATACCCTCTGCAACATCAGATGGAGTGTGAAAAATTGTGTTGAAAAGTTATTTCCATTTTTTAATTGATCAATTACTGTATTGGATATTGTAATTTTTCTTATTGCTTGTATAGCCTCTGAGGCCCTTGCACAAGAAACTGCGGAGATAACGAGTCTGTGTCTCACAATTATTATATTTTATAGAGTTCTGTACTTGCTGTATATCATGCAGAGATGTGGTACAGTCGGTAAATACTTATTTTTTTTTATTTTTATGTTATTTTTTATTTTAAACGTTTATATTATATTTCTTATACCGCCATCTAATTTTTTCTGTGTGTATGTGTATATGTATGTATGTATATGTAGATATATATATAAGAGTTCACTAACTAAAAACTTCTGTAAAAAAAATATGCTATGTGCTTAAATAGACACCTTTTAAATTTACTGAATCACAATTTAATAATGCTGTCAATCAGTGGGTTCGTTTCCTGACCATGCAAGTTTATCCTGTGTTGTGCTCCAAAGCCTGTGTTACATAGTAGGTGTATGCTGTAAATGAGCCATGTTTAAAATTATTGGGATTAAAGAGTGAAAATGTATGACCCTGCCCAGTTTCCCAGAGTGCAGTACAAAACATGTATTAAATGAGATTCTGAGCAGAAATTAAGTTTATTAAAATATTTTTAGACATGCAAATCTACACACAAATTGTCTGTGCCTCTATATGCTTTACGATGAAACCCCTTTTTCACATGTTTTTCTAACTTCTATCTCATGATGCCGAGCACACAGAGCGACTTCAGTGACCCTTTAAAGGGATCCTGTCACCTAATCAAAAAGTTGATTTAGTTTTAAAGAGCATTAAAATCTGGCTATGCATTGTACTAGCAGCTTTTTCTCTACAGTAAAGCATTTCTGAAGTATTTTGAATTGATTTTGCGGCTCCTTTATTCTAATGCGCACTTCAGTTTTCTGGATAGGGGGGGGGGGAGTCTAACTGCTAGATAACATTGGGGGTCTTTTTGGCCACTACAAAAGGCAGACAAGCAGAATGTAATCCTAATTAGCAAATCAAAGCAGCTAATTAATACAAATGTGCTGCTCATTTGCATATAAATACAGCAATAACAACATGGAATTTCCAAGGATTGATTCACTTTAGAAAACATGGATAACGCAGCATAGACCCAGTTTTTCAAGCTTATTAGGATTAAGCTAAAAAAAACTTGATTTTAGGGTAACTTTTTATGCAATATCTTGCTACAGTGGTAGGCCACAAATGCAAAACAAACTATTTGCTGGTACACAAGTACATAGAAACAGGAAGTTTGTAGGTGCAACTTGAATCCAATAGCTTGCCAGATTATTGACCTTGTCGAAGTATATTTCTAAATTATTTAAGTAAAATTGAATGTTAAAAAAGGTTTAAAATACTAAATTGTGAGCATTTCTTGCATTTCAGCAATTACTCTCAAGCTCTTTAAGATACGAACAAAAGTTTAGCAAATTCCTGAATAGTCAGCATGAAATGAAAACTAATTGCTAGCTCTTTTGGTAGGGGAGGTGTCTATCTGCTCTAGACCCCAACACTAGACTAATACTTTAAATGATAAAGACAATTTCCAGAATTAAAGGCATACAACATCAGAGTAAGAGGTTAAATGAAGGCTAATAATTAATATTAATAATAACTATAAAAAAAAGGTTGTTTGTAGTAGAGGACCGCATAAAATACTAATACATTAAATAATTGGGTTGTTGAAATTTGTAAAAATAAATGAATTGTGCACCGGATATACTCCAAGCCTTACATTATGGTGAAACATGAGCGGAGGTAAATAAATGTAAATTTACAAGGAAGAGTACACTAAGAAAATTGCATTAAAAGTTGTTAACCTTATTGTAGACCGCAGCATACTACAGCATAATTGCAGATAAAACATGTGGAATTGCATTATAAGTGGTGGCTGAAATAGGTTGGTGATATAGTAGCCTGTATATGAACTGACCATGTCCTTGTCCTACTCTGCAGGTTGGCTGGAAAACCACAAGAGAGTACTACACCTGGGTATCCACAGCGAATGAGAAGGAAAGCTTAGAAAATAAAGTGATGTTTAAAGGTCAGTTTTCCTTTGTGTGAGCACCTGTCTGGGGAGGTAAAGACCTAGATACACTAATGTATGTCAAGCATCCAGGGTGGGGTGAGCAGGGGCCCACAGCAACTTGTGTTCCTGAGCCTTCTGGGACCCACTAAGATCCTTCATCCTAATAATGTCTGGGACTAACTTCACTTTATTCTAAGCATCTACTATATCTAACACATAATCATTGCCACGGTGAGTGTTTATAATCATATTTACATCAGTGACATCATAAGATGCAAATGTACTCTTAAGCACATACACATAATCACAAATATGCTAACATGTTTAACAGTTGGAAAACCGTTAAATTAAACAAAATGAATATTTTTTTAGTTTAGCTTGTACTTCCTTATACTGGGAGTGTATGGGCCTAACATTAAAGGGCCACTGAAGTCCTCACAGCAGATAATCCTTGAGCGGGAGGATTATATTCTATAACACCCGAAAAAGTATAATTCCCTCTCATTCCCTAGTTTACTTGGCTATAGTGGGTCTTCTTTGGTTCATCCCTCGTCCAATAAATGAGAGTTGCTGAAAATGGAATTGCCCCCAAATACTAATATATAAATATTTGGGCTATTTTTGTATGTAAAGTAATGTCCAGTGGTTAGGATTCAGTGCTTTCATGGCTGTGACTTGGGTTTTTCCCAGTCAGGGAATTAAGAGGTCCCACCACCCTGAAGCCAAGCAGGCTTGGGCCTGGTCAGTACTTGGATGAGTGACCACCTAGAAACACCAGCAGCTGTATGCTATAGCCCACTGGAGAAGGAACAGGCAACCCACTCCAGTATCTTTGCCATGAGGTGTTACGGTCCATGAGGTCACGGAGAGTCGGACACGCTTGAGCGACACAAACACAGCATAATTAAGTATAGCAGAATTTATATTTAAGGCTGTATTTATTTTTTTGTCTATTTTCGTGAATATAGCCCAGTCTATTCCTATATCACATTCAGAGTGATGCAGATCCATACAGAGGACTTATATATTAGCATAACTCTAATGCCTCATTTGCCTTCATTTTTACACATACTGGCAGCCTCGGATAACTGTTTCCATTTTTTTCAGCCTACTACCTACCAAAGCAAAATGATGACTACTACCAATTTTGTTATGTGGATGAGAATGGATTGCTACGAGGGGCAAGCATCTGTTTCCAGTTCTGCCATGAGATGGAGAAGGAGGAAGAGGAGGACATCTTGTTGGTGACCACTGAGGTTTGTTTTATGTCCATGTAGACTTGTATATATTTGTGAGAGCACAGTCAATCTAAGAGTCCAGAACCGAGCACAGTCCAAGTTCTCAGGGATGTTAGACCTCTCTAATCCCTATGTTTTCCTCTTTTTCAGGTTGTGGAGATCACTTAAAATTTTAGTGAAATGAAATTTTAAAAATGTTATCTTAGTAGTGAGAAAGCTCTCACTTTAATGAATATAGATAATTGTGTGTTTCGCTGTTTGTATCATTGATCAAATATTGTCATTTAACAGGAAGAAGCACTGAAAAACAAGGAACAGCTAAAGAAATCACAAGAAACAATCCTAGAACTAGAGGTAAAATATGGGGAGTTATAAATATTCAATTGAGCATAAACAAATATTTAAAATAATTATATTTATAGTGAGACAGACTTAAAAATCCAAACTGAATAGGGACTCAAATCTTCATGTACCCACTTCAATTTAGCTGTTTTATGGGCAAAAATTAATCCTTAACTGCACCTTGCTGACCGAGTTAATTGACTGTTTAAAGACCTCTTTAGAGCAGGGGTGGGCAAGTTCGGTCCTGGAGGGCCAAACGCATGCCTGGATTTGATGATATCCCTGCTGCGCACAGGTGAGTCAATCACTTCTTCAGTCATCCTGATTGACTCACCTAAAGGAAATAATCAAATCCAGGCATGTGTGTGGCCCTCCAGAACTGAACTTGCCCACCCCCGATTTAGAGCCATGCTTGATCAATTCAAGGTGGATCTGGCAAAATCTGGCTACTGGACGGTGAAGATATCAGTTCAAGTAGGAAACCAGATCAAATTCAAACAGAATGTCAGCATTTTGAATTGTCAGGTTTCTAATAATTGCATTTATTTTTAATTGTAATTATTATATTGCATTTACAGTACACAAGTAAGCAGTTGTACATTTAGTTTATGGTTGCCCTATTGTATGAAACAATAGGGCAGTTTGTAGGGGCGTAGAAACTGGGGGGGGGGGGCGAGGATAAATCCCCTTCAGATTTTATGAACAGGGGACACAAAAAAAACTATAAACTTAACAATGCATTACCATATTTGGCCACTAGATGCTGTGAAGTAGTATGTCTTTCCCATGAAAGCTTTGACCCATAATTTATATATGCTGCCTGTCCTGGGAGTAGAGTTAAATTGCCCCACTCATGGCACACTTACATTTTGTTTTCCTCTTTAAGCTGTATTTCTCTCTCCCCCCCCAGATTTTTTTGGGCTCCTACACCCATGGCAGTTTGGTGCAAAATAAGAGACTTGGGATCTGAATTCACAAAAAAAAAAGCATTGTTTTGTGTTTTTTTTATGTGTTTTTTTTTTTTTATCACCACTATACTTTCCTAACCTGCTTTAGAGTTGGACAGTGTAGGACTACTATACTGTCTTAATTAGACAGTCACCAGTAATATAATTCCTGTCATCCTTGTGTTTGCCACATACAAGGTCATCAAGGGGGTGGGAATTACTCTGGCTATGAGGCAGTGCTTAGTGATAGTATCTAGTTATTTTTTTTCACTATTTTCTTTGCTATTATATTATTTTAAAACAATAGGTTTGACACTGTGGTATTTTATACCATTGCCCCATTTGTTGTTGAGTTGTTCAGTCGTGTCCCTATGGATCACAGCATGCTAGTTATATCATGTGTCTGGTTGTGCTTATCCATTAGGATTTCTTGGCAAAAATACTGGTAGTGGGTTGCCAGTTTCGCCATTTGTTGATCCTCTCTGCCTTTTCATTTCATACCTCCCAGCCAGAGCAGATATGCTGTTCATTGCCGTGTAAACCATTTTAATACAGTAGATCCCCAGTCAGCATAGAGTACCCCGCTCCTATCTATACCCTCTGCGCCACTGATGCTCACTACCTTCAAATCTTTATAGGTGGAGACAAGCACCTCAGTTGGCAGCTAAAAATGTAATCGTGTAAAGTTTTAAAATAGTTTTTTAAGGGATGACTGGAAAACCAAGAAGGTAGTGTTTTTTTAGTCAAACATTAACTTCGGAGCACACTATGTGAACAGTGTCCCAAGAGGGAGCTGCAAACCTCGGCAACAAGATACATCTCAAAGACTTTCTGGGACTTTAAGACCGTGACTCTGGACTTTTTAGAACTATTCTACCTACCCAGTATTGATTATAGTGTTATACTACCCCTCGTTTAAGTTTTTTAAGGGAGTTTAAAATAGAGTTTTTTACAGTCATTGAATGTATTTATATGATACAAATGACTAATGTGTTAGATTTGCTTAAAAAAAAAAACGGTATTTTAACATACTATGATAATTGTTTCTCTTAACAATACCATGTTTCCTCCAGGAAAAATTGTCAGTACTGGATAGGGATAGTAGCACACTGGAAGAAACGGTGTCTTCGCTTAATAAGGACATTGTGTCTAAGGCAGAGCAGATTGGGGCTCTCCAGGCAAATTTGGAAGCCAGTGATAAGAAGACAGAAGAGCTATTGCAGCGGAACAAGGTATTGTCAACAGAGGGAGGTTGGGCTGTGCTCTTCTTTGGAAGGTGTTATGAGGGTACTTAAGATGAGGTCATTGAAGCTTCCATCCTGGATTCACTAATGTATGTAGATGCTTAGATACTTGGGTAGCAATGGCTGGATTTAATTTCCTGGCTGCCCTAGGGCATGTTTATAGAATTGCCCTGGGGAAACAGTACAGAGGGATGGAGAAAGGGAGAGCGAACAAGGTGAATGTTGTTAGAGAGAAGTGGAAAAGAGGAGGATTGAGAGATAAATGAAAAGAGAAGAAGACAGCAATGTAAAAGGATCAGTTGAAGAAAAGGAAATGGGAACATGGGGAAAAACAGAGTGTAAAGTGGGGAAAGAGAAAATAAATTGAACTAATTAAGCACATGAGAGAGAAAAGCAGAAAGAGACAGTAGGGGGGAAAAAGGAGAGTAGTGAGTTTATGAATAAAGAAGAGGAGAAGGAAACAAAAAAGAGGGAAAACGAGTGCCTAAAAGGGTGAAAAGATACTGAGGGGTAAAACATCAGTAATTACAGTAAATAAGAAAATCAGATTGGAAGAGAGTTATACTAACAATTAACATTTCTACAAATAAAGAGCATAAAAGCATTTTTAGATATAATCTTAATTTTTACAGACTTTCCTATATAGAGACTAACATGACACTAATTATTCTTGTCCAGTCTAGGGGGCAGGGAAAACAGGATTTGCACCTTTCATTGCAATAGCTTCTGATCATGTGAGGGGGAAGGTTTTTAATACTAAAAGCTGAAATCAAACTCAAATAAAACAATACATCTCCTTTATGCTTTCTTCTCACCAGTGCTCAATAGAAAAAACATACATATAAGTTTATTAAATACATTACAAATGTCAGCTTGCTCCTACTCTAAAGCCAACCTTTATATAAATAGTTTGGGGAATACTATGGGTATCTCCTATAATTACCCTGACCCCCTGCCTGGTCGTTAATCTTTGGGCCAGTCTCTGATAGAAGCGACCATACATTATTTGTAATATGACCCATGTCTCTACCTCAGGAACTCAAGGAACAACTCGATTTGGAAAGAAAACACAGTGTGAGTACGGAGTTGAAGCTAAAGTCAATTGAAGAAGACCGAGAGAAAAGGATGGAAGAGACCAGGTCTTTGCAGGCCAAAGTGGAACAGTGAGTCTTATCATGATGAAGAAACACGTTGCTGATAAGAAACTAGCAATACACAGATGTAAATGTGAGATTTGTGTTGGCTAATGAGAACTGAGAATGTCTTCAAGACTTCTAGTTTTCCTTGTCAGGAGGAATTTAAATTACTACCTAATATAACCATCATATACTTGTATGTGTGATACTGGACAGATGGTACTCTAACCAAGCAAATCTACTCATTTCTGCAGGTGTGAGAAGGAAAAGGAAACATTACACTTGCAAATTAAGAAGATGGAAAAAACACTTGAAAAATGTTTAGAAGAATATAATTCCACAAAGGTGAGAAATGTACATCCAACAGCGACATTCAAATGACTTTGTAATATGTTTTTATTTGTAACCTGTTGGAGCATAACATATATAATATAAGTAGAGGGTATTAAAAATGTCATAGCTTAGTTTTCTGTGTAAACGCTCCATCCTTGTGTTACAGGTTAGTCTGTCTGAGCAGCTGCAGAGGGAGAAAGCTCAGAATGAGAATCTGCAGGGCTTTCTGGCCTCAGAGGTGAGAGATTGGATGACACAGTAAATCAGAGAGACTCACAAAAGTGCATTATCTGACTTTGTCATCTGCTTTATATGTAACCGGAGAATCTGTCTCTTCATAGACACTGAGAGCGCAGGCCATGGGGCAGAGGCTGAGTAAGGTGTGTGCGCAGCTGGATGCAGCTGAGGAGAACAAAATCACATTAGAGAGACAGCTGACACTGCAAGAGGTAACTGCTAGGCTCGAGCGTTCACGTATTTACTATGCAGAAAATGTTTTAAAAATGGTAAGCGCAAAAACAATAAATTACTATTAAAACAACAGCTAAAGGTATATCAAAGTTGCCCTGTGTTTAACTTTTTCTAATCTAACACATGCTGCTTATATCAATAACATACATTACATTAATCCATTCTATACACATATAAATTTATTTTATTTAAAAAAAAAATGTTATTCACCCCCCCAGAGCTGCCTACATAGGCATCTGGTACCTACCAATCGAAACACTACATTCAAGTATGTTTTTTAACATTATAATAACCTTTCAGCCAACAGCAGCACAGTGCAGAAATCCACATTTGAGCTCCTCATTACTTCCTTGTGGAGGTTAAAATAAACTACACATCCCATGATGCTTTGCTGCACATACTGACTCCCCAGATATTGAAGTAATCTTATAGCTGCCTGTGATTGGCCACAATGAATTATGAATGTTATGCTAATTTAGCTAAGGTTTTCAAGCAGCATTCATTCTCAAAATCAAGTCTTCGAAAACTGAAGATAGGGTAAGTTTATTAATGCGTATTTTGGGATTTTGTACATGAAAAAACATATTTTCATACACTACTGATTCTCCTCTGTCATATGCCTTTAAAGGACTGCTATCGTTTGGGAAATACTTCATATGTTTTAAAATAAACACTGCTACTACAGAAATTCTATATTTTGGACGTTTGAGCACACATGAATATTTACAGATACACACAAAAATATACTTGCACAAGAGTGAAATAGATTTCTTTGCCCTGTCATTTGCCGACATTACTGCTTCCTCTTGGGTGAGGGTCTTGGCACTGTATACAATACACTACATATTGTATCGCCTTCAGAAGCCTGAGAAATTAAACAGAGTCTTTGCATTTTTATATTTTATACCTAATTATTCTTCCATCTTTTTTGCCAGCTGATACTGTCTTTTATTTTTCAAGAGGGTGTGTCCTTGTAAACAAATAAGCTTTCCATTACTGCTTCTACAAATTCTGACATTTATAGATGCCACATTCCCATTGAGTATATAGAATCTCCTGTGCAATCAAAGTCTCCTCCCACTTCAGGAACTTCATTATAAGAAACCAAAATGGTGGTTCCAAAGCATTATAATTGCATAGAAAAGAAACATATTTTAGGAGGAAATCATTTTATGTTTTCAAGTGTAGTTCAAAATAGTACATTTTAAATATATGACCCCTTCTGGATCACTACCTTGTCATGGTGAAGGGGCTTGGGTACTTCAATGATGCTGTGAGCTATATCATGTAGGGTAACCCAAGGTAGGCAGGTCAGAAAAACTCTATAGAAGCAAGGATATATTTTGAATAGTTTTATTTTCATATTTTTTTGTTTAAAATATATGTGCAATTAGCTTAAGGGAATCATGATCTCTTTGTGTCGCCCTTGTTTTGCAGAGTAATAATGAAGAATTGCTGAAGAAACTGGAGGAAAAAGATGATCTGGTATCCCTGCGAATCATGGAGATTGAGGACTTGAAACAAGCATATCAGGTAACACAGAGCGATAAACTGGGACTGACAAGGGTGAGAGGTTTATAATCTCCCAGGAAATGTATCTAGAGCAAAATGCATCCAGAGCAGTGTGTGCCTGTGTGTATCTCCAGAGCAGTGTGTGCCTTTATGTATCTCCAGAGCAGTGTGTGCCTTTATGTATCTCCAGAGCAGTGTGTGCCTTTATGTATCTCCAGAGCAGTGTGTGCCTTTATGTATCTCCAGAGCATTGTGTGTCTTTATGTATCTCCAGAGCAGTGTGTGCCTTTATGTATCTCCAGAGCAGTGTGTGCCTTTATGTATCTCCAGAGCAGTGTGTGTCTGTGTGTATTTACAGAGCAGTGTGTGCCTTTATGTATCTCCAGAGCAGTGTGTGCCTTTATGTATCTCCAGAGCAGTGTGTGTCTGTGTGTATCTCCAGAGCAGTGTGTGCCTTTATGTATCTCCAGAGCAGTGTGTGCCTTTATGTATCTCCAGAGCTGTGTGTGTCTTTATGTATCTCCAGAGCAGTGTGTGCCTTTATGTATCTCCAGAGCAGTGTGTGTCTGTGTGTATCTCCAGAGCAGTGTGTGCCTTTATGTATCTCCAGAGCAGTGTGTGCCTTTATGTATCTCCAGAGCTGTGTGTGCCTTTATGTATCTCCAGAGCAGTGTGTGCCTTTATGTATCTCCAGAGCTGTGTGTGTCTTTATGTATCTCCAGAGCAGTGTGTGCCTTTATGTATCTCCAGAGCAGTGTGTGCCTGTGTGTATCTCCAGAGCAGTGTGTGCCTTTATGTATCTCCAGAGCAGTGTGTGCCTTTATGTATCTCCAGAGCAGTGTGTGCCTTTATGTATCTCCAGAGCAGTGTGTGTCTGTGTGTATCTCCAGAGCTGTGTGTGCCTGTGTGTATCTCCAGAGCAGTGTGTGCCTTTATGTATCTCCAGAGCAGTGTGTGCCTTTATGTATCTCCAGAGCAGTGTGTGCCTTTATGTATATCCAGAGCAGTGTGTGCCTGTGTGTATCTCCAGAGCAGTGTGTGCCTTTATGTATCTCCAGAGCAGTGTGTGCCTTTATGTATCTCCAGAGCAGTGTGTGTCTGTGTGTATTTTACAGAGCTGTGCGTGTTTGTGTGTATCTCCAGAGCAGTGTGTGCCTTTATGTATCACCAGAGCTGTGTGTGCCTTTATGTATCTCCAGAGCAGTGTGTGCCTTTATGTATCTCCAGAGCAGTGTGTGCATTTATGTATCTCCAGAGCAGTTTGTGCCTGTGTGTATTTACAGAGCGTGTGTGTGTTTGTGTGTATCTCCAGAGCAGTGTGTGCCTTTATGTATCACCAGAGCTGTGTGTGTGTGTATCTCCAGAGCAGTGTGGGTGTATCTCCAGAGCAGTGTGTGTGTATATGTGTATCTCCAGAGCAGTGTGTGCCTGTGTGTATCTCCAGAGCAGTATGTGTGTTATCTCCAGAGCAGTGTGTGTGTATCTCCAGAACATTCTGTGTGTGTGTCTCCAGAGCAGTGTGTGTCTGTGTGTATCTCCGGAGCAGTGTGTGTATCTCCAGAGCAGTGTGTGTCTGTGTGTATCTCCGGAGCAGTGTGTGTATCTCCAGAGCAGTGTGTGTCTGTGTGTATCTCCATAGCAGTGTGTGTATATCTCCAGAGCAGTGTGTGTCTGGTGTGTATCTCCAGAGCAGTGTGTGTATATCTCCAGAGCAGTGTGTGTCTGTGTGTATCTCCAGAGCAGTATGTGGTCTGTGTGTATCTCCAGAGCAGTGTGTGTCTGTGTGTATCTCCAGAGCAGTATGTGTATATCTCCAGAGCAGTGTGTGTATATCTCCATAGCAGTATGTGTCTGTGTGTATCTCCAGAGCAGTATGTGTATATCTCCAGAGCAGTGTGTGTGTATCTCCATAGCAGTATGTGTCTGTGTGTATCTCCAGAGCAGTATGTGTCTGTGTGTATCTTCAGAGCAGTGTGTGTGTATATCTTCAGAGCAGTGTGTGTGTATCTCCAGAGCAGTGTGTGCCTTTATGTATCTCCAGAGCATTGTGTGTCTTTATGTATCTCCAGAGCAGTGTGTGCCTGTGTGTATCTCCAGAGCAGTGTGTGTTTATGTATCTCCAGAGCAGTGTGTGTGTGTGATCTCCAGAGCTGTGTGTGTGTGTGAATTCCAGAGCAGTGTGTGCTGTGTATCCAGAGCAGTGTTGTGTGTATCTCCAGAGCAGTGTGTGTGTGTATCTCCAGAGCATGTTGTGTGTGTATCTCCAGAGCAGTGTGTGCCTTTATGTATCTCCAGAGCAGTGTGTGTATCTCCAGAGCAGTGTGTGTGTGTATCTCCGGAGCAGTGTGTGTATCTCCAGAGCAGTGTGTGTCTGTGTGTATCTCCGGAGCAGTGTGTGTATCTCCAGAGCAGTGTGTGTCTGTGTGTATCTCCATAGCAGTGTGTGTTATCTCCAGAGCAGTGTGTGTCTGTGTGTATCTCCAGAGCAGTGTGTGTATATCTCCAGAGCAGTGTGTGTATCTCCAGAGCAGTGTGTGTGTGTGTATCTCCAGAGCAGTGTGTTTATCTCCAGAGCAGTGTATGTCTGTGTGTATCTCCAGAGCAGTGTGTGTGTGTGTATCTCCAGAGCAGTATGTGTCTGTGTGTATCTCCAGAGCAGTGTGTGTCTGTGTGTATCTCCAGAGCAGTGTGTGTATCTCCAGAGCAGTGTGTGTCTGTGTGTATCTCCAGAGCTGTGTGTGCCTGTGTGTATCTCCAGAGCAGTATGTGTGTATCTCCAGAGCAGTGTGTGTGTATCTCCAGAGCATTGTGTGTGTGTGGCCATCTACAGAGAAGTGTGTGTGTGTATCTCCAGAGCAGTGTGTGTATATCTCCAGAGCAGTATGTGTCTGTGTGTATCTCCAGAGCAGTGTGTGTATCTCCATAGCAATGTCTGTGTTTGTGTGTGTGTATCTCCAGAGCAGTGTGTGTGGGGGGGGCATCTCCAGAGCAGTGTGTGTGTTTGTCTGTGTGTATCTCCAGAGCAGTGTGTGTGTGTGGGCATCTACAGAGAAGTTTGTGTGTGTATCTCCAGAGCAGTGTGTGTATATCTCCAGAGCAGTGTGTGTCTGTGTGTATCTCCATAGCAGTGTGTGTATATCTCCAGAGCAGTGTGGGTATCTCCAGAGCAGTATGTGTCTGTGTGTATCTCCATAGCAATGTCTGTGTTTGTGTGTGTGTGTATCTCCAGAGCAGTGTGTGTGTTTGTTTGTGTGTTTGTATCTCCAGAGCAGTGTGTGTGTATCTCCAGAGCATTGTGTGTGTGGGGGCATCATCCAGAGCAGTGTGTGTGTATCTCAGAGCAGTGTGTGTGTGTATCTCCAGAGCAGTGTGTGTATCTCCCACAGGCAGTGTGTGTGTGTGTGTGTGTGTGTGTGTATATCCACAGCAGTGTGTGTGTGTGTATCTCCAGAGCAGTGTGTGTATATCTCCAGAGCAGTGTGTGTATCTCCAGGGCAGTGTGTGTGTGTATCTCCAGAGCAGTGTGTGTGTATCTCCAGAGCAGTGTGTGTGTATCTCCAGAGCAGTGTGTGTGTATCTCCAGAGCATTGTGTGTGTGTGGGCATCTACAGAGAAGTGTGTGTGTGTGTATCTCCAGAGCAGTGTGTGTCTGTGTGTATCTCCGTAGCAGTGTGTGTATATCTCCAGAGCAGTGTGAGTATCTCCAGAGCAATGTGTCTGTGTGTATCTCCAGAGCAGTGTGTGTGTGTATCTCCATAGCAATGTCTGTGTTTGTGTGTGTGTGTATCTCCAGAGCAGTGTGTGTGTTTGTGTGTGTGTATCTCCAGAGCAGTGTGTGTGTATCTCCAGAGCATTGTGTGTGTGGGGGCATCTCCAGAGCAGTGTGTGTGTATCTCCAGAGCAGTGTGTGTGTGTGTGTATCTCCAGAGCAGTGTGTGTATCTCCATAGCAGTGTGTGTCTGTGTGTATCTCCAGAGCAGTGTGTGTCTGTGTGTATCTCCAGAGCAGTGTGTGTATATCTCCAGAGCAGTGTGTATATCTCCAGAGCAGTGTGTGTGTGTATCTCCAGAGCAGTGTGTGTCTGTGTGTATCTCCAGAGCAGTGTGTGTATCTCCAGAGCAGTATGTGTCTGTGTGTATCTCCAGAGCAGTATGTGTCTGTGTGTATCTCCAGAGCAGTGTGTGTGTGTATCTCCAGAGCAGTGTGTGTGTGTGTGTATCTCCAGAGCAGTGTGTGTGTGTATCTCCAGAGCAGTGTGTGTATCTCCAGAGCAGTGTGTGTATCTCCAGGGCAGTGTGTGTGTGTGTGTGTGTATCTCCAGAGCAGTGTGTGTGTGTGTGTGTATCTCCAGAGCAGTGTGTGTCTGTGTGTATCTCCAGAGCAGTGTGTGTATATCTCCAGAGCAGTGTGTGTATCTCCAGGGCAGTGTGTGTGTGTGTATCTCCAGAGCAATGTGTGTCTGTGTGTATCTCCAGAGCAGTGTGTGTATCTCCAGAGCAGTATGTGTCTGTGTGTATCTCCAGAGCAGTGTGTGTGTGTTTGTCTCCAGAGCAGTGTGTGTGTGTGTGTATCTCAAGAGCAGTGTATGCCTGTGTGTATCTCCAGAGCAGTTGTGTGTGTGTGTATCTCCAGCGCAGTGTGTGTATCTCCAGCGCAGTGTGTGTATCTCCAGTGCAGTGTGTGTATCTCCAGAGCAGTGTCTGTGTGTAACTCCAGAGCACTGTCTGTGTGGAACTCCAGAGCACTGTCTGTGTGGAACTCCAGAGCAGTGTCTGTGTGGAACTCCAGAGCACTGTCTGTGTGTAACTCCAGAGCAGTGTCTGTGTGGAACTCCAGAGCAGTGTCTGTGTGGAACTCCAGAGCAGTGTCTGTGTGGAACTCCAGAGCAGTGTCTGTGTGGAACTCCAGAGCACTGTCTGTTTGTAACTCCAGAGCACTGTCTGTGTGTAACTCCAGAGCAGTGTCTGTGTGTAACTCCAGAGCACTGTCTGTGTGGAACTCCAGAGCACTGTCTGTGTGTAACTCCAGAGCAGTGTCTGTGTGGAACTCCAGAACAGTGTCTGTGTGGAACTCCAGAGCAGTGTCTGTGTGGAACTCCAGAACAGTGTCTGTGTGGAACTCCAGAGCACTGTCTGTGTGGAACTCCAGAGCACTGTCTGTGTGGAACTCCAGAGCACTGTCTGTGTGGAACTCCAGAGCACTGTCTGTGTGGAACTCCAGAGCACTGTCTGTGTGGAACTCCAGAGCACTGTCTGTGTGGAACTCCAGAGCACTGTCTGTGTGGAACTCCAGAGCACTGTCTGTGTGGAACTCCAGAGCAGTGTCTGTGTGGAACTCCAGAGCAGTGTCTGTGTGGAACTCCAGAGCAGTGTCTGTGTGGAACTCCAGAGCACTGTCTGTGTGGAACTCCAGAGCAGTGTCTGTGTGGAACTCCAGAGCAGTGTCTGTGTGGAACTCCAGAGCAGTGTCTGTGTGGAACTCCAGAGCAGTGTCTGTGTGGAACTCCAGAGCACTGTCTGTGTGGAACTCCAGAGCACTGTCTGTGTGTAACTCCAGAGCACTGTCTGTGTGTAACTCCAGAGCACTGTCTGTGTGGAACTCCAGAGCACTGTCTGTGTGGAACTCCAGAGCACTGTCTGTGTGGAACTCCAGAGCACTGTCTGTGTGGAACTCCAGAGCACTGTCTGTGTGGAACTCCAGAGCAGTGTCTGTGTGTAACTCCAGAGCACTGTCTGTGTGGAACTCCAGAGCAGTGTCTGTGTGGAACTCCAGAGCAGTGTCTGTGTGGAACTCCAGAGCACTGTCTGTGTGGAACTCCAGAGCAGTGTCTGTGTGGAACTCCAGAGCAGTGTCTGTGTGGAACTCCAGAGCACTGTCTGTGTGGAACTCCAGAGCAGTGTCTGTGTGGAACTCCAGAGCAGTGTCTGTGTGGAACTCCAGAGCAGTGTCTGTGTGGAACTCCAGAGCACTGTCTGTGTGGAACTCCAGAGCAGTGACTGTGTGTAACTCCAGAGCACTGTCTGTGTGTAACTCCAGAGCACTGTCTGTGTGGAACTCCAGAGCACTGTCTGTGTGGAACTCCAGAGCACTGTCTGTGTGGAACTCCAGAGCACTGTCTGTGTGGAACTCCAGAGCAGTGTCTGTGTGGAACTCCAGAGCAGTGTCTGTGTGGAACTCCAGAGCACTGTCTGTGTGGAACTCCAGAGCACTGTCTGTGTGGAACTCCAGAGCACTGTCTGTGTGGAACTCCAGAGCAGTGTGTGTCTGTGTGTATCTCCAGAGCAGTGTGTGTATCTCCAGAGCAGTGTGTGTGTGTATCTCCATAGCAATGTCTGTGTTTGTGTGTGTGTATCTCCAGAGCAGTGTGTGTGTTTGTGTGTGTGTATCTCCAGAGCAGTGTGTGTATCTCCAGAGCAGTGTGTGTGTGTGTGTGTATCTCCAGAGCAGTGTGTGTATATCTCCAGAGCAGTGTGTGTCTGTGTGTATCTCCAGAGCAGTGTGTGTATATCTCCAGAGCAGTGTGTGTATCTCCAGAGCAGTGTGTGTTTGTGTGTATCTCCAGAGCAGTGTGTGTCTGTGTGTATCTCCAGAGCAGTATGTGTCTGTGTGTATCTCCAGAGCAGTGTGTGTCTGTGTGTATCTCCAGAGCAGTATGTGTCTGTGTGTATCTCCAGAGCAGTGTGTGTCTGTGTGTATCTCCAGAGCAGTGTGTGTCTGTGTGTATCTCCAGAGCAGTGTGTGTGTATATGTGTATCTCCAGAGCAGTGTGTGCCTGTGTGTATCTCCAGAGCAGTATGTGTGTATCTCCAGAGCAGTGTGTGTGTATCACCAGAGCATTGTGTGTGTGTGGCCATCTACAGAGAAGTGTGTGTGTGTATCTCCAGAGCAGTGTGTGTATATCTCCAGAGCAGTATGTGTCTGTGTGTATCTCCAGAGCAGTGTGTGTGTGTGTGTATCTCCATAGCAATGTCTGTGTTTGTGTGTGTGTATCTCCAGAGCAGTGTGTGTGTGTGTATCTCCAGAGCAGTGTGTGTGTATCTCCAGAGCATTGTGTGTGTGTGGGCATCTACAGAGAAGTGTGTGTGTGTATCTCCAGAGCAGTGTGTGTATATCTCCAGAGCAGTGTGTGTCTGTGTGTATCTCCATAGCAGTGTGTGTATATCTCCAGAGCAGTGTGGGTATCTCCAGAGCAGTGTGTGTCTGTGTGTATCTCCATAGCAATGTCTGTGTTTGTGTGTGTGTATCTCCAGAGCAGTGTGTGTGTTTGTTTGTGTGTTTGTATCTCCAGAGCATTGTGTGTGTGGGGGCATCTCCAGAGCAGTGTGTGTGTATCTCCAGAGCAGTGTGTGTGTGTATCTCCAGAGCAGTGTGTGTGTGTATCTCCATAGCAGTGTGTGTGTGTGTGTCTCCAGAGCAGTGTGTGTATATCTCCAGAGCAGTGTGTGTATCTCCAGGGCAGTGTGTGTGTGTGTATCTCCAGAGCAATGTGTGTCTGTGTGTATCTCCAGAGCAGTGTGTGTCTGTGTGTATCTCCAGAGCAGTGTGTGTATCTCCAGAGCAGTATGTGTCTGTGTGTGTCTCCAGAGCAGTGTGTGTGTGTGTATCTCCAGAGCAGTGTGTGTGTGTGTATCTCCAGAGCAGTGTGTGTGTGTATCTCCAGAGCAGTGTGTGTATCTCCAGGGCAGTGTGTGTGTGTGTATCTCCAGAGCAGTGTGTGTCTGTGTGTATCTCCAGAGCAGTGTGTGTCTGTGTGTATCTCCAGAGCAGTGTGTGTATCTCCAGAGCAGTATGTGTCTGTGTGTGTCTCCAGAGCAGTGTGTGTGTGTGTATCTCCAGAGCAGTGTGTGTCTGTGTGTATCTCCAGAGCAGTGTGTGTATATCTCCAGAGCAGTGTGTGTATCTCCATAGCAATGTCTGTGCTTGTGTGTGTGTGTGTGTGTGTATCTCCAGAGCAGTGTGTGTGTGTGTATCTCCATAGCAATGTCTGTGTTTGTGTGTGTGTGTATCTCCAGAGCAGTGTGTGTGTTTGTGTGTGTGTGTATCTCCAGAGCAGTGTGTGTGTATCTCCAGAGCATTGTGTGTGTGGGGGCATCTCCAGAGCAGTGTGTGTGTATCTCCAGAGCAGTGTGGGTGTATCTCCAGAGCAGTGTGTGTATCTCCATAGCAGTGTGTGTCTGTGTGTATCTCCAGAGCAGTGTGTGTCTGTGTGTATCTCCAGAGCAGTGTGTGTATATCTCCAGAGCAGTGTGTATATCTCCAGAGCAGTATGTGTGTGTATCTCCAGAGCAATGTGTGTCTGTGTGTATCTCCAGAGCAGTATGTGTCTGTGTGTATCTCCAGAGCAGTGTGTGTGTGTATCTCCAGAGCAGTGTGTGTGTGTGT
Organism: Discoglossus pictus; assembly: GCA_027410445.1. NCBI lineage: Eukaryota > Metazoa > Chordata > Amphibia > Anura > Alytidae > Discoglossus > Discoglossus pictus. Next base: position 59,556,163 of record CM050174.1, read on the forward strand.
GTGTCTCCAGAGCAGTGTGTGTGTGTATCTCCAGAGCAGTGTGTGTATCTCCAGAGCAGTGTGTGTATCTCCAGGGCAGTGTGTGTGTGTGTGTGTGTATCTCCACAGCAGTGCGTGTGTGTGTATCTCCAGAGCAGTGTGTGTCTGTGTGTATCTCCAGAGCAGTGTGTGTATATCTCCAGAGCAGTGTGTGTATATCTCCATAGCAGTATGTGTCTGTGTGTATCTCCAGAGCAGTGTGTGTATCTCCAGAGCAGTATGTGTCTGTGTGTATCTCCAGAGCAGTGTGTGTCTGTGTGTATCTCCAGAGCAGTGTGTGTGTGTGTGTATCTCAAGAGCAGTGTGTGCCTGTGTGTATCTCCAGAGCAGTTGTGTGTGTGTGTATCTCCAGCGCAGTGTGTGTATCTCCAGCGCAGTGTGTGTATCTCCAGAGCAGTGTGTGTGTGTTTATCTCCACAGCAGAGTGTGTGTGTGTGTATCTCCAGAGCAGTGTGTGTCTGTGTGTATCTCCAGAGCAGTTGTGTGTGTGTGTATCTCCAGCGCAGTGTGTGTATCTCCAGCGCAGTGTGTGTATCTCCAGAGCAGTGTGTGTGTTTATCTCCACAGCAGTGTGTGTGTGTGTGTATCTCCAGAGCAGTGTGTGTCTGTGTGTATCTCCAGAGCAGTGTGTGCCTGTGTGTATCTCCAGAGCAGTGTGTGCCTGTGTGTATCTCCAGAGCAGTGTGTGTGTGTGTGTATCTGCAGAGCAGTGTGTGTGTATCTCCAGAGCAGTGTGTGTCTGTGTGTATCTCCAGAGCAGTGTGTGTGTGTATCTCCAGAGCAGTGTGTGTCTGTGTGTATCTCCAGAGCAGTGTGTGTGTGTATCTCCAGAGCAGTGTGTGTGTGTGTATCTCCAGAGCAGTGTGTGTCTGTGTGTATCTCCAGAGCAGTGTGTGTCTGTGTGTATCTCCAGAGCAGTGTGTGTGTATCTCCAGAGCAGTGTGTGTGTATCTCCAGAGCAGTGTGTGTCTGTGTGTATCTCCATAGCAGTGTGTGTCTGTGTGTATCTCCATAGCAGTGTGTGTCTGTGTGTATCTCCAGAGCAGTGTGTGTCTGTGTGTATCTCCATAGCAGTGTGTGTCTGTGTGTATCTCCATAGCAGTATGTGTCTGTGTGTATCTCCAGAGCAGTGTGTGTTTGTGTGTATCTCCAGAGCAGTATGTGTCTGTGTGTATCTCCAGAGCAGTGTGTGTATCTCCAGAGCAGTGTGTGTATCTCCAGAGCAGTGTGTGCCTGCGTGTATCTCCATAGCAGTGTGTGTGTGTGTATCTCCATAGCAGTGTGTGTCTGCATATATTTCCAGAGCAGCATATGTCTGGATGTATCTCTAGAGTGTCTTTACATATCTCCAGGGCAGTGCATGTCTTTACATATCTACAGAGCAGAGGCGGAGCTACCATTGGTGCAGGTGGTGCAATGCACCAGGGCCTTCCTCTGCTGTGTAATTTTTTTTTGCATTTATATTTTTTCTGTAGTATAGGGATTCTCTGTCCCCCCAAACCTGCCACCGTTCCCTAGATCACCATACTAGGAGGCCCCTTCTTGGCCATACACCCCCCAGATGGAATTTTGTCTATGCCTGCTTAAAAAAAGAGCACTTCTACTGAAGCTCCAAGGGGTGACAGTGTGAAGCAGTTCAGCATGCTGGGGATGTGTATCAGGGAAGAGGTGAGTAAAAGCAAGGGCTGGATGATAGCAAAATGCAGGGAAATGGATTCTGTGATGGGGGAGCAAAGGAGATAGTGATGTGCTGTGTGAGGTGGGTGCTGAGATGGGTTGGGCTATGTATGGGGATGGATGCTGAGAATGGATGGCTGCTGACAAGAACTGAATGCTTTCTAGGGATGGATGCTCAGAGGGGTGGGTTCTGAGTGGGGTGGGGATAGATGTTACGAGGGGTGGATGCTGAGTGGGGTGGATGTGGAGAGGAACTGGCTGCTATGTGAAGAAGGTTTCTGAGAGCTGTGGTGCAGGCAGAGGAGCTTCGCGCAGGCAGAAGGGAAGGCAAGGTGAACCCTGAGTGAGTTAATACCAGGGGGCGCCATTTTTTTTTTTGCACAAGGGCTCTCCGTTGTCTAGCTCCGCCACTGATACAGAGCACTCTCTCTTGATAACTCTCACACCTTGTCCCAGAAAAATCACCTCCCATTTCTCCATTTCCACTGAGATTATTATTTATAACACTTTAAATACATGATGGTGGACTTCATTGTTCTTGGATTCTTTACAGAAAAAATGTTATGAGATTGAAGAGCTTTATAAGCAGCGTAATGAGAGAGGTTTATCTGCTCCCTTCCAACAGACCCCCCATCTGTTTTTTGGAAATCCATATGAGGGTATGTATCCTCATCCGTGCTGTTAGTTTTTAAAACGTATCATTAGGGACTCCTGCATAAGAATGTGTTTGCAATGTTTAAATCACATTAATTTCAATATAGAATGAAACATTTTGAAGTTGTATGTGCAATATAAGGACCAGATAAATAATATACTGGAAAGCACAAGACTTCCATCCCCACCTACACCCTCTATATTGGGACATTACTTAAACTTATATACTCTGACAGTGTGCACTGTGGGACCTGAGTGACCAATCAAGGGGAAATGCCTATTGATCCTTCTTCAGGATTGAGGGGGTAATTTGCCCTCCTGTGGATGTACCCCCAAAGCACAATTTGCCATGGGGAATATCACTATACCTAGTTTGTGGGAGAGTCTTTAATAAATGATCTAATAACCCCCTCAATATTTGATTTAGTCATGGGGTCCCACATTATAAAGAACAGTGGTTCCTCTTTTGACTTTTCCATGTCAGCTAATTGGTGTGGGGACAGCAAGCACCTGATGAAACCTCCTAGAATAAAGGATCTTATTCTGAGTAATGTGACTTTACAGAGTCATTGTGGTAACTTCTTCCTATATCGTTATTGAATAACTAAATATGATAAATGAAATACTTTAGAAAGCAAAAAAAGATAAACATATCCTTTATATTTTGTATCTTTTATATGCAATTATTCTTTACTACATGGTGCCATATTATCCTTGTCTGCTGCTGCCTGTAACTTTCTCTGGAGGGTCCTTATAGACTAATGCATTTCCATTTAGTCCTGTTGAGATCACTAGCAGATCTAACTGACCTGCTCATTGTGCACTTCCTATGTATTCAAAGTCTCCTCCCACCTCAGGAAGTTCATTTGCTGAAGCCAAAATTATCGATTCCATAGTAGTATAACTGCATTTAAAAGACAATAAGTTAGAGGCTGTATTATATTTTTAATTCTAAAAACACATCTGGTTTTAAGTGTAGTTCTTCACATTATTAAGTCCATCGGCTAATATCACGAATAACCACTATGTGCAGCCCGGACAGCAGCTAGACGACGGGGTTGTGAGTCAGTAAGAGGCTGGAAGGTTGGCAAGGGTATCTGGAGCCATGCAGACTGCAGTGTGTCTGACAGCTGCTGAAGAGTGCGTGTTGGAAGATTCAAATGGCGAATATGCCGATCAAGGGTTCAAGTCCGGGGAATTTGGAGGCTAGGGAAGTACTTGGAAGTCTTTGTTGTGCTCCTCCAATCACTCCACAATCCTGGCCGTGTGACATCCGATCCAGGGAAGACAGTCAACATGTAAGGGTATACTTGATCTGCAAGGATGGATAGATAACCCAATCGGTTATGAGTCCTTTCCAGAGGAATGAGCGGACCCAGTCATTGCCAAGAAAAAAATTCCAAGACCATAACACTGCCGCCACCAGCTTGTGTTACATAGTTACATAGTAACTGATGTTGAATAAAGACGTTCAGTCCATCAAGTCCAACCTTTTTAGATCTTTTTTGATCCTTATAAGATGGGGATTATTTATTACCCGGTAATAATTGTTAATTGGTAATTATTAAGTGTTCTTCTAACAATGGTTGCATAGTGAATGTATTTCATTGCCTACACGCTGCTGATGTCAAAAGTAGGCAGTGGTCATAATAACCCTGTAGATATAACATGATCGCTAACAGATTTTGTTGGTGTCCTATGATCTAAAATGAAAGGTGGGTGTGAGTGCTCTTTTAAATTACTTTACTCATACCAACATACCTTTTGGGCTATTAATACAGCAAACTATGGTATAAATACAATTTGTGATTTATCAAGTCTAGTTCTTTAAATTAGCATATTGTAATTATGAGACTACGTTGGCCCTTTAAGAACCAAGGATTGTGTTTGAGCTGACATGATTCTTGTAATAAGACTGAACACACAGTGTACCGCTTTGTATACCCTTTTTTTTATAAGGGCAGCTGTTTTCTATCTAAAAAAATATAATAATGAATATGAGATATAATGATTATTTATGTAAGGCTATAGGCACCTTGATGTAGAGGTGATGAAGACCCTGATAGTGAGGTCTTATAATGTACAGGCAGACAAGATGTGTATACCTTACTCATACCTTACTATGTCTTTATCTTTTAGAGCCAAGATCCTCCATTGGTATGGTAAGTACAGAGACAACTCTTACTGTTTGTAACGAACAGGACACACACACTATAGTATTTAGATGCCACTTTATTTATGTTTTCCCTTTTTTAAGTGAATATCTTTAATCAAATCTGGAAGCTTTGAGTTGCTACGTAGCAGTGAAACAGGACTATGTTTCCCACAAAATTGTGTCTATTGTTATTTACTAAAAATACCTGTAAAGGTAAAGTAGAGAAACATTTTGTTCGTTCGTGAAACCACTTTAGTCACACATGGTTAAAGAGCCACTGACGTCACCAGATGTGCTCTGCTCCATCTGATAGAGGATGGAAAAACACATTAAAAAATTGTCTTCCTTTTACAAATTGCTCATAAATTGATCTATTGGCTGTATAAATAATGAGCATTAGAACTACAGTCATAAGAACCAGCTGTGCAGGCTGAGTGATCAAATAAATTAGATTTAACTTCACTTTACATTACTGAGAAGACTTGAGGTCCCAATGGGAAGGTGGCGATGTAGAAGAGGAGAAGGAGGCGACAGGTCCTCTTCCATTAGAACATCAGGCACTTGCACAGGGACCTTTCTCTTTTCTGTCTCTTAACACTGCTGAACCCTGCTGGAGACTTCGATGTCCGGAGTTTCACTAGAAACCTATCAAAAGAAACTTGCTTCTGCCTAAGTTACAAAATGTTTCTGAAGTGAGCCATTGTTTGATCATTAAACAAGTCCACATTTCAGCTTGCTTGAGCTCTGTCAGGGTAATGCTTTTCAACAAAATTTTATAATTCAACCCATTTAGAACACATTTCTTTGATCTTTGCAGTAGAGGCTTCCTTTCTTCCCTCCTCTTCACCTGAAGAAATTTCCTTAGCCACTATCTGTTTCTGCTCCCTTTGAAGTAGCTGCAGCTCCTCACTGCTGAGCTCTCGTCTGTGCTCCTCCACTAACTCTTCAATGTCTTCATTAATCACCTCTAGGAAAATGGACTTGCCCAGAGACACAATGTCCTCCACTATTTTGCTTGCTCGCAAATTATTGCCTGGGAAATACTATCACCCGCGAACTGTTTTTCATTAATTTAAAAGTACAATAATTTCTCCACTTCTTCCAATTTCTGTGACCTTGGCTTTGTCACAGCTTTCACACCTCTAGGCACATTGGCTCATTTATTAGCTTCCTTATTTTTAACAATTGTAGAGATGGCTGTTCTAGGCATTTTGTACTCTGCAGTGAGATCAGACAGGTGACTATCACACTCATACTTGGCTATTATCTCTTTTTTTCGTTCTATCGTGATTCTCATTATTTTTATTTTATACTGAGTGGTGTCACTATCCTTCAAACTCATGATCTAAGCACAAGCTACACTTTGGTTCTTAATAACACAGGTTGCATTTGGGTCCTTATAGGCACAGGCTGCACGTTTGTTCTTGTAGGCACAAGCTACACTATGCTACAGTACTGTATTTAAACTTCCTGGAGAGAAAGGATGGAAGCTGGCACAAGCGTCGAGTGCTGAAGCATTTTTTCACATCAAGATTAGTCAAATACCAAATTTGACAAGTTTGATGTAGATCAGTACTGAAGTACCACTGTATTTTGAATATACATGGTTATGTTGGATAACGTGAATAGGGAGGGAATTGTGCCAATTGCCGGTTTTTAAGATTTATTTCCATAGTCAGGAAACTGGCAAAGTTTTAAATGTTTCATATTTTTTGGTTTGCCTTCCTATGGATCAATTAAAAGATCACACAATATAGAGATCAGAAGAGATTAAACTTGATGGGTCAGCAGTCTTTTTTTTTATTTTTTTAATTCAGTTACTGTGTTACACTGAAACAACACATCACACACCGTATATTTTTAGCACACAGACTCTGTATACTTACAAAAACGCATACAAACCTGCACACACTAACATACAAACCACTAACCCACAACACTCATACATACAGCACTACTCCCTTCATTATACATTGTACACCATACAGGGCATTCACAAGTGTCTCTTATCCACAGCAGCAACATGGTTGGCCTTCAAGTGTCCACTCTCAGGAAGTCCAGGGCCAGGGGTGCTCCAGAGTATGTCCAGTGTGTTCTGCTGTATTCAAAGACGAAGATGTACAAGTGTTCAATGATCATGTGATGTGCCACGAAATAGAGTAGAGGATATCCACTATGATTCTGCCCTTATTGATTCTCCTTCCACACTTACAAAATGCTTTCTCTTTCATGTTAAATATTGTTTTAATTTGTGACTTTTCTCAATAATTCTCAGAGAAATCTTGCTTAGTGTAACTTAAAAAGTAGGATGCTCACAGAATCCCTTTATTTTAGTGAGAGAAAGTGTTGATTGATTATTTTATCTGATCATATTTGATTGAATGAGGATTACAAGCACAATGAGTTGCAGTCCATAAAGGCTCACTATCCCTTTGTTGCCTGTAACATATTAGGACAGTGGAGGAGAAAATAATCCCATTGAGTCTCATTTTAATCAATTATTTTTCATACAAAAATATTTTTGCAGCTTTTAAAATAAGATAGTATATACAAGGGGCTTTCCTGTGCTTTTTTTGCACAATGAATCTTTTATTTTTTTAATGTCAGATCAGTAATTTTCAATGACAAAAAATATAAAAGTATAATTCTTGAAAATGGTCCTTTTATCTCAAAATATTTTTATTGAGAGCACAGAGTTCAGTATATCAGTATAACATTGCATGGGGTCATTAATATTACAATACTAGGAACTTGCCCGTAAAAAAATGACGGGATTAAAATTGTAAGGCTGGCAGTGCTGTTTGCCACACAATGTGAGGCTTTTGCTCCTCTGAGCACCTTCGGCGCTCATTGCAGCCTAAGTGCTGCACGGCTGCTTCGCCCCGCTTTACGAGGCTCGCATGAGTGCCGGCGCCGCAAGGTCGCAACTGCGTGACCAACATCGCAAACGTCACCAACATCACAAGATCCACAACTATATATGTGATAGGTTACATTTATGTAATATAATTTGCATTGGAATATATGAGAACCCTTGATCTTATAAACCCTAGGTATTTATCAATTATTCTTCCAGTCCTTCCCCGGAGGAAAGTTCTGGTTGGGTGTTTAAATATATAATTTCTTGAGTAAAGGCTCCTTACTCCTATCAGATAGTATTGTCTGCAATTAGCTTTTAACTAAGAAAAACACTCAATAAACATAAAATTAAATGAAAATAAAAACTAACACAAAAAAGTAACCTTCATTTTATCAAGATTCCAGCCTGTTTCTCCTGAAGCCAACGACTCCTGGATGTGTTTCTCTAGTACGTGAGTTAATCCTCACCTCCTCAGGCAGGCGATCCTGCCTCCTCCTGAAAATGTTTTTTTTTAATGTAAAACCAAATTTGGAACCTCAATGCCCCTTTGTTAATTACTATCTAGTGATAGAGACAATGATAAAAACCTGCAACTAGCTTTCATGACTTACAGATGTAACCACTGACAAAGAAAATTGTGCAATTTATTACCGTATTATTTTCAAATCGCTAGCCTGCTGTGTATGGTGAGATACCTAATAATTATTTTTCAAATTTATTTTTATTTATTTATTGCATATTTGTTTGTGTGGTTTGCATAAGTGGCACTATCGGAGAGCGAAGGCTTACTTTTCTTGAAATGTTTTTAGTATTTTTTTCCCCAGTAATGATAACATGTCCATGTTTGATGCTATGAATAAATATTGTATCTGAACCATCTTGTGATTTGTCATTTTCATTAACAATATATTCAGGGGAGTTTTATATAATTTAAATCATAAAAGAGACATACAGTAGCGCCGGTGTCTGAAGCACAGGCGGGGGGGGGGCATTTTATTCAACCTTTCGCTCTCCAGTAGTCTCCAGTAGTCCATTTAGCTACTGGACTCCCCTGAAAGCAAGGTCTCACTATCTTGCTGGATCTCGTGAGACCCAGCTTTTAGATGAATCCAGCAGCTAGAGGGACAAGAGGTGAGGGGGAGACTACTGGGGAATAATATGACCATCAGGGATAAGGTCCCTATTATTCTATAATGTATTGTATTAAATGTAAAGATATTTAACAAACAAACCCTTCCATCCAACACGCATTATTTATAATATATATATATATAATATAATTATATGTATATACAGTATATATATATATATATATATATATATATATATATATATATAATTACATATACAATATATATATAATATACATGGATACACACACACATATATATATACACACACACACAGTATCTCACAAAAGTGACTACACCCCTCACATTTTTGTAAATATTTTATTATTTATTTTCATGTGACAACACTGAAGAAATGACGCTCTTCTACAATGTAAAGTAGTAAGTGTACAGCCTATATAACAGTGTACATTTGCTGTCACCTCAAAATAACACACAGCCATTAATGTCTAAACCGTTGGCAACAAAAGTGAGTACACCCCTGAGTGGAATTGTCAAAATTGGGCCCAATTACCCATTTTCCCTCCCCAGTGTCATGTGACTCATTCGTGTTACAAGGTCTCAGGTGTGAATGGGGAGCAGGTGTGTTAAATTTGATGTTATTGCTCTCACACTCTCTCATACTGGTCACTGAAAGTTCAACATGGCACCTCATGGCAAAGAACTGTCTGATATAAAAAATTAGCAATATAACCCGCTACTCTATGAAAACAGTAAAATATGGAATGACACTATATATAGTAGTAAGAATATAGAAATATATATTGAAGCAATATGTACCAGAATTGGTTATATTGTATGTGACATTGCAAGCTAATTAACCTTTGTACTTAGGTGTTGGCAAGCTATTATTTGGGTGTTGGTCTTACATCAGAATTGATTACATTTCATTTAATTTATCAAGTCGGTCAATTTGATCAATAATGATGTAAGACAGCTTTGTTGATGGTGTGATACAAAATTAGATATGTTGAGTATAGCTATGTATGGTTTTTGTGTAAATGTTTTAATAATTTTGTAACCGAGTTAAACAGATTATATTATTGGATACAGTCAATCAGTCTGTTTTAGGGGATATGAGCACATATTGAAATATAGATTAACATCTACAGTCCAGAATATAGATGCTAATTAGTCTGGATTTGTGACCACTCCCAAAAGGTTAACAGAAGGATTGCAGGATATACAGGCTAAGTTTAACTCTACTACAAATGAGATAATCAACACCATTTTATACATTACCTATGTGTAGAATTTCAGGATAACACCAGTCACTGGAGGATCCCTCTCACTGGAGAAATCCCTCTTTGTGTGATTGGATTGTTAGAAAGAGTAGTGGAAATTTATATAGTAATATATCTTAGGGAAGATTTGAAGGGGGCATAAGTTTATGCCAAGGATGACGGTCAAGTTTGTCCACAGACAGGGCCATCCGATAAGATTAGAAATAGTATAGAAGAAGCCACAGGTAATAGCACGAAAGGCCCCGGAAAAACAGCAAACAACAAAAAGACCCAGAATATTCTCCCCCTGCTTCTGATAAACTCTTTCTTTGACCTCGTCACAAGGTTGGTCTCCACCAATCACAATTAGTTACTCCCCTCTTTATGTCTATGAATATATCAGAATATAAAGAAATATTGTGAATGTCTGCTTCTAGCCACATGGGAGTGCTCTGGTCATAATAAAACGTTATGACCTCGATATTAATTTGTGCCAAATTATTTCTGGTCAGTAGAATACACCATTGTACGCTTATCTTACACCTGTGCGATAATAGACAATGGAGAATTTAAATGAAACCGTTAGAAGCAACATTCTGAAGGTCTTTCTTGCCCATGAGAAAATATCTGTAATTTGGATTTGCCAGATAGAAAAATGATTTAACCCCTTCACATGTTAAAGAGGCATATTGTAAGTGTTTGCGTATGCTTACAATGGTAAATGATGAATGCACGACAGGATGATTTGGGTCAATGCATAATGTTTAAAAAATGTATGTGGTAAGCCATGCTGGATACACTGACTTCCATCTTAGGTGTTTCCCTCCCCCAATGGCACAGATGAAATAAGAGATATTGTAACCAGGACACCTCTTGGAATATTCAATTCTTGTAAAATTTGATAAGAGGCCAGACCTTGGAATCTGGAGCCCCCCTCACTTAATGACAGCAAAAAATACCAGATCAGATTTATCTCAGAGGAAGGAATGAAGTAGGGAGTTGGTAGCTGTAGTAACAGGGGGGGATTAACAGAGAATAAAGTTTCAGTCAATCTGTCTCTGACATTCTAACCAACTGATGTTATAATTTAATCATAATCAAAGGGATGAAACAAAGTGTATTATTTTTAACAAGTCAGTAACCTTAGGGCTGAGCTTGGTCTTGGGTATGTGTCCTGAGTTCTCCTAGGAGGTGTTCTGCTGGAAGCTGCGAGATTGAACACAAAAAGGCACAACCTAGAGGGAGGATCTTGGGGTGCACAGGGCCACTCACCTCTGGGTGGTCACAGCTTTCACCAAACATGTTGGTGTACAGCCAGACAACTCCACTTTGGTCTTATTTGTCCAAGGACTCAATCAAGGAATGAAACTAGGACATCAAATCAAGTTTCTTTTTTACAAGCTTGGAGAACAGATATCAAAGAAAATTTGCAGGGATCTGATCTCGCTATTAATTGCATGGATACACAAGGTTAACTGTTAGGACTGATAACAAGAAATGATGAAGACATACTAAAATAATTTCTATCACACTTTGTGCTAGGCTCTGGTTTTCACAGAAAAGTATGTGCTAATACTTGAAAACTGTGGGCAAAAATGAATACTATGCTTACTTGTGTCATGCATGGATACAACACATATATAAGCGAATACAAATGAGTAAATGATGCAATAATTTGTTATAGTGGAGATACAATAATATATTTTTCTCTACAATACCTCAATATAGCTCTGTGATTCTTTGAGATCTATATGTTCCCATTTTAGAGGGAATTTGCTGGATACCCACTTCCGAGTAGACTGGCAAGGATCTCCATTTTGACATACCCTTTTTAGTGTGGGACATTTGACTTTTGTAAATTATCCTCCCAAACTGATGGGCAATGATTCTTTGTCAGATATATTTCGACCTAGACAAACCTAAATGTTCCAAACCAAAAATACGTTTTTGATGTTAGATACAGGTGGCAATAAGGATTATTGCCATGTCAGCCTCTATACACAAGCAGAGTCCACTTTATGTGCAAGGATTACACTTCAGTTAGTTTGATAGAAACCTCACAAAGCTTTTTTTAAACTGCAATGCCTTTAATAATAATAATAATAATAATATTAATAATAATAATATAAATGAAAAACGAACTAAGTGGTACATTTCAGCTTTGACCATGCCCAAACATTCTCCGCTTCCTCTTGTTGTTTTCTCTCAAAATCTATAAGGAAGATAGTAGCCAGAAGTGGCAGTTGTCTGTATGTGTTGTTGTTATTATTGTTTATTTGTAACACGCCAACATATTCCGTTGTGTTCAAGGCAAAACAATATTAGCACATAGCAAAACATTTTTTTTTATCTCTAAACTTTTGTTTCCATAGCAAGTAGATTGGCAGCAATGCCTATCACTGCAAAATTTTCTAAGAATTTAAGTGTCCTTCTTTGACTACAGTTATTGCAAAGTATGTGAACACCCTATAAGACATTTTCTTTTGTAATAATTCCTCCATTATCACAGAGCTAAAAAACATTGCAAAACATTTCTTGGTGGAATGTAATGTATACAACTAAAGGTAGAATTTTTTGCTATTTTGTAGAATTAAAAAACAAAATAATTACAAATATTAGTTAATGCAAAGGCTTTATTTGACTTTAACTTTCCAGGAAGCATGCAGTCCATCATTAACCGGAGTTCTTCAAAAGAGTGACTATAGGACTAAAATGATCTACTGAAGATACAGTACTTACTGTGTATGTCTGCCCCCTGCTGCCAGTTACTTGGTAATGTAAAAATTCTACAACATAAACTAGACCGTTTTAGGGATGGTCACCAGACCTCCACTTTGTTTTTAAAGCTCCTTATGCATAATTACAATAAAGATGCATTAGATGAAAAATTGAGGGCCCCAGTGCATAAATAAATGTGCCCCCCCAGGTGCCAACTCACTCAGAGCCACACTGCCCCATCCCCAATGCCACTTGCAAAAAAAAAATCTTAGTAAAGCAACTCTCTTCTCCGCAAAACCTCCCTCACATAACCACTCACCCTTTTTAATTCTCTAAACCCCCAAGCCCCTTCCCAAGGCAGCTCCTGTACTCTACCCAATGCAGTTTCGTTCCCCAAGAATCCTCCCCAAAGGAGCTTCCCTCCCCAAGACCCCTTCCTAAAGCAGATCCCTTCCTCAAAGCAGCTCCCCTTCCCAAGTAGTTAAACTTCCCAAAATAGCTGCCCTCGAGACCCCTTCCCAAAGCAGATGCCAAGCACAAGACCCCATCCCAAAGTAGCTCCCCATACAAGACTTCTTCCCAAGGCCGCTCCCCTCTCCAGCACCTCTCCCCAAAGCAAATTCCCTCCCCAAGACCTCTTCTCAAAGCAGATCCCCTCTCTGAAACCCCTTCCAAAAGCAGATCCTCACCCAAAGACTCCTTTCAGCCCAAGCATGAAACCACAATAATACATAGCTAAATGGATATGGGACATTATTCTTTTCTTCATGCATTTATTAGAGAATGCTTTAAATATTTAAGTTGTTTTTTATTAAGTAAAACTTGTCTAAACTTCATTGATCTAACAACAGAATATGAACAACGTTATATTTCATTGACAGATAAGTATGATCTATGGATCTATATAAGTGAACATTGGCTGAGAAGGGCAAGCCCCCACATAAGTTAAACATTTGAATCAATTTTTCTTCTTTATGAACATCATTTAAGTGGTGCTTTATGAAGTACCGTCTTTCAGTTGCAACAAAGAAGGAAAATGCCTTCCGTGTCCCTTTAAACGTCAGATAGCAAGAGTTCTTAGTTTTCTAGTTTAACTTGGGCATGAGATTGGAAAACAGGTTGTGGGAAGGAAAAGTTTGAGGAGAGTGAACTATATATGAGAGAGGGGGATAGGCAAACAAATAGATTTGAAGGGGATAAAAAGAGGAATCAATAAATCCAGTATATTTTACACAATATATATCAAAGCACTGCATTAGGTTGGTCCGATTAAAGTCTGAACAGGTATGCAGTCATTTTCTTTTAACACACCACTTGAGTAATTATCAGTAGTTTAAATGTTACAAGTTTAGTAATCTAGTAGAATATCGGTCATGGTGCTTGTATTTGTACAAAAATACAGGAATGCACATTACATTATTCAGTGATGAGTATCAGCATAATACTAATTCAGAGTATTAGTTGGGCACGCATTGAATATATCAGCTTAGTGTTTTTTTTATGTTGTTCAGTTGTTTCTGACTCTCTGTGACCTCATGGACCACACCAAGCACATGTTTATGTCCATGGTTGTGATAATCCACATGGTTTTCCTGGCAGAGATACTGGAGTGGGATGCCAGTTCCTTCTCCAATGAGCCACAGCATACAGCTCCTTGTATTCCTAGATGGTCTCCCATCCAAGTACTGACCAGGCCCAACCCTGCTCTGCATCAGGGTGGTGTAACCTCTTGGTTCTCTTACTAGAATTGAACCCAGGTAGCAGCAGTGGAACCACTGAATCCTAACCACTGGACCACCAGGGAACCCCAGTTCAGTGTAGATTCATATAAATGTAACCTATGCCCAGTATGTATATCTCCAGAAGACCAGCTTTGCAGAAAAAATATCTGGAGCGCAAGCTTTTTTTGACTTGACTGACTTGATGGTTGTTTTTGAGATGGGGCTTATTTGCACATAAATGTGTGTCATATTGATGACTGGATATGCTTGTTCTTATTAAGGTTGGATGTAAATTCCAGTGTATTTTGTGCAGTGGAGGAGCTAGAGAAGTCCACTTATCTCCAGTTTTTAATTCCACTTTTTATCTCCACTTTGCTTTATAGCTTCAGTTTTAGCACGGCTTTTTATCTCTTACTTTCCCATAGCTGCCCCCACCCCCTCAGAGCACCTTCTATAGATGCTCCTCTTCCCATAGCAGCTCCTCTACCATTACCCTCTGCCTGTGCAAAGCTCCAGGATGCACATGCTCTGGCAATATCCTTTACTTCTGGTGCAGCCAAGGAGGGCCCTATACTATACTACAGAAATATATATATATACTATCTCTACATTGCAGTTCCTCTCAACATCCACCCTCACACATCATCCATGCCTCTTAGCATCTATCCCTATATAGCACAAGTTCCTTGTCAGCAGCCATCCCCCCTATTTTATAGGCTACAGGTAGATATCATCAGGTAAGAAGAATAAATTGAACCCTGCATCAAATAATAATATATAAAAGTTAAAAATGCAAAGGTTGTTTTTTTTATTTTTTTTATTTTACTTTCCAGAAATTTTTGTGTATTAAGTATAGTTCTTCAATATACCATAGAGATAACTATTAGACCATATTTTATTTTAAAGCTGTACTCTCCTGAATATAATACTGTTGTACTTATAGCATTAGTAGCATCGTCCTTGTTACATTCAATGCCTTTAATATGCTTACAATTTGTTGTTGTTGATATTATTATTATTATTATTATTATTATTAAGTGACTTTAAAAGACCACTGTTATTGGGGAAATATCTAACATTAGCAACCGCACAAGTCATAAATTCACTGTATTAACAATTAAATTATACTAACATATCATATGCAGTAAATCATCAGATTTCCAATTCCCACCACTTATTAAATACACAAATTCACTAGTTAATAGACATAAAGGCAAAGTGTTCTCTAAACTTGTAATAAAAAATTAATACACTAAAATTGTGGTTGTCTAAAAACTGTAGCTGGGCAGAAAAACTTTAAATATTAAAAAGGGAAATCAACAGAAACGCATTAGTGTGTACTTCCCTTAAAGATACACCGTACAATGAAAATAAAATATGTAAAGCTAGTTTTTAATTAGAAAAATAAAATGTGATAAGGGGGTCAAGTTGTCCACCCATTGTAGACTCGGTGGCACCTATCTACCACTAGGGAAATATGAATATGAAGTTGCACAACCATGTTTGTTCTTCTACAAGTTACTATTGTTGTGATGTGTTCTGTGGGGTATAAAGTGGGGTTGTGGAATATAAAGTTTGAGCACTCTTTGAGCACATATGTTTATTGAGTAAAGGTGTGGGACTTCCTGTTGTAGCTGTATCCAACCATTCTTTTAAAGGGACATTGAACCACAGAAGATGAAATAACTATGGGTTATGCCTGAATGCTAAATTAACTAATGAACCATCAGAAGACTAGGTCTTAACAAACTGGTGGCAGTGGTGGGATTCCCTTTTACAATTAAGGATGGTCGAGTATGAGGAGTTGTCTACAGTGGATATATGTGACCAGATCAAAATCTGAGGAATTTAACTACCTGTCTTCTGAACCAGAGCAGTAATGATCCCGGAGCTGAGTCAAGTTGTTGAGGTTGGCAGTGGGTAGCACTCCTGTTACAGCCCAGGCTGGTGAGCAGGCTGAAGAGGATGAGGCAGATGACAAGGTCTGGTGGAGGTACTGGGCTAAGGTAACCCTCTTGCCTGGAAACTAACCAGTGATCAGGCCCTTGAATTGATGGATCGGACTAGCCAGGAGATCCAGTGAGAGGGACTGGCAATCCCCGCTGATCCCAGGAGAATGTTGGAGAATCCTGTACCTCTCAGCTACAGCTTTCTACAGCAGCTTTAAGAGGTTTGCCCAGGACACGGAGTATATAAATGTTTTTCTCCAGGATTTCGAGGCACAGTTTCAGCTATATCACCTTGATCTCTCAGGGTGGGTGAAGCCACTGGTGAGCAGACTGAGTAGTCATGCCAGCACTGAATATCGGGTGATCCCCAGGGACCTAGAGGAGAATTATGTGGAGATCAAGCAGGTTCTTCTGGATCATTATGTCATAACAGCAGAAACATATCACTGACAGTTTCAGACCATGGACAAAGCTCCCAGTGACACTTATTCTGAGCCAGTATGGCAACTGCAGCGTGCCTGTAAGGGATGATGGAAAGGTTGAGACATCTGCACCCTGAAATAAGCAAGGCAACTTCTATTACAGGGTCAGGGGGACCTCGACCTGCAGCCAAGAATCTTCATTTCAAGCCACAGTATTATGTCACCAGAATGGCCACATGAGGTATGATTACCCACAACAGCCTCGCTGGGTGAATTCTTGGCCATTTTATTACCAGCCTCTTTATAATTTGGGCAATTGAGTTGCTTTTGAGGAGGAGGAGGTACACCAATTCCATGATTGTTCGGATGACTGGGTCAATTATCCCTCCATCAACGACGTGCACTACCCCAAGCTGACAACTGGAGTAGCCCTTGCTGTTATCCACCAGGAGTTTGTTAGCCCAGCATCCTGCTAACAAAATAAATGGATGTTGTGGTTGCTGGTGGCCAAAAATGTTTTTTCATCCCGATGGCCCAAGTGCATATCGATTGGGGGAGAGGGTTGAGAGAAGTGGGAGTGATGCCTGGATTACCTGCTAATGTATTGTTGGACAATACTATTGTGACCAGGGCTCAAGTGGCAGCAAAACAGACACCAACGGAGGAACCTGAACGTCTGATCTGAACAGTAGCCAAAGGACCTGGGGTAAGTCCACTACCTGCTCAAGGGCAAGTGATGCAATGGCTCAGCGTAGGGGAGTTAAAATGGGAAGTAAAGTATGATCTCTCATTATAGGGAGCAGGGTTTGCTGTACAGGGTTACTAGATCCAAAAGATACCAAAAAGTTTACATTCCCGCTATTAGAATTAGCCCATGCTGTTCCTTTATCCAACTATATGGGCACCAAATGCCCTCACCATCACTTAACCTGGTTATTTTACTGGCCAGGAAATAATAAAGGATGTCATTAAATACTGTGACTCTTCCATCAGGTTACCATTGATATAGTGGGACCCTTGGCTCAACCTAGTATTTTGACTGTAGTGGGCTGTTCTACTTGGTATCCGAAAGCAGTAGCCTTATCCAACATTACTGCTACTACAGTAGCAGAAGCCCTGGTGGCTATATTCTTACAAGTAGGCTTCCCAAAAGAGATCCGTAAACCAAAGAAATGAGTAATATTTAAGTTAAATATATGATTCAGTAATGCAGAGATATATAATATCAGCTAAATAATATATATTAAAATCACATATTATAATTGTCAAACTGCGATTCGTCGTCACGCTTGCAACGAATCGCAGTTTGACAACAATCCGATTGCAAAGGCAATCATTGCACTGCCTGCGAAACGTACGCCGACATTTTAGCATGCACTGCTCCACTGACGTCACACGCTGAACTGCTAAGAAGTGAGCTAGCAGCTTCATTTTGTCAGCTGAAGCGAAATCTAATACATAATAGTGGAATGTATTCAATTTTTGGACTGCTAAAGATACCAAGATAAGTAGCAACAATATGAGAAGAATATAAAATATTATGTATCAGTTATAAATATACATGAGGTAATTGATTTAACATCTTGTGAATATACATTGTATAAATTAATACACTGTGTATATTCTTTTTGTGTATATTTTGTGGTTATAATAATACTGCTTTGTCCTAGCACTTTAATTATAATTGTATGTCTCTTTCCCACCTATCCCTCCCCTGTGTCTCCCCTCTCCTCTCCCTTCCCTGTGTCTCTTCCCCCCCACTCCCTTCCCTATGTCTCTTTCCCCCATCTCCCTTTCCTGTTTCTCCCCCCCACCCCCCTGTGCCTCCTTATCATTCAGTGCACCAAATACACAAGCTCATGTTGTGAACCATAAACCACACCATGTGGAAATATATGTGAATGGGATATCTCATACACCTTTCCCTAGAGAAGTGTAGCAGGCATCTGAACAATGCTGAAATATACTAAGACCATGGAATCCTGGATTGACCTCCCTAGTAGATCCATATCTAGTCATACTCATAGTGAGCGTTCTGATATAATTACTAGTCACTTGCCCATCACAAATTATGGGATATTTTATTTACCTGTGCCCCCTCTCCCTACCCTGTGTATCTTTCCCCCCTCTCAATCCCCTTTGTCTCCCCCCTCTCAATCCATTGTCTCCCCCTCACTCCCTTGTGTCTCCTTCCCCCCATGTCCCTACCCTGTGTCTCCTTCCCCATCTCCCTCCCCTGTGTCTCTCCCCCCTCTCCCTCCCCTGTCTCTTTCCCCCTCTCCCTCCCTGTGTCTCTTTCCCACCCTCTCCCTCCCGTGTCTCTTTCCCCCCTCTCCCTCCCCTTTTTCCCTTCCCCCTCTCCCTCCCCTGTGTCTCCTTCCCCATCTCCCTCTCCTGTGTCCCTTCCCCATCTCCCTCCCCTGTGTCTCCTTTTCCCATCTCCCACCCCTGTGTTTCTTTCCCCCCTCTCCCTCCCCTGTGTCTATCCCCCTCTCCCTCCCCTGTGTCTCTCTTTTGCCCTCTCCCTTCTCTGTGTCTCTTTCCCCCCTCTCCCTTCCCTGTGCCTCCCCCCTCTCCCTCCCCTGTGTCCCCTTCCCCCTCCCCTATGTCTCCTTCCCTCATCTCCCTCCTCTGTGTCTCTTTCCCTCCTCTCCCTCCCCTGTGTCTCTCGACTTTTGGGTCTGGCCACAGGATCCTGATGGACATTAGCAACATAGCCAGTTGAATCAAAGGACCTTGTGAAAGACTTTACCACTTGCTGATTTGTTATGTAGTGTGATGTTTTCCTCCAAGCTCTGATTGTAATCTGGATCCATTTTCCATTTTATGGCCATTATTTTGTGTGCAGTGTGTGTTAAAGGGTGCAACAATGTTCCCCTACTCTGGTTGGACCTGAAGCCCCACCCAGCCCCAGTGCTCATAATATTGTATCAACCCCTGCTGTGCCCATATCCTGACCAGAAGTAGCTGTTAGATGGGGCCGTAGACTCCTCAGCACCTATCTGGGGAAATAGACCGGCTGCTGCCGGTTCATTGGAGCCAACGTGGGGGTAATGCAAAGGAGCAAAACAAAGTGGCCCACTGCTGATTGGTGCAAAACCTGTATAAAATGATGTACCCGAAAAATACAATTTATGCTCTGCTTGGGACACATATGCATGTTGTGTTTCATTTAGAGGGAAAGCGTTTATTATTTTTTTAATCAGTAATTCATTTTTGCAACTTGTCCTGAGAATCTTGTTTTAGAATCAAGTTAAGCAGTCCTGTGTGTGGGGAGACATAACCTATATAACCTGCGGGTGGGGTTTATCTCTTTGGCCTCTTCAAGTCTAACAAAGAGCAGGTTGTGACAATGTTTTAATACTGTTATTATATAGAATCAGTGTTACATGTGAGCTAAACATTTTATTATAATTTACTCAGTTATCATCCTGCATATTTAACCACATTATTAAAAAAGGTTATATTGTATCACATTTTAAACAATCTCTAATAGAGTGCTATAGTTAGAAACATTCCTTTCTCTCTTCTCTCTCTGTTCCAATCACCCCCAGGTCCTTACACATATATTCAACTTATCACTAATTACTGACAAGTTTCCATCTTCCCACAAATATGGCCTAATTACATCAATCCCAGAGAAAACTTATCTTGACCCAAACTCCCTCCCTAACTTCCATCCTATCTCTCCACTTTCTTTGGTCTCAAAGTTTCTTGAATAGTTTGTCTACAACCACTTAACACACTTCCTGTCTTTTAACTCTTTACATAGCCTCTATAATCTTTATAACATTCTCTACACTCAACTGAGACACCACTTACTAACGTAAAACATGTCTTGGATACTGTAAAGTCTTCTGCTTTAGCGCTTCCTCTTCAACTCTAATCCTTTGCTTGTTTGGCGTTTATGAAAAATATCCCTATCATAATTATATTGATGTAGATGATTAAATAAATACATTTGCAGACACATTAAATTAGAAACCTGTATCGGCATCAGCAAGCCTGCAAAAGCTGCGGGCTTGAAATTTGGCCGAGTAACAGAGCTATTAAATTAGACCATGCTGCGAGTTACGGGCCGCAGAAGCAAGCTGTTGGATGTGTGGCCGTGAACATGATCAATTAGTCAAACCCGTAGTTACGGGTTTAGACGGAGCCAATGGTAAAAGAGATTGTTAGCATTACGTCACTGAAAAAAGGAGGTTGGATTACAAAGTCTTATGGGCTTCAATTACAATTTACGATCAGACCCATATTCCAGAAATAATGCAATATTGATAAAGCCGTATATATGATATTCTAGTCCATGCGATTTCCATTAAATGTATTAATACATTGATTGCCGGGATCGATATAACACGGAAATTAAACAGAAATGAAAGTATTTTATATTGTAGAATTACGAACATGAGAATGTTGTGCCATTAATTTTAATATCTAACATCACTTTCTCCTTCATGATTTGTACAGTAGTGTGTGTATATTTGCATTCCCAATGCTACGGATAGGACTTTACCCCTCTAGCGGGTCCTCTCTAGTACCTGTTGGCTTCTTGGCTCCATTTGCGGGTTATGGGGTTGAACACCAGTGGATTCGTTGCAATTTAATAGTGAAATTGGAAACGTAGCAGTTACGGGCTTGACAGATCAAAGGATTGCACATGCAAAAATAGTGAATTTATACAAGTGTTTCAAAACCTATTTTTGGACATCTGAGATACAGCCACTCCTCGATTTATGACGAGATACGTTCCTGAGAACGTCTTTAAACCGGATTTGTTTGCAACATGGATCCTTGATGAATAATATTATAATGTCTCATATGTGGTAGTAATAATAATACAGTGTAATACTGTGATGACAATAATAATAATACCCCTGTACTATAATAATAAGTTACAGAAACTGTTTTGCTCTTTCTTTTATTTCAAACAGAGCATAAAAACAAACTCATCCAAAAAGCCTTGGGAGCCCCTTCAGGTCGTCTGTAAATTGGGTCGCCTGTAACCCGGGGACTTCCTGTATACCACATTATAATCTTATTATCTTAGACCAGGGGTATTCAATTATCTTTTTTACAAAATTATTAAATCTGTTTGTGAAAATGATATAAACCTCCAGCAACCATATTGTATACATAGTTTCTACAGGTACAAAACACAAATATTTCAAATCTGTGTTATTATAAAATGGCGCAGGACTGAGTTTAATAATGTCTAGTGGTAACTCATTTAAATATTTAGAATCCTTATAGCAAATGTAATATTGCATTGAAGGTCCAGACATAAGATTATAAAGGTCCTAATTAGGACCCTTGGACTTAGACTTCTGCATACAAATAAATTGGATATACCTGCCAACATTTCAAGTGACCAAAGAGAGGCGCACATTTTTGAAACTAGGCACAGCAGTTGCTAGTGTTATTGCTAATCACTAACAATAGCAAAAGCTTCAGCAAAGTAATCCAGACATTAGATGTATATGCATATAGGGGCATGGAATGCAAATTGTCCTGTCATCCATTTTAAAGATTATATTTATTATATTATTAATATGTTTATTTTTTAATGAAAAAATTGATTTAATAAAACATATTTAAACATATTGGAAACTTCCTCTGTGAGAGCAGAGAGTATTCAGGACTCTAGATGACATTGGTAGAAACAGATGACTGATACAGCTGTATTGCTGCTCATTGGCTGACAGGGACAAATCTCCAAAGACAATTAAACATTTAAAGCAACATATGCTACTCCAGGGGGTTCATTTTCAAAAACATATCAGACAAAGCAAAGCAAAAATGGCCTTTTAATATGTGCACACATCTCTAAAACACATGCATATTCCAGAAAAGACACATTTCTTTTATAACATAAATTTTATTGAGAAGTTCTGGAATTGCAAAGACAAGACAAAAAAGAATAATGAAAAACATAGACCAAAAGTTGTCTTATAACTAACATCGTATTGCTAACATGTTGAAACCATTCCATTTAAATAAAAACTCCATTACAACTCTTTTTTCGTATTTTTGGTGATTCTGTCCAAATATATTCACATTAGTTTCTTTAGATTCAGCAATATATACAGCTTATAAGGTCACATTGTTCAAATTGCAGAAATTCACATTTCCATAGATGAACCAGAGCAGCAAGAAATATGATAAAAGAAAAATAAAGTAGAGAGAAAACAAGTAGCATTGTACAAAACATATGGTGGAGTGTCTTCCCCCAGCAATTCCCCATTCAACCAATCTTAAGGTAACCTTCCTCCCCCCCTGTACCTCTGGAATACTGAAGAGATATCTCTCAGGGTCCTCTCACCATTTCTTCCCGTCCGCTCCACACTCCACTCCTCAGCCGCTCAACAGGAATGGCTTCTTTAATGTGTTCCCTTAACTTAGTTGTTATATATTACTATTTGTGAATAAGATCCAGGGTTCCCAAACCTCCAAGAAGCAGTGATGTGTATCTGATATGATGTGGGTCATCCTCTCATTGATGCAAATAAAATTTATTTTGTTTGTTACTTCCTGGAAATTAATGTCCCTGCTCTTCCATCGTCTTGCGATGGTATTCTTAGCTGCTAGAAATATCAATTGGGCCAATTTATTCCCCTCCCTTCCCAGTTTTGAGAAGCGAGCTCCCAGGAGACAGACTGCTATTGATGGTTGGAGTGGGGTTTTGAGTGTTCTTGAGATTAGACTGGTCGTTTCTGACCAAATTTTAAATACCTTAGGGCAGCTCCACCAGGTGTGTATAAAGTCTCCCCTACCTTGGCACCCCCTAAAACATCTATCTGGGATTGTTTGGGATATCTTATTTAGTCGAACTGGAGTTGTGTATGTCCGGTGTAAAATCTTAAGAGAGGTTTCTAACAAACTATAATTAAATGAACCATTAGATAGGTTCGATAAGGATTCAGCCCATTTATTCCCATCCCAATTTTGTCCTAGGTCCCACTCCCACTTCGAAACAAAGGAAGGCCTCCAAGTGCTCGGTGGACTATTGAAGATTTTGTATATTGACCCTAAAATTCCTTTGGACAGGACCTCTTTTACACACTACCGACATCCAAGAGTCCCTCGGGGGCCCATGGGTTCTTTGTATCTCTTCAATCCAGCTTCTCCCTCCCAAAGGGGACACAACTGTGCATGTTCAACTTTGTCTCGCATGCGCAGTTGCTACCACACCAATAGAACGCAACTGTGCATGCGCAACTCATGTTCCATGTCCCTTTATATATGGATTTTCCCCCATGAAAGGATGTATACTTTGGGGGCTGAGAAGAACCATGGTACTTTCTGTTAAGAAGAGAGCTGTCCTTCCAAAGGGGATGCAGCTGAGGTGTAGGTTTATATATGCTCTGTAATATGACCATCATCGGAAGCTTTTCCATTGATAGTTTTAGGGACACATACTCACACTTAAAGGGTCATACAAGGTTTCTGGATTTCACTAGGAATATAATATACCTATTTACCTCTTTACTTTGTCATAAGTTAAGTTCCAGACAAAGATAAATACAAATAAACTCATAGCAAAAGCGAGCAAGACTTGCCAGACATCAGCTCCATCCCAATACCCACTCAATCCAGGGTAATCTGCCCTAATCCCCCACAAAAAAAACCTTTAAACACCAGCACAAGTGTAAGGGGGTGCAGGGGAAGAGGAGTAAAGAAGAATTGCGAAAATCGGGGCTAATTAACACGCCGCATGGTTGAGGCCTAGTGCATCCGGCCTCCCCGGCGATCAGCAGCAGCAGCAGCAGCAGCCGCACAGCAGAGAAGTGCTGCAGGGGCAACCCAAGCAGCCCAGAAGCCCACTTTTAACCCCCAACGAGCATCACCTACCACTGGATCAAAGTAAGTGGTTGAGGCCTCCACCACCTGGTCCCCCACTGAGCTTGTGCCAGAGACTGAAAGAGGTGCCAGACTCCATTGAGAGGCTACTCTGGGAGGTAAGAGGGACACACTACACCAGATCCCTTCCTCACCATCCCTACACAAGTAGTGCATAAGCAAAAATAAGCATAATAGAGGCAGCCTAGACCCCAACATCTAAAGTGGCACAACTCTATTTACTTAGAGGGGGCAGGAGGCCATCTTGAGACACATACACCAAGAGGGGCCCGCCCCCAGACAAGGCTCCAAAATGGGTCCCAGACAGCACTAACAGCAGCCTTTTTAAGCCCCACATGGGAGTCCCCAACTGGACAGCCTACAACAGCACAATTACTGCCTCCAATGCATCTGTGCAAAGATTAAGATTAAAAGGGGTTAAAAGGTTTAAGAGACAGAATCACAACCCAGCATCTCTCCTAACTTAATAAACGACAACAAGTTGTGAGAAGCATGTCACAAATAAGCTGGCAAGACTTATCCAGACAAGTTTCACTAGGATTGTAAATATGTTAAACAATTCAAAAAGCATGATGCATTAACTCACTGAATTACGCAAGTCACCTACATGAGCCGGCTACCAGAAAAGCTCTAGCCCACCTAAACTCTCATGCTCAACTAAGCAAAATCCCTAGCCTGCTTCACCTACAGCACAGAGTCAGAAGACAGCAACCTCTATAGATCACACCCTCAGGACAAGGCGGGATCATGGCGGCTCGCAGCAGCACCAAACCCAAAAAGAATCAAGCGAGTAGAAACATCCAGGAGTTTTACAAAGCTCCAAACGATGCGTCATTATTCCCGCACAACTCAAACTCGCCGGTCAGAGAGGGAGAGCCGGAAGTAGCACATGCTCAGGTGGAACTAACAGACAAAAACATGGAAAAAATAAAACTGATGTTCCAAGAACTAATGACGACTGCTATCACTGACCTGAAAAGGGAGCTGCATGGCCTGGGACAAAGAACGCAGCTGTTAGAGGAGCAAACAGACCAGATAGTAGAAGCCCAGATGCATGATCAAGAGGTAATGGCGCAACACTCCACACAGATAAAAGAGCTGACTGACAAGGTTGAAGATCTTGAAAACCGCTCACGAAGACATAACATAAGACTGAGAAATGTCCCAAGCAGCATCTCAGACATACTGTAGTACTCAAAAGCGGTCATACTTGGGATCATTCCCACAAGCAGCGAAGCAGACTGGGCTATTGAAAGAGCGCATAGGGCCCTTGGCCCAACAAAAGCTAACAACCAACCTAAGGATATAATAATAAGGTTTGCCAAACAAAGCGCAAGAGACTTGATACTCACAGCAGCGAGAAGGCTCAAAGAAATCAAAGGCCCGGACAACTCATCTATACAAGTATACATGGACTTGGCTCCGGCCACACTGCAGAAAAGGAAGGAGATGAAACCCATGCTGGAGATATTGTCCAGCCACAAAATCCTCTACAAGTGGGGTTTTCCATTTTCACTAATTTTCCAGCGGGGCGGATCCACTTACAGAGTACACACAGTGGAAGAAGCTGAGATCCTCCTGATAAAGCTAAATTTACTAGCATAGGATAGAGACGCTGAAAGGAGAAGTCCAAGACCCAGACCCAGTCTTGCCAAGATGTGGCAAGTATCGTCCAAAAAAACAAAAACAGCAGCCTTCAGTAGGGGGCCTCTCATGGAGCAAGCTACAGGAGGAGGTCTGGACACCGCTCCGTCAGCCGACTGCGAGGATCCTGATGCTGATCATTGAGAGAGTATTGAACACTTTTTTTTCCCCATGAGCAGGTTGAGCCGAAGCAATTGCAGCAAATAGCTAAAATGTTTAAGTTATGTTAGAGACAGATAGATTGTTATATACAGATATGCAGATCTAGCTGTAGCGGAGCTCTTGAGGTGACTTAAATGATTTGGAGGGATGAAGATTAAGGGGAGTTTTGAGCCCTTAACAACTCCCCAGGTAGAACCCCCAGGAGGGAGTCCTCTCCCTAAGAGGTCAAACCCAGTAATGGGAGCAATAGCTACTGGCCTCAAGGTATGGAAACAGGTAGGGAGACAGGGAAACTACCAAATTGTTAGGACATGTTTTAACCAGTTTTTTGAAATGTTGAATCTAAGCTTCTGTATCTCTTTTGCTTTTCTTCTTAGTCTATCCAGTTTACAGGTGGTCTCGGCGCCCAAGACACCCAAGGGAGGTTCCCGGCGCAGGTCACGGTCCTTCAGCATTCCACATCCAGGTAACCTAACCGCCACACACTCCCCACTGAGAACATATAAAGCTAACTACACAAAAAAACAATGGCTGATGTAGAGCACACCTTTTTAACACACAATGTAAGGGGCTTCAACTCTCAATTTAAAAGACGCAAAGCTTTCCTGTTCTATAAAAGATTCCATCCATCTGTCATATTTATGCAAGAGACCCATTTCGCCCAGGGCAAAGTACCCACCTACCTACACAAGGAATTCCCAGTATTCTACACTTGCAACCAGAAAAGCAAAAAAGCAGGCTTAGCTACATTAATACACCGTGATTTCCCATTTGTAGTCGAAAAACAAACCAAAGACAAAGAGGGTAATTTTCTAATTTTAACAGGAACCATCCTAAACCTAAGAATCTCATTGGTTAATATCTATGCCCCTACCACAGCGCCCACCAGAGCCCTCACTAAATTACTAAGTACCTTGAAGCAAAAAGACTGGGGCAGAATCATACTAGGATCATACGCTCGAGCCTTCTGTAGACAGATCAAGAGCAACCCATCCCACGCGTAACATGAAACAGCTCAAAACAATTCACACACAAATGAGGGAGCTCGAGTTGATTGATGCCTGGAGAGGACTACACCCCTCGGAAAAGGAGTATTCTTATTACTCCCCAACTCACAATTCCTATTCCAGAATAGATGTTCTCCTAACTCATACCTCGCTATTTAACCACACAGTGGATGCCCAGATCCACCCTTGCCCTTGGTCTGACCACGCGGTAGTTAGCATCAAAATTCAACTGGGACTTAGTCTCACAACCCCTGGGAAGTGGAGCTTAAACGAGGCACTTCTAACCAATCCCGGATCGCTAGCTCAAATAGAACATGACATTCAAGATTACTTCACGTTAAACATGGTCCCCGAGGCAAATATAGGGTGGGTCTGGGTAGCGCACAAAGCATACATTAGAGGCACCATAATTAAAATGGCAGCTGCCAGAAAGAAACAATGCATTCAAAAAGAAAATGACTTATTTAAAAAACTGCAGTACTTGGAAAAAGCAATTCAGGCCAAAGCTCCTGGGGTCTCTAGAACCCAGCTAGACAACGCTAGACTAGAACTAGATTCTGTACTAGCCGCTAAAACTGAACAGGCCCTTAGGAAAACTAGGCATAAGTTTTACGCCCAGGGTAACAAGCCCTCCCCTATGCTTGCACGCAGACTCAACCTAAAGAAAAACTTAACTCATATCACCAAAATTAAAACGGAAAGTGGAGAAATTACAATGAACCAATCGGAAATAAAAAAGACATTCCACAAGTGCTACCAAGAAATCTACTCGGCAAAAACAAAAGCCAATAACTTCACAGTGCAGGAATTCCTTAACAGCCTAGACATTCCCAAAATCTCGGAGGGGGAATTAGACTCCCTAAATGCAGAGATAACCCCGTCCGAAGTTATTGACACTATAAAAACGCTTAAAGCAGGAAAAGCCCCTGGCCCGGATGGCTACTCAAACTTATATTATAAAAGCCTTGCAAGACACCTTGCCCCACACCTAAGCAAATTATTTAATGAGATGCTATTAGGAGAGCCAATGCCAGCCGAGCTAAACCAGGCAGATGTAGTCTTTATCCCTAAACCAGGAAAGGATACTTTAAATCCAAGGAACTATAGGCCAATATCCCTGTTAAACGGGGACATTAAAATCCTATCTAAGCTAATGGCAGCAAGGGTAGCCAAATTCCTCCCCAAACGAATACACAAAGACCAAGTGGGCTTTGTGCCGTACAGACAAGCTGGGGATAACATACGACGTATTCTAAATGTCTCCCACATAGCTAAAAAGGCGAATATACCTCTCAGTCTAGTAGCCTTAGACTCCGTTGAATGGCCTTATTTACATGCGGTTCTAGATAAATTCGGCATCAGAGGCAAATTTACAAATCTAGTAAATACATTATACAAATCACAGACGGCAAGCCTTAGGCTTCCAGGGGCTAATAGAGATCTTATAAACATCCAGAGAGGTACGAGGCAGGGATGCCCCCTGTCCCCGCTACTATTCGCTCTAGCCATCGAACCTCTCGCTCAGGCCATTAGGACATGCCCCACCATACAGGGTATTGAGGTGGGATGTCAACAAATGGTATGTAGTTTGTTCGCAGATGACATCTTGTGCACGCTTACAAAACCGGTAACCTCAATAGCAGCCCTTATGGACTTAATGTCCCGGTTTGGGAACTTGTCAGGCCTCAAAGTTAACGCAGATAAATCTGAAATAATATGCATGAGAGTGCCCTCAGACCAGGTACAAGCCCTAAAAGAGGGACACTCGTTCTCATGGCCAAAGGGAAGTATCAAATATCGAGGAGTTAACCTCACACCAGAGTTGTCAGCTTTATACAAAGAAAATTATATCCCCCTTTACAAAAAATTACAAACAGATCTACTTAGGTGGAATAGATACAACCTGTCATGGACAGGAAGAATAAACGCTTTTAAAATGAACATGTTACCCAAAATCTTATACTATTTTAGAACACTCCCGATTAGAATACATAGAGGAGATCTAGATGGCTTCCAAAAAGCGGTATTCCGATTCATCTGGCAACATAAACACCCGAGAATCAACAAGTCCCTAATGTATAGAGACAGAGAAACAGGGGGTTTGGCGTGCCCAAATTTGATACACTACTTTAAAGCAGCCCAGATTTCCTTCCTACCACAAGCCCATTCCAGTGAACACCAACCAATGTGGGTATCCCTAGAGAACTATCAAATGAAACCCTACAAATGGGATAATATAATTTGGTCCCCGACACTCCCCCCAATAGCAAAATCAGGCTACAATAATCCAATGATTAAATTATCCCTGCAGGAGTGGAGAGGGGCGAACTCCAAGCGGCAGTTAACACACTCCCTTTCATCTCTCACGCCAGTCCTTTCGGGGTCCCAGATTATGAAGGAATTAGGGGGGGTCTCAAAAGCGTGGTGGCTCTCGCGGAAACTAGACCTGCTAGGGGCATGGTTCCAAGACGGCAACCTTTTAACCTCTATACAATTCATAAATAAGTACAATCTACCAGACAGGGAGATATTTAACTATAACAAGATATGCCACAGGGTCCAAGAACTGGTCAAATCCTGGGGTCCCCCACAGGACACCTGGTTTGCGAAAGTATGTGCGCAGAATCCCCTAGCCAGAGGCATAATTGGTACCCTTTACTCGCTTGCCAACAAGCCACTTAAAGACCAAAAGCCTAAACATGTCCTACAATGGGAACAGGAAATGGGAGTAGAATGGGACACCCAGAGATGGGGAAAAATACACAAGGCACTGACTAAAGGCTCCCTCTTCTTTAGCTATTTCGAAACAGCAACTAAAGTACTACACAGGGTATACATGACACCTGACAGGCTAAATAAGATAAATCCGCTTTCCCCTCCTGAGTGCTTTAGGAACTGCTCAGATAGAGGAACCTTTGGCCACATCTGGTGGGACTGTCCAAAAGTACAGGCCCTGTGGCGAAGGGTAACTGCAATGATCACTGAGGTATTAGACAGGGAAATACACCCCTCTAGGGAGACATGCTTACTGGGAATGCCAGTACTGAACGTTAATAAGAACCATAACAAGTGGATACAAATGGTCATGCTGGCAACCAAAAGCCACATTGCAAAGAATTGGAAATCACCCCATTTA
This sequence comes from Discoglossus pictus, assembly GCA_027410445.1. NCBI lineage: Eukaryota > Metazoa > Chordata > Amphibia > Anura > Alytidae > Discoglossus > Discoglossus pictus. The sequence continues at coordinate 59,586,520 of CM050174.1, forward strand.
GACGCCCAAGAGGTTATAAAAAAATTAAACCACATCATGATTTATGAAAAAATGACGCATTCAATAAACAACTCCCTCTCCACTTTTAGTCAAATTTCGGACAGATGGGTGGAGTCGGACAAAGCTATTTTAATTTAACAAAAACTTGATTTAGAGTGGAAATTAGTACACTAGGAAGGGAAGGCGTAATTGGATGAGGCGGAGACTCCAGGCCGGGGTGACGGGTGTCTTGGGCGTTGACAACTACTGGCGAATTGTGTAAACTGAAGAAGATAGACAAGAAGAAAGAGGAAAAAAAAAAAAAGCAAGGAAGATACAGGTAATAAGTTCATTGACTTATTTATTCATTGTTTGTTCGATGTTATACTTCCCATATACTAGGTGAATAATGTAATTCTCGAGCTATGCAAAATTGAACATCTATATATATCTACATGGAAAGACAACAAGTTAGCTCACATGTAAGAATTTGACAAGTTTAGTATTGAGAAGTCAATTGCTAGGGAAGGAATAGCAAGCAGGCGTTTCCTGCAAAGTTGAGAAAACGGAAAAAGGTTATGGTGGACACATAAAGCAGACACCCAAAATTGTCAGGACAGGATAATCATTATTGACAACAAAGTTGTACAAGATATCTAAAACGTTGTTAAAAAATCCTGTTTATGCAAAATTGTGTTGGACCTGCGAGTCCAACAATATTGTGTTATTGAGCACTGCTTATGTGTCAATAAAAAGATTTTGAAAAAAAAAAAAACTCATAGCAAAAGCAAGGAGGGCCCTGTCATTGAGCTTGGAATCCAGTGTCCATGGTCCTTTCCCCAAAGCACCTTGTTGGATTGAAACTCGCAGACTTACAACCTAAAGGTATTGTGTGTGGTATAAGAGGGAGAGAGAGGTGCTGACCGTGTTAGGATGGAAGGTGATATGCTTCTTTAAAGAGGTGTTTTAGTGAGGTTTTGAATGTTTTGAGGCAGGAGCATAGTCTGGTGGAATGAAGCAAGGAGTTCCAGAGAATAGGGGCAGCACGAGAAAAATCCTGAATGAGAGGAGGTGACAAGAGTTGTAGAAAGAAGGTCATTTGCAGAACGAAGAGTGGGTGGGGGAGTATTTGGAGATGAGAGCAGAGATATAAGGGGGTGTGCTGTTGTTGAGGGCTTTGTAAGTTAGGGTCATGATTTTTAATTTTATCCTGGAGGCTATGGGAAGCCAGTGGAGAGATTGATAGAGAGGTGATGCCGACACTGAACGTTGTGTACGGAAGATGAGTCTAGCCGAGGCGTTCATAATGGATTGAAGTGGGGATAGTCAGGCGGTAGGTAGGCCAACAAGAAGCGAGTTGCAGTAGTCAAGTCGAGAGATGATGAGAGAGTGTATTAGGATTTTAGTTGTGGAAGATAGTGGTGAATTCTGGAGATGTTTTTTAGATGGAAAATTGTGTCATCTTTCTGTTTTAGAGCACATAGCATGGCTGCCAGTGCAGGTCCTTGGCTGATACCATTGAAAGGCCCAAGCTCAGAAAAGCTTTGGCCACATTGTCCAGGTACTCCTCCAGCCCAGAACAAGACTTGGTTTCTTCCATGGCGAAGTAACTGTATGTGAGGGATGAAAGACAGGGCGGGGTCTAGTAGAACCCCAAGACAACGGGCTTGGGGGGAGGGAGTGATGATGTTGTTGTTGACAGTGAGAGAGATGTGAGGAATTGACGCTGTGGTAGAGGGAGGGAAGATTAGGAGTTCAGTCTTAGACATGTTGAGTTTGAGATGGTGGGTGGTCATCCAAGAGGATATACTAGAGAGGCGGTGGCATGTCCTTTGCGCGCTGGAGAACAGCGCTCCGTCATTAGAGCGACGAGAACTGGGCTCTGATGATGCTCTGCGCTCCAGCCTGCATCCCATCTGCCACAGAGGCTTCTCATGTGTGAGCGCCCCCATCTCATATTTACTGGACCAGCTTGCTGGAGGCTGCCATGGCCAAGGTAAGGGGCTGACAGTGTGCCACGTGGGACTGGCATGTGTCACTAGGAGCATATTGTACGTAATGTCACTGGGTGCATGTGTCACTAGGAGCATGTTGCATTGCATGTTTATCAACATTGCATGTTGCATTGAATATGCATGTCACTGTCATTAATTGAAAGTGTGATAAACATGCAATGCAACATGCTCCTAGTGACACATGAAACAATGCCTGGCCCATATGGCACACTGTCAGACCCTTACCTTACCAAGCAGTTCCAGTAAATATGAGTTGGGGGCTCTCACACATGAGAAGCCTCTGTGGCAGATGGGATGCAGGCTGGAGCGCAGAGTGTCATCAGAGTGCAGTTCTCGGTGCCCTGATGATGGCGCCCTGTTTTGCAGCGCACGAAGGTCGGGGTGCCAGAGAGGCAGTTGAAGACGTGTGTTAGAAGAGAGGGGGATAGATCTGGTGCGGAGAGGTAGATTTGAGGGTCATCTGCATAGAGATGATACTGAAGCCCAAAAGATTTTATTAGGGCACCAAGTGAGGATGTATAGATGGAGAAGAGGAGGGGGCCTAGGACTGATCCTTGGGTTACACCAACAGACAGGGGGTGAGGAGAAGAAGAGGTGCCAGAGAAGGAGACACTAAATGATCGATTTTGTAGGTATGATGAGAACCACGAGAGAGCAGTGTCTCGAATACAGAGGGAGGAGAGGATATGGAGTAGAGGTGGATGGTTGACTGTGCCGAAGGCAGCAGAGAGATCTAGAAGAAGAAGAATGGAAAAGTGACCTTTTAACTTGGCGGAGAGCAAGTAATTGGTGACTGTTGTGAGAGCTATCTCAGTGGAGTTTTGGGGCCGGAAGCCGGATTGGAAGGCGTCAAGAAGGGAGTTGGAGGAAATATAGTTGGCAAGATGGTTATAGACGAGCCGCTCCAGCAGTTTGGAAGCCAGGGGAAGCAGAGAGATAGGGCTGTAGGTAGATGCGACGTCAGAGTCAGATGAGGGTTTTTTGAGGGTGGGTGTGATTATGGTATGTTTTAGAGAAGATGGAAATATGCCAGTATTTAGGGAAAGGTTGAAAATATGTGTGAGAGAAGCAGTAAGTGTGGTAGAGAGGGAAGGGATGAGCTGAGATGGAATCGGATCCTGAGGACAGGTAGTGAGGCGAGTGGATGATAGCAGGCTGGAGAGCAGTTGAAAGTGGCTGTGGAATTGGAGAAGGAAGAAGACTGGGTGTTGTTGGTTAGTTAAGAGGGTGGAGTGTGTGTGTGTATATATATATATATATATATATATATATCACATATAATAGTTGTCAAACTACGAATCGTCGTCACGCTTTGCAAGCTAGCAAGAACCGCGTTTGCAGTTTGGTCCGCAAATGCGGACCCTCGAAGAGCGAGGGGCCGCATTTGCGGAAGGTGGAGGCTCCAACGTCGGCTGCAATGAGCCGAAGACTCATTGCAGGCCACAAATGCGGTCCCTCGCAAAGCGAGAGGCCACATTTGCTGAGGTGGAGGCTCTATGGCGCCTCACACGTGGTTACAAACACCCACACAAGCGGCACTTTAACAAAATAGATCTAACACGCAATCACTAAATACGGACTTACACAAAAAAATACGAACCGCTACACATTGCTGATACTTATACCTCAGCTCCACAACACTGCAAACCGACATTGTATGCTGCAGGAACATCAAAACAGATTGTCAGCTCTTCAGCACAATGCTTCCTGCATATATTACTTCAAAATAGGTAAAGTATATTCATTTATTAATTATTTAATTAGCATACAAAAATACATATACCCCAAAAAAACACTCTTGCAATAAACACAAAAGCCATTCAAAACGAACAGATCATAGAAGGGAGGTCAGACAAATCACGGAGAAGGAACTGGCAACCTACTCCAGTATCTTTGCCAAGAAAACCTTATGGATGGGCAAAACCAAACACAAGATGTGCTTGGCATGCTGCAGTCACAGAGAGTCAAACACAACTGAATGACTAAATATCACATATAATAGTTGTGCGAGGCGAGCGAAGCGAGGCAAGCAGTTGAAGCATGCGGGACTTAGGCTGCAATGAGCAACTGCGAGGGTCGCAAGTGCGACTGAAGCACGTAACTCTAATAAACTCTAACTCTAAAAAAATGTAAGTAAATTAATAACACTCACACACAGCACAGGGGGAGAGCCATGAAGCCTATGAGTGAGGTTGCAAGCAAATTTGAGCTATAATTGGGGTTTTCGTCAATACAAACAAGGAAAAAAATGGCGGATGAAAAACGTAAACATTCTGAATATGGATGAAACCGAGGCTGAGCAAAGCCAGGCACGCAGGACTTAGAAAATACACAACGGCAAAGACAGTAATACTTACACCAACAACGCCAGGCACGCGGGACTTTGAAAATAAAATCAGCCAGGCACGCGGCAATAAAACCATAACACGCAAACATTCAGCAGAGGAGAAACACACAGGGAAGGGACAGGGGGGATATGGTGGAAAGAGACACATAACATTCCCAAGCACAAAACTTGCAAGTTAATGAACCCTGCAATGAGCGGCCCGTACAGTAGGCGGGAGGAAAGTCTTGCAATGACCGCCAAAGGAGCTCATTGCGAGCCAGGCAATGAGCGCCGAGGGGAGCTCAGAGTGGGGCTTGCGATAAGCATCAAAGGTGCTCAGAGGAGCAAACGCATCACATTGTGTAGCAAACAGCATTGCCAGCCATACAATTTTATTCCCATCATTTTTGACAGACAAGAAGCTAGTATATACATATATATATAGTGGATTTCCGAGGAGCCTATTTGTACCTTGACACCTAAATATGTTTCCAAAGTATAATGTATCAAGGGCTTCCTTCAACATCTTAGATATTTTAATGTGTATTGTTTTAATTCTAGACACAAACAGCCAAAAGTCCATCATGGCTATTGAATAGATTATCCTGTTGCTAGGCAACATCATCACTCAGGTCTCCTAGCAACCTAATGTGACGTCGGCTTTGACCCTGATATGCACAGGATATTGCGTTTTCCATATGTCCAAAAAAGAATGTCTGGTATAAACTCTATGGTAAGCCCCTCCGCTGTGGTCTCGTCTCTGTAGTAATCAGTCCGCTCTGGTCTCGTCTCTGTAGTAATCAGTCCGTTCTGGTCGTAACTCTATGGTAACTGTATGCCTCCAACCTATTGTTTTCAATAACGATGTTTTTTTTCTTCAATTTCTCGTTATGACAACTTCCGCCGGAAGTAAACTGCCTCTCTATTTTTCCTCTCTATGGCTGGAGCGGATTCTCTATCTCGCATTCTCCCTGGTTTGGAGTCCCGGAAGTAAGTGAGAAGCAGAATGGCTGAAAGTCCGGCGGCCGAGGCTATAATCCTCCCGGGGATGGCGGTGCCTGGGGTATCTGTGGCGGCAGGCGGTACGGTGACACACCTCACAGGGCTGCAGCCTTCAAGTACCTCGCACCTTACAGCGGCCTCAGTGTGGGACCCGACGGCCAGTGCGGACTGGGATAACGAGAGGGCCTCGTCACAGTGTGTACTGCGGATAAAGAGGTGAGATCAGGGTGACCAGGGTAAGAGAAACCAGGGGGCCTGGGATAATGACAGGGCCTCGTCACAGTGTGTACTGCGGATAAAGAGGTGAGACCCGGGGGTACCAGGGCAAGAGAAACCAGGGGGACTGGGATAATGACAGGGCCTCGTCACAGTGTGTACTGCGGATAAGAGGTGAGACCCGGGGTGACCAGGGCAAGAGAAACCAGGGGGACTGGCATAATGACAGGGCCTCGTCACAGTGTGTACTGCGGATAAAGAAGTGAGACCCGGGGGTACCAGGGCAAGAGAAACCAGGGGGGCTGGGATAATGACAGGGCCTCGTCACAGTGTGTACTGCGGATAAAGAAGTGAGACCCGGGGGGACCAGGGCAAGAGAAACCAGGGGGGCTGGGATAATGACAGGGCCTCGTCACAGTGTGTACTGCGGATAAAGAAGTGAGACCCGGGGGTACCAGGGCAAGAGAAACCAGGGGGGCTGGGATAATGACAGGGCCTCGTCACAGTGTGTACTGCGGATAAAGAAGTGAGACCCGGGGGACCAGGGCAAGAGAAACCAGGGGGACTGGGATAATGACAGGGCCTCGTCACAGTGTGTACTGCGGATAAAGAGGTGAGACCCGGGGGACCAGGGCAAGAGAAACCAGGGGGGACTGGGATAATGACAGGGCCTCGTCACAGTGTGTACTGCGGATAAAGAGGTGAGACCCGGGGGTACCAGGGCAAGAGAAACCAGGGGGGCTGGGATAATGACAGGGCCTCGTCACAGTGTGTACTGCGGATAAAGAGGTGAGACCCGGGGGTACCAGGGCAAGAGAAACCAGGGGGACTGGGATAATGACAGGGCCTCGTCACAGTGTGTACTGCGGATAAAGAGGTGAGACCCGGGGGACCAGGGCAAGAGAAACCAGGGGGACTGGGATAATGACAGGGCCTTGTCACAGTGTGTACTGCGGATAAAGAGGTGAGACCCGGGGGTACCAGGGCAAGAGAAACCAGGGGGACTGGGATAATGACAGGGCCTCGTCACAGTGTGTACTGCGGATAAAGAAGTGAGACCCGGGGGTACCAGGGCAAGAGAAACCAGGGGGGCTGGGATAATGACAGGGCCTCGTCACAGTGTGTACTGCGGATAAAGAGGGTAGTCCGGGGGGGGGACTGGGAAATCCAGAGGGCCTCCCACAGTGTGTGCTGAAGGTGAAACGTATGAAAAACCAAGGAGACTGAGATATTGAGAGCCTCGTCATAGGGTGTGCTGATAATAAATGCGACCAGAGAGACAGACTGGGGGGAATGGGAGATAAAGGAACCACGGAAACTGGGGCAATGAGAGGACCTGTCATGGTGTGTGTAGAGGATAAAATGGTGAGAAAGGTCTGGAGAATAAGAGTGCATGGTCACAGTGTGCAGTAGGGATAAAGTGTAAAAGGTCTGGAGAGACCAGTGGATAGGGACATCCCAATGTGTGCTGAGGATAAAGAGGTGAGACCAGAGAGACCGGTTGGGGTAACTAAGGAAAGTGATACCAGGGAGACTGGGACATTGAGAGAGCCTTGTCATCGCGTGTGCTGAGGGTAAATAAGTGAAACCAGGGAGACAGACTGGGAGGAATGGGAGAAAAAGGAACCAGAGCAAGAGGGGGCAATGGAAGGGCCTCGTCATAGTGTGACAAAAGTAGACAGGAATAACGAGGGTGTCACCTGAATTTGTAAAGGGGGTAAAATGGTAAAAGTTCTGCAGAGACCAGGGAGAGCAAGAGGGGTCTAGGCAATAAGAGCGCCTGGTCAAAGTGTGAGCTGAAGATTACATGCTGAGGGGCCCTGGGAGAAAGTCTTGGGAACAAAGACAGGGCTTCAGTCATTGACAACATCAAGAAAGGGTCACCTGTGTGCCTGGAGAATCAAATGGCACCTCCTGCCAAACAATGACCCACTTTATAAGCTAATTTGGTTTGATTGGCAAAACTTTAACTGTAAAAACTGAGACGGTTTCCGTCTCTTTTGGAGCAGGGAGTTGGGGTGGGGTCATAGATAAGTATTATCAAAATAATATTTTTATGTCATTTGAAGAGGGGATAAAAAAAACTTTTATGTGAATTATATTTAAAAAAAACACAACACATTTAAGCAGCTTTTGTTGGGCAAAAGTATATATGTTCTGTTACTCTTCCCTAGTAGACTGGGTAATTTCCATCCTGTAAAGTAATCAACCTGGCTGCTTGGTTATATATTTGTATCCACCCCTGATTTCTTAGCATTTGCTAATGTCACACCCATGTTTGTCAGACTGATCTAGAATGTGTGTGTTGTGCTTTCAGTTTGTGTAGCTTGGCTGTTCATTAATCTTTGTCTTTTCTTTCAGGGATATCATGTCCATTTATAAAGAACCTCCCCCTGGAATGTTTGTAGTGCCAGATCCTCATGACATGACAAAGGTAGATGGGTGCCAATATATTCAGTGACTGTATGCATTGTATTTAGACATTACATGTTAAGAGCTTAATCACATTAGTGAAAATTATTTTGTACATTAACAAAACATTAATTGTTGTATATGCACCAGCAGTATCATGTGCTACAGGGCTGCCAACATGGAATTTACATTATTTTTCTTGTTTATTATTATTATTTTTGTCAAAGAACATTCCATGTAATGCTCTAACATGAGATTTGTGTTTAAATTAGCCATTGATCAATAATAAAATCCTTATTAAACAATTAAAAGAAATATTACATTTTAATGTATTATTAATTTCCAAAATAAGCCATGCTGCTTGTCTCCGCCCCTGTAAGACATCAATGAGTTGGAAGTTGTTCTGGCTGGGAAGCCGGTCTAAAGAACTTTCATAGAGATAAAAACCAGGTTGTGTCTAGACAGCAGGGATGCTCTTCTAGCTGGAAATTAATGAAGAGCACGGTTTAGACAAAAGTGGTCCTCCTTTACAAACCATTCAGATGGCATGTCATGTTGCAGTGAGTCTCTTGCCTTGCAGATTCATGCCCTCATCACGGGCCCATTTGATACGCCTTATGAAGGAGGGTTCTTCTTGTTCCTGTTTCGATGTCCTCCAGATTATCCAATTCACCCACCTCGAGTCAAACTGATGACAACCGGAAACAATACTGTGAGATTTAACCCCAATTTCTACCGTAATGGCAAAGTCTGCCTGAGTATTCTAGGGTAAGGATCTAACAAGTGTGACTGCCTCTCTCAGTTGTGTTGTATTGCACTTAAAGGAACATTGTCATCACCTAAAACTTGAAATGGATGCAGTCATATTTCTTCACACCTGAGTTTCAAACATGTTATGTGTAAAGCTGACACATTTTCTCCTACCTGATACAGGTGGCTTCTGGGGCCTTGTCAGACAGTGTGAGTGTATTTCTGTATGAGATTAATTTGTTTAAAAAAAAAAAGGGAGGGAACTGTAAATTCTTATAAACTAATACATTGTACTAATTATAGCGAAGTTTGTTACAAAGTGTAAAGTTAATCTTGGAAATGACTATATATATATATATATATATATATATATATATATATATATATATATATATATATATATATATATATATATATATATATATATATATATATATATATATATATATATATATATATAAATAAGCTTCCAGTCCCCCATAGAAGCATAGTGATCTCACTAGGTATGATCCCATGATTAAAGCTTCAGTCAGCCACAGGAGGATGCTTGTGCTCCAGCCACAATAATGAACCGGCAAGGAAAGAAGATGCAGCATGGTCACTATACTTGTTACATTTATATATGAAGTATAAAGTGGCTGTGCGCCTTTAAAACTGTCAAGGCTCTGTCTGTGTTGTCTTTTCTAGAACAGCCCGATTAGGCTTTTTATCATTGTCTAATATTTACTATAACGTCATGTGATGGCCAAAGTCTCTGTATCATTGCATAATCATTTTTTCCACTGACCAAAGGAACTATATTTGCTAAGGTGACCGTGCATCTTTCTGGTGTTGTGAGACCTCCCACGTTTTCCCTACAAGTCTGACCAGGTTTTTTGATGAGTTGGCAGTGAGCTATCCATAAAGCTTTTATCCCTCTGGTGTGCAAGGACTGTGCTGGGAGCGGATACTGCAGTGTAGGAACCTATGCTGTTACAAAGATTGCAGCTCCCAGCACTATTCAATTCAAAGTAACCTTCTGTATAGTTTCCTTTAACACCTATTTATAGTGTGGTTAATCCTGGTGATTGTGCTCCTTTAATGTCTCTAGATTATTATAATGCATGCTTTATTCTTTAAAAGAAAAAGAAAACAACTTTTATTCAACTTACTTTGCATTTAAACAATGAATTACTGTTTTTTTAATCATGCCCTAAGGCATTATGATTTCCTGATCTCTCTACCCTCTGCATGATGTATTGTCTATTGGAGTGGGAACCTCCCGCAGAAGCATGGCTCTTGTAACGGGCATACCATACTTGCAGTATGATAGTGGGAGGTGGCTAGAAAGTCTATTTGTGTACATTGCTATCAGATCATGTTGCTGTACTGCTTACTACTAATGTGTGTTTTACAAATTGGTCTCAAAAGGCTCTCAATTTGGTACTTCCCCTTGGGCAGCTCCCACTCCAAAGAAAATATATCATTCAGAGGGTGGGGAGATCTGGAGCTTGGAGGATTGATTAAATGAGCAATACAGGGAATCCCTAAAAGCAGTGTGCAATGCTCCCCAGAACACACGTCTCAACATTTTCTATAAAGGAAAAGTGACCTGTGTACCACATAAACAAGGAGACTGCATTAGCACATCAGAACGGCTACATCGTATTAACAAGTCACTCATTTGCAAAACAACGCTGAATATCTTGTGAATGATTTACTTAAGACAAATTGTTTGTATAATGTATAGCCAGTTTTCCATTTACTTAAAAGGAAAATGTTGCCTCCAAATCAATTTTTGGGGGGTTTAAGTTCACCTGTTCTTTTATTCCATGATTTTACTGATACAATATATCAAAAACAACATTACAGAGTCCCTTCAAAGACTGATTCTTAATTTCAGTAGCACAGGAGCTTCCCAAGCGTGTAATACATATGAAATAAGTCAAATTCCAATAATCTAAGTTCATAATCCTGTTTTACCTAAATAAAAGTTGAGATATTATCACTCAATATGGCTTACAATGCTATTCATTAGCGTTTCTTACATTGAGGGGGGATAACTCTTTTTGGTAGTATTGTATAATAAATAATTTCCATAACAAGCTGGCTTCCTCTCAGTATATTGGGACACACAGTAATATGCCTCATTTTGTTCACATCCCAGAACTTGGACTGGCCCTGCCTGGAGCCCAGCTCAGAGTCTGTCATCAGTGCTCATCTCTATCCAGTCCCTGATGACTGAGAATCCTTATCACAATGAGCCTGGCTTTGAGCAGGTAATCTGCTTCTCATATGCTCCACTTTCCATTGGATTTTATGCAGTAAGTGAATCTAAATAACATAATTCGTTTGTAATTCTTTTGTAGGAAAGGCACTCAGGAGACAGCAAGAACTACAATGAGTGTATTCGCCATGAGACAATCAGAGTCGCAGTGTGTGACATGCTAGAGGGGAAGTGTCATTGTCCTGATGCCTTACGGTAAGTGCTAACTTGTATAGACACTTTGGGACAGAGAGGTATCTTGGAGGGAGTGCGGTTGAATAATGACATTCTGCAAGTCTACACTTCCCTCTAAACATATATTTTTTTAATAGACATCAGTCATGTCATGCCTGTCATCTCAGATATACAATTGTCATAATGCTTTGGCCATTCAGGAGGGTTTGGGTTTGCCAGAATTTAATTTATAGAAGTTCCTTAGCCAAATAACTTTAGAAAAGGATCCTTGAATTTGTTTACAATGGTCCTAGCATTTGCAGAAATGAAAAGTAGACATATAAATAAATATAAGTACAGATGTCTTTTTTTAAAACATTTTTAAAAACTTGGTATTTGAAGCATAAATGTATCCGTAACCTTCTTGTTTTCTCTTTATCGAAGACCATAAATTAACACTCACAGGGTGATGATAATGAAGTGCATGCTCAGTTAGAATTTATTAGAATAATGAAAAGACATGAACAATTAAACATATCTGTGATTATCATAATTTATCCAACATGGTGGGCTTTTCTGTATCAACATAGGCTGTAAAATGTAATTAATGGTCCTACATAAAGGGAGTTAAAGAGAGCGAGGTTTAAAGCGTAATATATCCAACTTTAAAGATCAATTATTTAATATTTCACTCAACATTTTAATAAAAAAATTGAATTATATTTATATGTCTACTTTTTATGTGTGGAATGACTGGTTGTGTCACTTTTAAAATTATTATGTTTTCGGGCATCTTATTTTACTTTTTACTAATGACAATAAAATGCAGACTTTCTTATTTAGATTTGTAGCTTACAATACTGCAGCACTGCTCTATAACTCTTTGGGCCACGTCTTTGGGCAGAATAGGCCTACTAGTTTTGATATCTTCCACCATAATATATTATATTTTTCTATATCCATGTTTTCTTTTGGCAATGGGACACTGGTTGGGAAATTTAAATCTTGAACATAAAGATAGGAGAACTTGAACTAAAGCTGGAATAAAAAATTATATATATATATATATATATATATATATATATATATATATATATATATATATATGAGAGAGAGTTATATAAATAATCTTTTTAACAGCAGTTTTACCATTTTCTTCACAGGAGTGTTATGGAGAAATCTTTTCTGGAATACTATGATTTCTATGAAGTGGTGTGCAAGGACAGATTTCACCTACAAGGGCAGAACATGCAGGTACATTGCACTGAACAAATTCTGTTTACACTGTATCTGCAAACATTACCCACATTTTGTGTCCATACATAGTGAAACTTCTTAGTTTTTCAGTGGATATTAATTTGGAGTAAAACTGTCAATTTATCTTTAATCTTCTTCTGCTCATGATCTATATGGAAAGGCAAGGTCACTCCTGAAGTGCTGAACACAGTCCTGGATTTCAGTACTTCCCTGCTGTGCAATTACTGCCTCAGATCTTGTGGTGGACTCGCCTGTGCACAATATTGAAGTACTGAAATCCAGAACTTTGTTCTGTGCTCCTGGACTGATGTTGCCTACCTCTTCCACACATTGCCATCTAATTGTGTAGATTCTAACCTCTGTGGCACTCTTTCTCCTGGTGGTAAAAGAGACTAGTCACCTGGGCTTCTAAAACTTTTCTTTTGACCCTTACATATTTAAGGGAAGATTATATTTATATGAAAACTGACTCCTTTGCTCCCAACACATTATGGTTTGCTTCATTTATCTCTTTCCGCTCTTGCTTCTTCTTTCTAAACTCTATGCATATATGCTAATCATCCACCCTCGGCTCTAGTGAGCTCACACAAAGCATGTGCTTGCCACTTAAGGCATGTGAGCTTTTGCTTATAGAATTTTAGAAGGGGTGGTGAAAGTAAATGAATAATCCGCATAAATAAAGGAAATGTGATTAAAAATACAAACTAAGCCATACTGTATTTGTGCTTAAACAAAAAGCAAAAATAATGGTGTAAATAGGATGTAGGAGGACTGTCTCACTCGTGATGCCATAAGGAGTAAAGTAAATATTAATGTTTTTACTGCAGGCAACAGCTCGTTATATTATTTCTATACATTAAAAGGACACCGTATTCAGATTTTTTTTTTTTTTTCTTTAAATGTCAATGAGACCTTTTTATAAGAGAACAATGGAGCCGGATTCATGGTTGCTTTTTTTTTTTTCCTTGATAAAAATATTTTGCCCATTCATTTTAGATTCTTCTTTTAAATTGTCACTTTAATAGGAGCAAAAAAATACAGATTGGTTTATAGTCTAACTTTCCGTTTTTACTACATTGCCTTATGTTTTTCTTTAATGTGCTTTTTCTTGATAAAGTTCAGCTCTAAAACACCAGGAAGTTTTCCTAAGACTGCTTATTTTTATGAACTCCTGCATCCCCATATATATCTTTGTGTGAGCAAAACCAAGTTTTTGTTGGGCGGCAGAGAAGAGCGCGCCCGACGGAACCCCGACCTTAGCGCGCAACCCTGCATCTCATCACCTGCACCCATCACCTCTACTGCACCCACCATGCTAAATCCAGCCTTACTGCATCTTACCTTGCACCCACCATACCTATCACAGCCATACCGTTACATTACCCACCATGCCCAGCCTTACATAGCCACGTGGCCTGTATCTCTCACCCTGCACCCAGTTTGGCCAACTTTACCAACACATCACCCAATTTGTATCTCATCGTGCCCAGACTCACCATGCCCTCCTATGTAACTCTACCTCATATCACTGTGCCTCATGCCCCTCACTCACTGTCTGCCCACTCCTCTCGACGTGCTCTTCCCATTCTGAGCCCCCACTCATGATAAGTCTCAGATATGAGGGTGTGAGATGTATCAGAGGCCAGGAATCCCCCTAAGAATCTTGTGCATTCCTTCCAGAGCTGGTCCTGCATTGTGTTAAGGGCTAGATGTCAGTGATGGGATGCAGGGTGCTTCCCAGTTGTCGGCACGCTGTTGGCGACCGTGCTAAGGTTGGGGTGCCGTGGTTAGTATTAGACACATTGCCTCTTTATGGAACAGCAGACAAAAAAAAAAAGCCGGCTAACTGGGTTTAACAGCCATAGAACAATGTATAGCAGTTATTGGTTTGCTGATGGGGCATATGAGCCGCCAGATGAGATTGAAATGGGTACAGGACGGAAATGTCACATGGGCAAAATTAAAGAGCCACTGGGAGAGAAGTAATCCTGCTCATGCTGCAAACTAGCAGAGCTTTCTGTAGGGAGATAAGATGGAACTTTCCTATGTTGGCTTGCTACATAGTACAGTGGTTCTTTAATTTCCATATCTGATTTACAGTAACCTCTTTTCTCTGTGTACACACATTGAAGACCAATATTGCAAGTTCTGTTTCTGCTTCCAGGATCCCTTTGGAGAGAAGCGAGGCCACTTTGACTATCAGTCTCTGCTCAGCCGCTTGCAGATCATCCAGCAGAAAGTGAGGGAAAAACACCGGAGGGACACACCGGATATAGACTCTGACTCCAGCTCTTCTGAGACAGAAACAGACACACAGGGAAGCTCCAACCCTTAACGTGTTTAGGAATGTAACAAGTAGTGTGTCTGGGATCGCCATCTCGGACACTTAGCCAAGTATCATGGACTGTGTGCAGCAAGGACTTTGTATTACACAAAGCCAGTTTGCTTTTGGCTGCTGTTTGGAGGCAAAGAATCCTCTCTGCTCTTAGAAAGAACAAAGGAGAGCGCTACCAGCAGGGTTTTTATAAAAGTGATGCAGATACATTGACCTCTGAACCCTGACACCGAATATTGCAGCTTGGGTCAAACACAAGGGCAGCACTTAACGAAATCTCCTTGCGTCTTCGGCTGCGCTGTGACCTGTGGTTTGAGGTCATGGTGCACATGGTTTTGCAATCTCTGGGGCTGGTATAGTGAGGTCTCCTCCCCAGACAGACATCTGTCCAGACAAACCAAAGAACTACTTAGGAGGGGAGTGTAGGGCCCTGCCCAGCCCCAGGACACTTACCCACGTGAAAAATGCAATTTTACGTTTCCGACCTGAGAAGCCACTACTTTTTAATTTTCTTGTTTTTCCACCACACAAAAAAAGCACTTTCGTTTACCTACTGGGCTTTGTCTATTTAGGTGTAATACATATGTTTGCTACAGGAATAAATCAAGGCTTCTAAGTAACCTTTTTCCCTCTAACATTTGTGTACTGCAGTTAATTGATTTCAGTTGCTCATGGAAGAATATATATGTCTCAACATCTTGGGCTTATTCATAGGTTTTTCCATTTATATGTTGTGGTTTTAAAGTAAACCTGACACCACAAACCAAGTTTTTGTGTTTGATAAATAGCATTATACGGACTATATACTGTACTTAGAAAATACGTTTGTACAATACAGAACTTGCCTTTTTAACACTATTAGCAATTCATATTAGGCGATGTGAGCTACAGAATAAAGTGACAGAGCAAAGATCCAGGTTATTACAGGAATTAAAAAGTACACATATGGATAAGTATTACAACATGGAAAAACATTTTTTAATGGAAGTGTTAGATAACTCAGTTTTAAAGTTGGGCATATTAAGCATAAGGTTTATCCCATGTGGTTAGTTGGTATAAAATATTGAGCTCTTGTTCTCATATGATAGACATTATCTAGCAGCAGGGCATACTCATGTGGCTTATCACCCCCCACTGTGATAGATATTTAATCACTGACTCATGTAATTTTAACAAGGTACTTGTTGGTGACATACATAACAAACTAACATTAGCAGCATACAACTTTTTTAGAGACAATAAGGGTTTTGGAGACTCCATTTATAAATATAGGAATCCATTTTGTTTTTTTGCAATGCTTCCTCAATGACATCATGGAGAGGGTGTATGTATCAGGGAAGGATGTGGGAACCAGGGAGAGGCTGGCTAGATAATTCAAATTGACAGCACATCCCTTACAGACCTAGAAGCAGGAAGCTTGCATCAATAGATACAATCACCGCTCTCTACAAATGTAAATGTCCCTCTCTCAACCACGCACACTTCTACTGAAGTACCATGAACGGCTCAGGGTCCAGCAGAGGAATGAATATTTTTTTTTTCTAAGTAATTCACTTTCTATACTTAATTATGCTTTTAGACTCCCAAGTTTTCAAATATAGTTTTTCCATTGTACAGTGGTCCTATAACAACTTTGAAACCTTAATTCTCCAACATGTATCTTTTAAAGAAGCTGTTCTAATTCTGGTAGCAGGTCCCCTTTAAAAGCTGAAACTGTTTTTGTATTTGCTATCCACAGTGATGTTTTTTTTTTTTTGGTAAACTTATCTGGCACCCACATGGATTGGTACATGATGGATAAATGTAGTTTCTGGTTGCTTGAGAATCATTATTATAAGAGGCCTAGATTAGCTGGACATAGGATGCTCTGCTAAATATATTTGTCAGTGAGGGCTGTTATAGCAGCAGCGGCTTTCACTCCTTACACACAGGTACGTTGGGCTGGAGGGTGCGGTGCTGATCCCGGGGAATGTAACGCCAACACTGCAATGGCTGAGTCACTCATGACCGTCTGCTTCCAGGTAAAACTGAATTGCAGAGATGTACAGTGGATGATATCTAGGTGCCTGTAAGCATTTTGTGGCATGACAACCTGGCTCCTGGCATTTGTTGAGCCCTGTCTGTAAAATTGTAGTTTTTATTTAAAAGGACAGTATTCAATTTTTTTTGTATATTGACATTCAGGATTTTGTGGGTGGTTTTGACAGACCAGGGTAGTCATGAGATTCCTACTTTCACTGTGTGTGTTTGTGTCACCCAATCGCTACAGAGTTACTGGAGTGGGTTTCCTGTTCCTTCTCCAGCGGGCCACAGCTCCTGGTATTCCTAGGTGGTCTAGCATCCAAATGCTGACCAGGCCCAACCCTGCATGGTTCAGGGTGGTGTAACCTCTTGGTTCCCTGACTGGAATTAAACCCAGGTTGCAGTGTTGGAAGAACCAAATCCTAACCACTGGACCACCGGGGAACCCATAACTATTTTAACCTCAGGGTTAGGTTATATTCTCTTTAGTATTGGTGCAAAAAGTCAGATGGTGGTTTAAAAACTGCAGACAAATTGTTCTGGGTTAGTGTGAAGAAAAAAAAGTATCTGTAAATGAAACTGTTATAATAGCTGCTTTAAGAATACAAAAGTAACTATAACTGTGTGTGGAGTTGTGCAAAAGATCTGTTTGTACATGAAATGACAGGAGATAGGGGGTGTGAACAAATGTACCAAATAAAAATATCTGACTTGTTTGGGTGACAAAGGCTAAAACTTTCCATTTTATAGGAGGGGTTCAGAGAGACAGATTAACAACAAAAAAGGCAAGTCGTCAGGCTCATGTTACTTATTTTTGTATTTGTCACTAAGACATCATTTTGAGAATTGGGTGTAATGCAGGACTTTGTTAAAAAATAAGAGCTGCATAAGTAGAATTAGGTGAGGGGGTTACATCTTGAAGCACTTAATAGTGATGACCTCAAGCAGAAATTCTTTAATTTGAAAGTAACAACTTCTTAAATTAAGTGCTTATACAACTTAAAAGGCATACCAAAGGTTACCGGATTTTACTAGGTATGTAACTTGCCTATGTATTTATATGTATCTACTTAATGTTATTAAGAAATGCTTACAAACTTTACTGCCTAAAATCAACCAAATAGTTCACTACAGTGTATGCAGACACATACTATATAGGATGGGATGTGCACGGAAATGTTCTAGCCTATCAAGGACCACCACTCACTCAGCAGCATGTTTTCTGAGACATTGTCCCTGATAGGCTATGACATTATCCCAAACAACCAGCCATATATAGTTTGTGTGGGCAGATCTGTGCAGGCACTATGCACCTGCCTTATGGCTTGCCGAGTGATAAAGACAGTGTCTCCATCCCACTTCTGTCTAATGTAATTAGTGCGCTAGCACTTCCTATATCAAAACTATTTAATTTTGTATAAACTTATGAAATTATATTCCATTTTTCTGTCCTATCTTATAAGTAATATTGTTTGCATATGGATTTAAGATTATCCACACTCCACTGTAGATGTCCTCCAACCAGCCCTAGGGTATGTTCAGACGTTTAGTCCCATTGGTGGAAGACTAAGCGACTCTACCTTCTGGAAATGGTGGAGGATCTACCATGGAGACTTATGGAAAATGTGAGAAAGCTGCCAACTTTATGTAAAGATATTAAATTTGTAATTGAGATTTTCTGGCATCTAAATACTGCTGGCAGTCAAAATGAAAAGCAATAATTATTTCTTTGCTCAAACATTGTTTTTTCTTTCTGGTTTTATTGGGCATATTTCAAGTATCTCTTTATTGTCTCAGAAGTTTATGGGTGGCTGTTGGAAAAAAATAAATGCTGCCCCGAGAGATACAGCACATTGGCAGATTTTTATACTTGTCACAAAGTTCAGTTTTATTTCCAAAATGTATAGGGCACTGATCGTGATTCAGACATTGAACATGTGCCCCATACATAGGGTACAAAGCAGGACCAAAGAAGTTTTGCACTCATGAATCCTGCCATTTGCCTAGAATCATATTAAGTTGCTCTGGTGTTCAGTCCCAAACATTTTGATAGGGGCACTTTTCTATACAGCAGTCCTGTAAAGCCCTTACAAGCGTGGCTCTGGTAGCCAGAGGAGTGTGAAGCAGCAGTGGGAGATCATCCCCAATCCGCGTGCTCAGGAAGGACCGATCTCCTCCTCTGGAGTAATCTGTTTTGAGTACAGTTCAGTAAATAGAGCTGGGAGCCAGTACTGGGCCTCCCCTGGAGCCTGCGAGTCCAGCCATGCCAGGCCTTCCTTCAGTAGATGTTCCTGTGTTGGTGTAAAGAGAGTTTGCTTAGTGATTGTGCTATTCATTTATTATGCTGCCCTACACCTGTACAAATGTGTGCCCCTCAATGACGACGACGACTACTACTTTACTCTTCCTCAATCCCATTCATAATTATATATACCTATATAGAAAATCATGTGTTTGTCTCTGTACATTTACATAGATACAAAGCACCAGGTAGATTACATATAGATCTTTATGTGCATAATCCATTGCAATGCACTGGTAACATCATAGAGTCTGCTTCCTAATCAAACATGGTGCCCACAAATAACCCGTAATATTGTCTGTAGGGGTTTTATTCTCCTGCTCACAATTTACCTCCTTCAGCCTAAAATTCGTAAACCCTACCTTTTTAAATCTGATTACAGGGGTGTGTGATCATATGATCTGATAATATATAAGCAAGCCTGTAGTTTACTTGTTGGACACAGACAATAGTAAATGAGCCTGTCATCATATCATCAGTAAAACATGGAAGTTAGAAGTAATCTGCAATCAAAGGCTACAAATGAATTAGTGCCTATAAGTAATATTTGCTGATGAGGCTCGCAATCTATAAAATGCATTAGAGCATCTGTCCTAGTCCATGTGGGTTTCATGATATTTATTAACCCCTTGAGTACAGAATCAATATTACTCAGAAATAACATTTAAAAGTAATATTTAACTGCATACTTACATATTTGTGATTGTTGTGCAATTAACTCAGATGCCTTCCCATGCTTTTAAAATACAGTATAGTGTGTTTATTTGCTGTTACAGCTCTAACAAATATTTGAAAAAGCCCTCATTAGTGGCTCAGACTTTATATGCGATCTAGTGCTCAGGATCTAATAGAACATGGATTTTGTGTAACTTTAATTATTTAGAGTTCATAATCTTCAAGCTGTGCTAAAACTAATGGAGTTCTAAGGCCGGTTTTGCATCTTTGGCTATCCCGTAGTGATTGTGGGCGGGGAACTCGTAATCGGATTGTGAGTAGCTAATAGAATACCTGGCAATTTTCAGAGCAATTTTAAGTGTATATAAATTTCTGAATTGGGCAACAAAATAGGACCCCTAGTTGGGCCCTTGTGGGCTTTGGCTCAAATGTCCCCTGCTGCTATTATTAACCAAGATGTCAGGTCAGGATAACACATCCATAAACTAAAGTATTTTGGGCCAGAATTTATTATCGCAATCATCGCAGGTATTAAACATTATAAAAGCTTACAGTTACATGACAAATGTGTGCTGCTGCATGGGGTAAAAACTTATTTTAATTCCTGTACAAATAGCATAGTACCTCCTCATTTTAGCGGTATCAGCCACTAGCTGGGTAGTTACTTTTTACAGAGCTACAGAACTTAATTTACCCACCCAAGTTCCGGGTCCTGAACCGGTTCTAAAAGCGTTTGTGGTGTAAATACAATAACATGTTTAAACACTAATTGTCCCTTTAGTATCTGCTATTTTAAATGGATATTTGCAAGTTTAACTTCAGTGCTCTTTTTGAAGAATTAACACAGTGGAAGATCCAAACATGGTATCATTTAAAACTAAGTAAGAACAAGTACTTTATCAATTGGATGCCATTAAAAATGCATTTTCCTACAGCAAACACACATTGAAGTGTGCAGTGTTTAGGTATTGGTCAGGCTTTCTGATCTACCCACAAAAACAGATTCTAATACTCTATTAATAAGTTATTTAGCCCCATTGTCTTGAGAGCCATCACCTAGGTCTAAATGCCTAATCCTTTTTTGTGTGCTCAAGACAATATAAAATGTGTATAAAAGAGTATTATTGTACTTACCAGCACGTGCTTGGCTCGTTCAGTCTCCCAGTTTAAACCTGATTTAATTTCACTGACTGTGACAAATCCTTTTTTCTACAGAAAAGATGAAATCGATCAGGAAAGGGAAACTTGCAGAAGTGAGCAACTGAGGCCTTGTAATAACATCTAGCGAGTGGAAACCCACATTCATGTCTTGTGTTTTACACCTTTTATATAAGGTTAGCATCTACATTTATCCATACTCCCCATAGGTACATTATACTAGATTTCTTCTCAAGCAATGGGACATTTTACATCAAATGGTTTAAAAAAAATATTTTAAAGGGCCAACCATATTTAAATTTTAAGTCCCTCAAGGAATTTGAGTGTTTATACACTTAGCTTCTGTTTGAATGGTGGGTATCTATTGAAATAAAATTGTATGTTTAAAGAAAAACAACTTTTCTAGAGTATGGAACATAATGTTAGCAGATGTGTACCCTAAGAAAATAAAAACATACTACTTTATATGTAGAACGTTACAGGGGGGAGGGAGGGAGAGAGAGTGTTAAGAGGTGGTGAATTTGTCAAAATAACTCAATTTTTTATGACACATCACCTCCCCAACCACATGGTAACACATATGCGGCTTAAAGCAATAAATGTAAGCCCTGCTCATGAAGAAATATAACTGCACCTTTCCCATGTGCAAATAAAATGTTAAAAAAAGATTGATTAAACTACAGTGGATAACGACCTTCTACACAAAGCACTTTCTTTTATAGGACCACCTTGGTCATGTAGTAAAAATAGAATATTTGAAGAATTACATAAAAAAAGGCTAAAATGTATAATAATAATACTGCAGCCCCCTTTTTACCTTTTATATGCAATTAAACTGCTGTGAGATCTGATCTAAATTTTGGTTTCAACTAATCAATATCCTGAACTGTGAATAGAATTTGAATGAACAGGAAGTTTCCATCTGCACAATGGAAATGTGATATCTTAAAATCGACATTACTTTCAACAGCAGTAACAGAAAGCTCATTAGTTTACAATAAACCCCCAGCAAGAAAGTATCAAACAGAATCATCTGCAAAAAGAAAAAAATTGATCCCTGCAGTAAAAATAATTGCACACAATTGTTAAAAATGGAACGATTGCTATTATTTTATTATCTTTCTAAAACATTTGCCCATAATTAAATTGTGTTTAAAAAGACCATAGAAACACATTTGAGAAAAGTTGTGCTGTAATCATGGGCATCTTTAGGGTCTATGCTGCCCTCAGCCATTTGCATTTGTGGCCCTCACATGTAGCTCCTCCTTTGCTCTTTATCTATCTATCTATCTATCTCTATATAATACAAAGTATAGACTGGGACAGAGAACGGATAAGTAAAAACACTGAACATAAATGGACAACATTTAAATCCTTACTAAATATACATACACATCGGCAAATACCGTGTGGGAAAAAAAGTAAAAGGAGTAAATCACAACCCGTGTGGCTTAACAATGATTTAAAGATCAAGATATGGAGTAAAAAACAGGCATTTAAATTATACAAACAAGAGGGGACAGAGACTGCTTTACGGGAATACAAGGAAATCAACAAGGCTTGCAAAAGCGCTATTAGATTGGCTAAAATAGAAAATGAAAAATTAATTGCAAAAGAGAGTAAGACTAACCCTAAAATATTTTTTACGTTTATTAATGGGAAGAAGGCGAGGAAGGAAGCTATAGCAACATTACAATGTGACACAGGCCGTCTGATAATTAGTGACCAGGAAAAGGCAGATGAGCTAAATAGGTTCTTTTCCTCGGTTTACACAAGGGAGGTACCAGTGGTTGGGACACTGCAACATAATGGGGCTACACTACCTTCACTAAATAACTGGTTAACGCAGGAAGTAATCCAAAAGAGGTTGGAAAAAATAAATGTTAATTAAGCCCCGGGTCCTGATGGAATACATCCAAGGGTACTAAGGGAACTGGGTTCTGTAATAGCCAAACCATTATATTTAATTTTTCAAGATTCACTCAACACAGGGTCTCTACCAGATAACTGGAGAAAAGCTGATGTGATACCTATATTTAAAAATGGAGCAAGAGCAAATCCGGGGAATTATAGAC
The DNA here is from genome assembly GCA_027410445.1 of Discoglossus pictus. Lineage (NCBI taxonomy): Eukaryota > Metazoa > Chordata > Amphibia > Anura > Alytidae > Discoglossus > Discoglossus pictus. The sequence continues at coordinate 59,609,463 of CM050174.1, forward strand.
CAGTGAGCCTCACTTCTGTAGTGGGGAAGCTTTTAGAAGGGTTAATAAGGGATAATATACAAGAATATGTCTCTTTAAACAGGATTATAAGTAGGAGTCAACATGGATTTATGAGGGATAGGTCATGTCAAACAAATCTAATTAGTTTCTATGAGGAGGTTAGTAGGAACCTGGATCAAGGTAACTCAGTGGATGTAGTCTTTTTGGATTTTGCAAAGGCTTTTGATACAGTGCCACATGGGAGACTATTGGGCAAACTAAGGGATACAGGAATTGCAGTAAATATCTGCTCATGGATTGAGAGCTGGCTAAAAGACAGGAAGCAAAGGGTTGTTGTAAATGGAACATACGATTGGACTAATGTGGTAAGTGGGGTTCCTCCGGGTTCAGTATTAGGTCCTCTACTTTTTAACATATTTATTAATGACTTAGAGGTGGGATTGGAGTGTGGTGTCTCCATTTTCGCTGATGATTCAAAGTTGTGCAAGGTAATTAAATCAGATAATGATGTGCTTTCCCTCCAAGGGGATTTACATAAAATTGAGGAATGGGCATCTAAATGGCAGATTACATTTATTTGTATTAAATCTCAAGTTATGCATCTGGGAAGGAAAAATAGCCATGACATTTATAATCCTAATGGAGCAAATCTAGGGGTATCAGATATTGAAAGGGATTTGGGAGTGATTGTGGATAACCACCTAGGTAACAGTACTCAAAGCCAAGCAGCAGCTGCAAAGGCAAATACAATATTAGCATGTATTAAGAAGGGTATAGAAGCAAGGGAACCAAATATAATTATGCCACTATACAAATCTCTAGTACGCCCTCATTTGGAATATGGAGTACAATTTTGGGCACCACTTCATAAAAAGGACATTTTAGAGCTGGAAAAGGTACAGAGGAGGGCAAAAAAACTAATAAGGGGAATGGAGGGGCTAAATTATGAAGAAAGACTAAACAAATTAAACGTATTTTCTCTAGAAAAAAGGCGTCTAAGAGGAGATATGATTACCTTATATAAATACATCCAGGGTCAGTATAAAGATTTGTCAAGGGAGCTTTTTGTGCCAAGAGGTTTTCAGCTGACAAGAGGACATCCCTTGAGTTTAGAAGTAAAAATATTCCACCTTAAAGAAAGAAAAGGGTTCTTCACCGTAAGGGTGGTTAATCTGTGGAATTCTCTACCAGAGGAGGTGGTGACAGCGGATTTGATAGATAACTTTAAAAAAGGGGACTGGATTTATTTCTAATTAAAAAGGGAATTCAGGGATATCATGGATAATTAGAGAGACAGTATTGATCCAGGGAGAAATCCGATCGCCAGTATCTGGGCTCAGGAAGGAATTTTTTTTTTTTTTTCCTTTGAGACGTTTGGCTAAGTCTCACATGGGTATTTTTCTGTTTGCCTTCCTCTGGATTAATTAATAATTAAAAAAATAAATAAATAAATAATTGATTAATAATTAACAACTCAATTAATATTTAATCTGCATATTGAGGAGATCTTAAAAAGGTTGAACTTGATGGACTGAAAGTCTTTTTTCAACCTTAATTACTATGTAACTATGTAAATATATATATATCTATATTGCATTCTGGGAACATGCAAATGTGGGCCCAAAGGCTTCACTCTTTTCACACATGGCTTCCATTAAGCATATGCCAGCTGTATTGCACAGCTTTAAGCAAAGCCCAGGATGGACTACACACAAGCAAGGAAACCTACCCACAGACAGCTGTTTCGAGGTCCCTGCCTCATCAGTGTGGGGACAGTTTCTAGGTTGTGTAAAAAATTTGGTGAGGAGGTAGTTTACCACAGTAATCATTTAAATTTATGGTGGGTAAAAGAGCGATTGAAGCCTCCACCGTACAGTAAATAAATAGTACATTTGTGTTCACAGTTGAAGGTAAATTATATATATATATATATATATATATATATATATATATATATATATATATATATATATATATATATATATATATATATATATATATAATCAGAAAGTGTGAAGTCAACTTACAGACAGAAATATCACTGTATATAGACATGTCTGAGCAAATTCAATGCACTACGTCTTCAGGCAGTTTGCTGCCCCATGAATATTAAAATCTGAGTTTATTCTGTGATTTACCAGTTCTATTTGCCCTTATTGACCAGTATAGACATCTTTGCTTACCTCCGCCAGCTGTAACACCACAGTGTGATCCATGTTCAGCTCGGCAGGCACCGACTGCACCAGGTAAGATCCGCCCACTGGAATTATACCAAATCCGCTACCGAGAACCTTCAGCTTTTTGATTGCTCTGATCACATCATCCCTGAAAAAAAAACAACATGATCAGTGAATCAAGTGATGAATTGGCATTGTCTTTACAAATGGCGTAATACTCACTGACTGACATCCTGAGCAAGCTTCCCTCTCCCCTTCAGGACCTGCTGGTGAAGCTCTGCCAGGGTTATCAGACCTACAGAGACAATACAGCTCATCATAGCAACTCTATACCATCAAACACTTGATACTATAACAAAGGGAAAATCACATGTTAAAGGGAAAGTTCCACATAAAGATTATTTTATATTAAATAAAGTTTCCTACTTTACCAGTTACTCCTCCATGTTGTAGAGAGTGGAAGCTGCCATTTCAAAATGGACTTTTATCACTGAATTGAAATATATAATTGGGGGAATCAACTTTTACACATATTTCCAATCTTTTCTTAAGAAGTCTTTCATACAATACATGGGTTTAGGTCAAACTTCCCCTTTAAAGCTAAATCCATATGATATGCTATATTCATGTTGAGTTCCTTGCTCCTCATACAGCTCTGTCTACATCAGATGCCAACAGATAAAGGACCACTGCAGTTCAAGACAAGACACTTGTTTATCATGTATGTACCAAACTAACAATATTAATACCTGTGTAAGCCGTGGGCATACAACATTTTTGAAGACTCTGTTTTATTAGTACAGGAATCCATTTTGTGTTGTGTTACATCATTTCCCCACAGATGAAACGAGAGGGTGTGTGTTTTGGCTATCAGTGAAGAGAGGGGAGGGGAAGAAGGAAACAGAGAGCCACTGTAAAGATAATTAGCTAAGATTGAAATAGAAAACAACTTTCCCTCTCACTGGCCCAGAAGTAGACCCCAAAATAAAAATAAATATATCAGTCCTGTCTCACGCAATAGAGTGATCCAGCCCTGAAATACCAGGCAATTCTACCCTGAGCAGGAGAAACAGCAAACCCCAGACATAGGTTTCGGCCTTCATTGGGCTTCTTCAGTAGCTGAACTCCCTAACGCACAGTGAGCAAGAAGTCCACATCTGAGTCCCCTATCACCCTTATGGAGACTAATCCCTAAAGGTCATTTGCATAAACAAAAAAAAAGAAACAAAAAAAAAAAAAAAATAGGTGCTCAGAGAACAAACTGACCTTAATGGGTTGGTTCTATGGACATGACCCACTCAGTGTGAGCCAGCCCCGAAATACACCTTACTGACACAGAGGCCGAGACATGTGTCTGGGGTTTGCGGTTTCTCCTGTGGGGTAGAATTGCCTGGTATTTTGGGGCTGGATCACTCTTTTGAGTGAGATCAGACTGGTATACTACAGGATATTTCTGGCTGTGAAGGGCACAAGTGAGCTAAAAGAGTCTCTCAGGGTGGGTTATGTCAATAGAACTGACCTATTATGGTTTGTTGGTTCTCTGACTGAGCGCCGCTATTTTGTTTTTTTTCTTGGTTTAAATACTGGCCTAAATGAATACTGATGCCACAAACGTTCTATCAAACCATAGTAATAAGTACTTAACTGAATGTTATTATAAAAATGCTTTTTTCTACATTTAAGTGTTCAATTTTTAGCTGTCAGTTAAGCCTTTCTGACCCATCCACTAAGGCCAGTGTGGCAGGTCCTACTAATAGGTAATTATTGCGGATTACCACCTGCAGCTCTGAATCTGTTGTCTAAGCCACATACAAAAGACTTGACATGCTCAGAGCCCAGGGAGTAGTTTATCTATTCAGCCTAGTTCCTACTTCCTGGACAGAGCATGCTCTGTCTATTTTTTTCCCCCTCTTTGGCTTATAATGATTTTAGACACAGAGTGGAATTAGTAATTATTGGCAATGGTCTCCCACTTATTTCTAAGGGACACTATATTCGGAATCTAATGTAACTGCCTAATCAAATCTCGTTCTCTAAAATTGATTCCCCCAAATTCTATTTCTATAAGATTATTACATTATATATATATATATATATATATATATATATATATATATATATATATATATATATATATATATATATATATAAAATATATATCTTTATGCAGAGAGTATAATGTTGCATTATTTCACTCACCTCCATTCTGGTGTTTCAGGGCCAGACACACTTCAACTATCTGAACACCCAGCTCATAGTAAAAGTCTCCAACACCCAGCATTTCTGACCAAAATCCTTTTCCAGCTGAGACAGAGAATGAAAGATATCAATTCAATCCCAATACTGTGAAATTATATATATATATATATATATATATATATATATATATATATATATATATATATAAAATCTCAAGCAAAGGGAATCTTAAAAACTACACCATACATCACAAATTATTTATCAATATGTTTCCCTTTAAAGTCTATCATAGGCATAGATATGGCTAACGGATTTACCAATCTGAGCAACACATCATGTAACCCATTCCCTGCCACACATAGTCTTGCCCTAGTTTAGATATCTTACATGCTAGAGGATCCACTCCTATTGTCGCACACATGTCTTGAAACTGGACTCTGAACTGAGGGTTTTTGCGAATCTCTTGCTTGTGTTTGCTGGCAAAGTCTTCTAGATTAGTTTTAAACATCTCCAACTGCTTTGACATCTGCAAATGAGAAACAAATGCACTTAAGAGAAGCACGGTCGGTGGGCAACACAATCATTACAGGAAAGAGATAAGGTTTTAGTTTTATTAGATATTTTATGAAACGGATACAGCGAGTCAATAACATTATTATTGTAACAATAATAATGTAAAGGTTTTGTGATGACAGCCTCTGATACTATTTCTATGGATCCGAGGCTGCAAACATTGGATTAAATGGATGCTGACAATTCAAGTTTATTTAATACTGAAATTCATGTAATTTTCCTAATGTATTCATGATGTATGTCCAATACTTGTCTACATGCTTTGTGGCTGGCCCAACGACTAATTGCTTCAATCATTTGAACACCATAATAAGCTTTACCCTCTATGCTAGTGACTTGTTTCCTTCACGGAGCTAGCTAAATACGTTTTAATTGCTTTGAACAGATTACTCTCCAATAGCTGAACTCAACATCCATCTCCTGCCATGTATATAAAAAGACTTGAGAAGCAGCTATTGTGGGTTTAAGGTATAGTGTACATATGAGTGGGCATTTTTTTATAGCAGCTTAATGTAGGAAATGCTACTCTTTTTTCCACGTTGCAAGTTTGTTTACCACAATATTCCTTATAAACAACAGTTTCTGCAAAGCAAAACTGTAATTTTGAAGTAAATATGTTTTCACTAGAATCTGAATATCTTGTTTGGAAAACAAGTTGACAGTAGCCCCCATAAACAAAATAAATGTTTTAACAACAACTTAAAAGGATATAGAACCACTGTGTGCTATACATTAGAAAAGGTTTATTGTTGCAAGAATGAGCGATCTGAAGTTTAGAATATTTACATGAATTGATACTGAAAGCTGCTGGGGGAGAGATTGCAAGCCTCCCCCTCTACTTGACGTGCCTGGCTATGAGTGCCTTCAGCTTCCCCACCCATTGCTGGCTGCGTGCATGTGCAAGCCCATAACTTCCCTGTGTATCTTTCCCCCCACTCCCTTCCTAGTGTCTTTCCCCCGCCCCCTCCCATGTCTCATTGCCCTCTTTTTTCCCCATATCTCCCTCCCCTGCATCTCTTTCTTCCCTCCCTCCCCTGCGTCCCTTTATAATTTGCAGGATTTGCGATGAGCGCCTTCAGCGCTCATTGCAAGCCTTTCCCCTCCTCTACGTTACAGGCCTCGCAATGAGCGCCTTTGGCACTCATTGCGCAAGTGCAATCCATAACTATTAACATTGCGTTACCAACAAACTCGCAATTACAAAAACTATTATATGCGATTCAAATCATTTCAACAATCTCACCTGAACCAGTTGATCCTCAGCTAGAACCGTTCCTCTCTCCTTGTACTTGGCCTGGAATGAGAGGAAGAAAATAACTAATAACAAGCTGATAGTATTCATAGGATCTTCCCATATTTATATTATGCTCTTGACACTTCATACTGGGCAAATACAGCTTTTGATTTATTAAAGGACGACTGAAGTTTCATATCTATAGTACAGTCTTTTGAAGAACTTGACATAATAGACAAAAAATGTTTACATAGTGTAAATTACATAATTACAGTCTTTAAAGGAATATTTAAGTTTCCTGGTTTTTAAATGCATCTGACAGACGAGAATCAGCAGTGTATGGAAACAGTTTTTTGTATAAAAAAAACCCACCAAAACAAACATTAACAAATTCACCCTGATATTTGCTAAATCTCTTGCGTTTGCAAGTGAACACCCCTTGATATCTCGGATAAAGTAAGCATAACATTCATAATTTGTTTTGGCCAATCACAGGTAGGTAATACATTTTAATACATTGTAGCAATCTGTGATAGCAGCTTGTGCAGGAAGGAATCATGGGATGTGTAGTTCTCTGTGGAAGGAAGGAAGCAGGAGGAGACAGACACTGTTCTGTAAGATCTCTGCATTGAACTGTTGCTGGCTTGAATCAGTACCCAGATGCCGTGGTTCTATTGGGAGGTACACTGTGCCTATGTAAGCAGCTCTAGGGGTGTGGAAAGCAAATGTTAGTTTTAAATTAAAAAAAAAAGGACCTATCCTGATATTGTGTTATGTGCACGGCACGGCAAGCATCCTGGTGCCATGCACGCTCACGTCCCGATGTACTCCCTAAGCCCCTAACTCCCTACACCAGTTACCGGCCCAAACCCCCTACACCAGTTACCGGCCCTAAACCTAGCCCCCTAATCCTAACCCTAAGCCCCTACACCCCTTGCTGGCCCTAACCCTACCCACCTACACCAGTTACAGGACCTAACCCTAAGCCTAACCACTTACACCCCTTGCCGGCCCTAACCTCCTAACCCTCTTAGCCTAACCCTAAACCCCTACAAGTAACGTTCTAACCCTAAGCCCCTAACCCCCCACACCACCTACCACCTAACCATCTAAATCTAACCTGAAAACCACTTACCGGCCACTTAGAGACAGCTACATCTGCGGCGCTCTTCCCGTACGTACACATAACAGGATAGGTCCTATAATAACGCTTTATGTAAAGAATGACTCCATGTAATGTATGTTACTGATATAAGCAGCAGGTGTTGTGTTAGATGAAAAAAGCGTAAAATCAAGGAAACAGATATACCTTTAACTACAGTATTCATTTTTAATGATGGCAGCTAATTTGTCTATGATTTTAGAAGGATTAGAAACTTGGGGTGAACTGTGGATTCAAATAAGATCTCTATTAACTTCTATTGAAAGCTTCCTCCCCAGACAGCAACCAATAGAAGTCAGTGGAAGAGTAAGCCTGCCCCTGTCTTGTATACCTGCTAAAGCAATGACTTCACGATAATGTGCAGTTTTTACTAGACTACATGTGCAGGTACATTATAGCAGCATTGTACCGGGGGCAGCCACTGAATTGTTAGTTTATCTGCTTTATCAGGTGGATGTCACTGAAACCTTATAAACAATCCCACCGGTGAGAGGCACATGAGAAAACAAATGAATGGCGGCCCCCAGCACAGCAAACGTAACAGGCAATAGTAATCACTTTCTAAAAGGCTTCAGGAACTAATTAACCCTTCACTGGCAGTGAACTGAGGTGCATTGCTGTCCCCTTTTGCCAGTTAACTTCTGTTTACACTTTAAGTTATAACCGCTCCTTATTATTTCAATCATCCAATCTGTAATGCTCTCATCTTACCTCCGCCAGCTTCTTTTTGGCTATCGCCCCCGCTCCAACCCCTCTACGGTGCATGATTGCACCTCCAAACCAAACTTCCGTGATGGAACGTCACGGAGTACGCGACGATGACGTAGTTTACGCGCGACGATGTGTCAAAATGGCCTTGGGAGGGGGCGTATACAACTTATTGTGCCGCCGCCATCTTTGTATCGGGAGATATGGGCAAAAACAATCATGTACAATTTAAGTAGGTGACACAATAATGTCACGATGAAGCACATGGAAAGCTTCTCTGTTTGGGGTATTATAGGGAAGTTCATATCTATCTATCTATCTATCTATCTATCTATCTATCTATCTATCTATCCTTTTCTAAGTATCTATCTATATATCTATATATCCCTGTCTATCTAGATATCCCTGTCTATCAGTTTCTATCTATCTATCTATCTATCTATCTATCTATCTATCTATCTATCTATCTATCTATCTATCTATCTATCTATCTATCTATCTATCTATCCCTGTCTATCAGTTTCTATCTATCTATCTATCTATCTATCTATCTATCTATCTATCTATCTATCTATCCCTGTCTATCAGTTTCTATCTATCTACGGTATCTATCTATCTATCTATCTATCCCTGCTTATCAGTTTCTATCTATCTATCTCTATCTATCTATCTATCTATCTATCTATCTATCTATCTATCTATCTATCTATCTATCCCTGTCTATCAGTTTCTATCTATATCTATCTATCTATCTATCTATCTATCTATCTATCTATCTATCTATCTATTGTTATGCTCCAATGAGTTTAGATATAATAGTTATTTGAGCTAATTTAAGTAGAAATGTTTATCATTAGTAATATTCATTCAATAAAATGTTACTGATGATATATCACCAGACCTGATAGGGCTTCAACTGTAGATTTCAACTGAAATCTTGGGCTATTTGGCTTATTCGTTTTTACCTTTTTTTGGTTATTATTAGAATTTCTTTCTCCTAGATGCCTGACACAAAGATTGCCCTTGTATGTATACATATCTCCAAACTATCGTCCTTTTTATGGGAAATCCCTCTTAGCCTTCTAAATCTCCTTCTTTTAAACGAAAATTAGGATTTTCCTTGTCATCTGCCTGCAAGCTCAGCAGCGATTTAGAGATTAGGGTTAGGGTAGTGCAGATAACACATAGTAAAATAGTGGTGTGCGCTGGTGGGCAGATTACAGGAGAAAGTTCCATATTGAAGGGTTTACCAGCCTTGACCATATTGTACTTTCTCGGGTAGCATCCACTATAATAGTTTGTAGATGTGAGTAATTCCAGTGTGATGCCTACTGCGCAGACATTACTCACATCTAATTGCTGGTGCAATTGGTGAATCGCACAACTGCTCATGTGCGTCACAGCCGCACCATCACGCATGCGCGGCTTGGAGCCTGTGGAGGGAGGGAATAAGAGATGCGAGGGGGACAGAGGGAGGGAGAAAAAGAGAGCGAGGGGGACGGAGGGAGAGAGAGAGAGAAAGGGAGGGTTTAGGCAGAGAGTAGTAGTAGTGGCTGCTGGGCAGCAGCAGCGGTGCTGCAATGCCCAGTAAGAAACCTACTCAGGGCAGGTAGGCATGGTCCCCCTCCCCTTTCTTCACTGTTTGCCCGTTTTTCAGTTCAGTAAAAAGGTTTTGGGCCTGAATCCAGGCCGCTGAGTGGACGTTGATGGGGGGGGGGGTGCTGACGGCGGGGCTGAGTGGATGCTGATGGCTGGCCAGCCCCCCCCCCCCCCCTACCCTGTGCCCGGGGCATGAGTGTATCATGGCTGGGGCGGGAAGGGCCGGTAGTGGGTTGGATCCTGAGCGAGGCTAGCAAAATACCCGCCATTGCCCGCGCAGGAAGAACATCCCTAGACGGTCCAACCCCTTCGGGAGTTGAGATAAATTTCTAGCGGGCATGCCACACAGCGCGCAGGCACTGGGTTCCCGCGGAGAGACTGGAGACCGGAATCTTGGCAGGAAGGGTGGTCAGGGGCTGGGGGTAGGCAAGGCATGGTTCCTCTTTCCCTTCTCCCCTGTTCAATGAGTTTTTTGGCCTGCATCCAAGCCGTTGTATGGATGGGGACCTCGGGCCTCACAGCTTTTCTTACCCGCGGCTTGGGTGGATCCAGGCTGGTGGGGGGATATGATTTTAAGCGCTGTTGGCAATAATTTTCCACCATTGGGAAAGGCTGGAGGGGGGGGGGGGGAGGTGGCTGGCCTCCCCCTCCCTCCCCGCTGGGGGACTGGCCTCTGCGCCGCATCGCCGGTCTTTTTCCCTCTGCAGGTTCGTTGTTAGGCAGGCTGTGTCCGATTCCGGGGGTCATTTTGATGGGTTGGCCGGGGTCTGGAGTGGATAGCATCGGGAGTGCCATTAGTTCTACGGTGTAGCAGGCGTGGGCTTCAGGCCTGGGATCTGAGCCTGGCCTTGGAGCTGCCGCGATGGTCTGTTAGGCTTAGTGACCCTGGTAGGACCAGAGTGTCATATGGGTTAGGGGTTATTAATTCCAGTCCCCCTTCCTCATTGTATACATGGTGCATATAACTTTCGCAGTCTCAGCAGCTCCGTGGGTACTCTTATTAATTTCGGGCCTTGGGGCCTGGCGGCTGGCAGACTAATGTCAAGCCTCTGCAGCGTCTCCTAATTCCCTTATATCATTCAAATTCCCATAGTTGCAATCTGGCCGGTGCCAGAGGGTGGGTTTAGCAGTTGTCTTTTTTAGGCTACCAGTTTATAGGTTATACTTTAAAAAACGGTGACAATGGCGTAGGCGCCCGCTAACCAATGTTTCTAATATGCTAATTCAGCCATTATGGTTTGTTTTACAGCCTGTGTTTAAACCTGCAGAATATAGCAAGCATAAGCAATAGTAAGCCTGTTAGAGGGGCGTTTTTTAAGAGTTGGTATTTCGGGCCCAGTGTCCCTTCATAGACATCAGTCCCTTAAAAAATGTTGCACTGTTAGGCAGCGGTATCCTCATCGGTTTAGGGTAGGGCGATTTGGCGGTGCTTTTTAATTGACGCATGTCTCGATCTGGGGTAGAAATCCTGTAGCACAGGACGGAGCAGCTAAAGCCCGCTCAGTACTACCGTCGGGTCAGCGGGCCGGTCCTAAGGTTTCAGCTTGCGGCCCGGTATGTCCAGGGAGGGGCTTCCTAGTCATTGTGGAGTTAGTGGTGTAAACCTGTTTCCTTTCAGGGGTAGACTGTTTCTACATGTCACTAAATTTCAGGTTCGTTGGATATGCGTGGTCGGGATCCTTTTGTTCCAGCATTTTGCGGCGGCGGTTATCGCCTCGGAGTGACCCTGCCGTGAGGGTTATGGTGAGGGTATCCTATTCCGGGTTTTGTTCTTCTGGGTAGTTGTCACTCCTTGGATCATTGCATTGCTGCAGGCATGCAAAGGCCGAGGTCAATTTTCCCCTCCTAAATGAGCTTTCGGGATCTCCGGTAATGGAGGTACGACGAGACGGGTTTTGTTTGGCTGTTGCTATTAGATTACTGGTCTCCTTCAGACTATGGGGGGCCAGAGGCTATGGTAAGGTGTCAAGTAGATACAGTTATTGGCTTTGGGGATCCTTCAGGAGTATGCCCCGTTTCCTTTGGGGTCTGTTGAGGAGCAGTTAACCAATGTTCGGATGACAGGGCGGGAGTCAGGGCATTTTTCTCACAAGTTACACATTTATTTTGCCCAGTACGGCAGGTTGGACGCGCTTGGGCAGTATGGTCATGGAGCTTACAGTTTAAAAAGAATACAGGTTGGATGTCGGGTCATTCCTAGTGGGCACGTCAGATTGATACCCATATTGGGAGGACGAGTTGGTGTGCCCGGCGTATGTGTGGGGCTGTGTGTGGGGAACAGACATGGTTGAGGTTCTTGGTAACCAAAGACAAAGAGGAGGATTCCCCCGGTGGTGGGGCGTCGGGTAAGGGTCCTGGGCCTTCATAAACAGGCCAGGCCGAGAGACCTGACGTAGGAAGATTGGTATTACCGGTGGAGCAAGGTTTTTCGCAGGAGGTATGGCAAAGTGATGGAAGGCAATTGGTAGCCTTTCACAAAGGCCGGAGATACCACTGTGGGGAAAGAGGTCTGTGGAAAGCACGAGGCTTTGTGGTTCTGTACAGCCATCTCTCCTTGCGGCAGGTAAGCTGGTGGTGAGAGGTCGGCTTAAACAGACAAGGCGCTGGTGACCTCGAGTGTTTAGGCGTAGGATCCTAAGGTGATCAGGTGACCATGTGGCCGCGGTGGTCCGAGGGGAACCAGGTGGAAAGGGAGGTATTTACAGTGTCCGAGGTACACTGATAGCTCTCCTTTTGTGGTAATACGGTTCTTGGACCTCAACGCATGAGTTGGTTGGTGCTGTTCCTTACAGGTAAAAGGTGGTTCCCTATGAGGACGATTCTGCAACTTGGCGACATGTGATCAGAGCTGGGTACACTCCGTGGTGGAACATGGTACCCACTGGCTTTGTGCACGAACAGAAACTGTAACAGCCCGACGGGCCGTTTTGCCCCGGGGCTTGGAGAAGGGAAAGTCGTAGTAATTGATGGATATTCGGACATCGGACCAAGCAGGCGCTTCGCCTCAGGTGCCGATCCATGGCCCCAGCTTGGGCGTGAGGCCCAGGTCAGATGGAAGTACGATCCATCTGTTATGGAGATGGGAATGTCATCAGTGGGATGAGCAGGTGGTGAGTGGCACTAGTGTCGCCTACCTTGGAAGTGCTCCATGTGGTGGTCTCATCCCTGGTAATACACCCGGGTAACCACAGGTTTTATCAAGGGTAGAAAAGGATCAAGCTTGGTAACAGCTGCCAAATGGGCTAGCTTAGAGGGTCGGTTGGTGAAGGGCCAAGTAAGGCCCATAGGAGAAGTAAATAGGCAAGCCCAGAAGTAGTTTGCTGGAATAATGGTAAGCTAAGGGTTTCCGGCTTTAGTGCTAGGGGCTAGGGAGGTAGGCGGCTGGCCATGGCGTTTTTTGGGGAGTCATATGCCGCAAAGGTATTCTGCTGCTTTCTCCGTGGCGATGGTGAGGGGAGTCGCCGGGACAGTGGTAAAGTGGGTGTGATCCTACCCTACGAGGGTATGGATGTTCCATCACGGTAGGCCCTGGACGAGGGTTCAGGGCGGAGAGTGAACTGTCTTTGGTCAGGCTCCTCCCCTCACTTGTTTATTTTTACTTAATTAATGGTATTGTTGTTATTATGTGATTTTGGGTTTACCAATAAACGCTGTGGCCAGTATGTTACCCCAAAAAGTGGTTGTGTCTAATTATTTACTTAGAGGGCTCAGGAAGTGTTTTGTGCCAAATTAATTATTCAGGGAGCGAGTTGTGCCCAAAGTGTCATTCGGACATACCCACTGGGCCGTGCGCAGGTCATGATGTACAATACTAAATGTGCCCTATTTCTCTCTCTCTGTTTAGTACTTAATAATGTTTCTTAAATAACAGTGACTGGTTTAAATAGTATTTTATGTATTATTGTAGAATTATAGAAGAGGTAAATTACATTTTACCCACATTAACAAGTAGAAAAATAAGTACGGTGCTTGTTTCAAAGACATGACGATTTATGCGTTTTTTTTTTTTATAGCTACCAATCTGGTACAATATTTTATGGTTTATTTTAAACACACAAGGACAGTCAGAATTGTCAATCAACATAAAATGATTATTGCATTTTTTTCTTTTTTTTTTAAGACCTTATTTTTATGCTGGCCTGTTTTTTCTTCGGCCAGGTTATTTTTTTCGTTTTCTACTTGTGGAAGGTACACTCTTTCAAACTCGAGGGATAAAAGAACAGGTTGACACAGGATGGAATTATGTTATCATTTGTAAAAGGGACAGGAAAGGTAGCAAATTAAATAATTGGTTTAATATATCATCAGTAAATAATTAGTAGTTTCTTCACCAGCACACTACCTGTGAAAGAATAGATTAAATAGTGCTTTAGTCACAGTAGAAACATAATAATATATTATTATTGAGACAGTTTTAATGATAACCCTGCTGTCCCAGCAAGAGTAAAACACTAAGGCCCTCATTCAATTGCAATTTGGCCAATTGAATAGGGGTCTAAATAAGCACATAATATATTTTTTTAAAGAAGTTTTTAGTTAGTAAACATCTATCCAAATGCAAGGTTTTCACTAATTAAAAACTTCTTTTAAAAAAATATTTTATGTGCTTATTTAGAGCCCTATTCAATTGGCCAAATCGCAATTGAATGAGGGCCTATGGCCCTCATTCAATTGCGATTTGGCCAATTGAATAGGGGTCTAAATAAGCACATAATATATTTTTTTTAAAGAAGTTTTTAGTTAGTAAACATCTATCCAAAAGCAAGGTTTTCACTAACTAAACACTTCTTTAAAAAAAATATGCTATGTGCTTTTTTAGAGCCCTATTCAATTGGCCAAATCGCAATTGAATGAGGCCCTAAGTGCTGCTTATGCATTTTATACATCCATAAATTTCCTAGCCTTGACAAAAATGACATTATTAACTTGCTTTAATTTAGATTTGACATTGCTTATAGGCTTATATGCCTATATCATTTAGTATGCCTTTATTATGCTTTGAACTATATTCCCTTGTATATAACCTCTTGTTAATTACAGAGTTGTGCATATGCAAAGTTAATTATTTAGTTAATTTAGACAGGGTTTAGCCATGTTTGAAACATTGTTTAACCAATTTAACCTGGAATATTACTAATGTATTACCCCAGTGAAACTGAAGTTGCAGTTAGGAAGGATTTCTCATAGGTTATGTATGTATTGTGAGTGTATGTAGGTTTGTAAGATGAATATAAAGTCTTGCCGACGCGGAGGCTCGTGACCCAGAGGAGCTTGTAAGGCACATCAGCCAATCAGAAGCGGCGGGGACGGGACTTCCGCCGCATTCGCGCACAGGGAGTCAGTTCGGCGCAGCCTCTGTGGAAAACGGACGGAGGTCTTAGGGCTCCTGCACAGAGAGCATTTTATAATAGGAGGTTAAAACTGAGAATACTCCCCAGCTTAAAAGCACATAAGGGGCAGTGTGAGAGTGTCTATCAGTGTGTGTGTGTGTGTTTGTATTTTGTTTTTCTTGTCCTCGCGGTCCGTTTTGTCTGTCTTGGGGGGTCTTTCCGTGCATTGGGGTATGGATGCTGCAGATCTAGAGGCCTTACTGGCTGATGTTAGGACCTGGGCCTTAAGCCAAGGGGTCAGGTGGGTGCAGGACAGGCTGAGCCCTCCCATGCCTTCTGTAGGAGGCCCCCATTACATTGGACAGGCTCAGCATGCAGTTGCTGGAGGCCTAGACAATGTTGGGGGTGCCTTTGGATTTGTCTCCCTCCCTTTCCATGCAGAGCCACTAGACCATCGTCCAGTGGATGACCAGGCCACGGGTGACAGGGGTAATACGGGGCAGGTTAGCCAAGACCCTTTACCCCTCAGACAAGAGAGAGCCGGGCCCACGGGTGGTGAGGGTGAGGGCCTAGAACTCCAGCCACCACCAGTCATTTTGCCTAAAGGGCTCCGGCCGCGACAAAGAGCAAAGAACACCCCGTTACCACCCAAAAAAGGGGGCACATGGGGTAAAAGTAAAGACAGGAGCCCTAAAAAAGCTCCTACAGACCCAAAAAGTGCCGACCATGCGGTCCCCTCTAACCCCAATAGTAACAGCGCTTCTGGTGCTTTGCAGGGACGCAGCCGCGGCAGGAAAATGAACACGGGGACCACACGTGAAAGAAGAGACAGAGTGGTCAGAGAGATGATCAGCCAGGACAGCATGGTCATGATCGATGACATACCCGTAACAGCGGCGGTGGCGAGGCCGGCGCGCCCCACCAGAGCTAAGAAGACCACAAGCAGGTACAGCCCTCTGCTATTTACCCATACCCCCCTAAGACGACAGAGGACAGAGACTTAGGGCGTTACGGTTAGGCCACAGCAAAAAGTAACTAATCCTGACCCACAGGTAGAATTTGCGACGCCCCAAGCAGTTTTCAGGGTACTGGTACAGAGTGCAGAGCCCGCGGCACTAGCCCATTCCAGCCGCGCAAGCTTAGGTGACCAGGACCAGTCCTCAGGGGAGGAACAAACGGTATGGGCACGGGCATGCAGGTCACGGAGAGCTAGTGACTGTTCCTCTTGCACCCACAGGTCTGAACGGCGATTAAGATCGAGGAGTAGGAGATCCTGCCGATGCAGCTGTGCCTTCGGATCGGAAAGAGGACGGAGCCCGAGGAGGGCCAGACGGTCAGAATCCCCAAGACGTCAGGAAAGACGTAGGGACACCCCGTTGGCAGTATCCACTCCGAGGCTCCCAGAAGCAGGTGAGGCAGTTGGTGGAGTAGAGGAAGCAGACAAATGCATACTGCCACACACTAAAGGGGGATTTTTGGGGTCCCTTAAGGCCCTCTTAGCCACACATAACATCGCGGTAAGCGAGCAGGAGGTGGGTGCGTGGATAGGAGGGCTAGCCAGAGGCTCTTGGTCAGAGCAGTCCAATAGCGCAAGAAATGGGTAGCTGGCAGCACTAGGCCCACGGTCATTGTGGGTGGGCTGGGCCCGCAAGCAAGCAGCACCAAGGCAGTAGCCTCAGACGGAGCCATGAGACCAATCGTCTTGTGTGCGCTAGACAACCTGGGGGCGCATCTATCCCAGGAAGTTAAAGAAAAAATATGGAGGAGGGAATTCGTCGAATTGCTCTCTCTGCTGCCTATGTCCAGACAAATGGACTCAGGCGAGAGGAGTCTACGTGAAGGAGGGTCTTATACGAGGTTGCCCAGAACCTTCGATACGTGGCTACAGGCCTTTTCAATCATGGCATGTGTGCTATGCGAACGGCACCCTGAGCAATGCCCGGGGCTGTTCGTATACATAGACGAGATTCGCATTGCCCACAAGGTGTATGGGGGCACGGCATGGTGGCGGTACGATGAAGAATTTTGCCAGTACCTGGCATCTAGGCCAGCTATGGCATGGAGCGACAAAGCGGTGGCATACTGGCTTAATATTATGACACCCATGCGAGTCATGCCGCCCTCTCGAGCCGGAGGAGGTGGGGTCAGGAGCCCCACCGCCAACACGGCCGCAGGTCTCAAGACCTGTTTTGCCTACAATGAAGGGGTATGTAAATGGGCCCCTAACTCCAGGTTCAAGCACGTGTGCTCCAACTGCGGGGGCGAACACCCCCTGGCTAGATGCGCCAGGCCAAAGAAAAGCAGATAAGAGCCCCCTGCCAAAGGGCAGGACGCCCATACGCCTCCCCGGCTTGATGCCATGGCTAAAACGCTATGGTAGGATGGCGGGAAACAGCGCCGTGGCTCGCCTCCTGGAAATGGATTTCCAGGAGGGATTTAGGATGCCATGCACAATAGAATTGCGAGGGTCCACAGCGAATTCCCTGGGCTAGCAGAAGCTAAGGTGCACAATGAGGTGCAGCTGGGGAGGATGGCAGGGCCATTCGTTTCCCCCCCCCCATTAGAGACCTTATCGTTTCCCCCCTAGGCGTTGTTCCCAAAAAGGAGACTGGTAAATTTAGGTTGATCCAGCATCTCTCATACCCGAGAGGTGGGTCAGTTAACGACGTCATCGCAAAGGATCAATCAGCTGTATCCTACAAATCGTTCGACTGGGCCACCAAAATGGTCAGGTCTGCCGGCGCAGGGGCGCTCATGGCAAAAGTTGACATTGAAGCGGCTTTTAGATTGTTACCGGTTCATCAAACGAGCCTCCGGCTCTGCGGTTGCTACGTCGATGGGAACTATTTCATCGATCTATGTTCACCTATGGGGTGCTCCATATCATGTGCCTACTTCGAGGCTTTCAGCTCATTCATACAATGGGTCGCACGCAAGGAACCCGGGTACAGGAGCATTACGCACTATCTGGATGATTTCTTGTTCGTCGGTCCAGCAGGGCAGGACACCTGCCGGTTCATTTTGGAAGTGTTCATCAAAATCTGTAGGGATTTTGGGGTACCACTGGCCCACAAGAAAACTGAGGGCCCCACGACAAGATTGACTCTCCTCTGGATCCAGATAGATTCCAAGACAATGGAATATAGTCTTCCCCTGGAGAAGGTAGTGGACATGAGAGCGGAACTCAGTGCGCTAACAGGTGCGCATAGGGTTACCCTGCGACGGTCACAGTCCATTATGGGTAAGTTAAACTTTGCCTGTAGGATTTTTCCTATGGGTAGGGTATTCTGTAGGAGAATGTCACTTGCTACTGCGGGCGTCATTAGGCCGCATCACTTCATAAAAGTGTCCCGGGCCATGCCGGACGACGCTCAGATGTGGTCGGTCTTCCTGGCCGATTTCAATGGTTCGGAGATTATTCAGAAAAGGCGCGCTAATAGCGCTGATCTGAAACTGTTCACAGGAGGGTCTGAAGCAGTCGGATGCTGCGCCTATTTTCAAGCAAAATGGTGCGCCGCACCATGGCCAGACGAATGGGAAGGTGGCAGGTCTCAAGAAAAACCTGACATTCCTCGAACTCTTCCCCATAGTAGTGGGGGTGCACTTATGGGGTTCAGAGTTTAGAGACCGGCGGGTGTTATTCCACACGGAAAGTGGGGAAGTTGCACAAGCACTGAATACCCTCACGGCAACTTCCATACCGGTAGTGAGACTACTTCGGCACCTAGTGCTGTGTTGCCTGCGCCGGAACATATGGTTTCAGGCGAGGCAAGTACCGGAGTTAGAGAATGTCATTGCTGACTCCCTTTCTCGGTTTCAGGAAGAACGGTTCAGGGCTCTGGCCCCCCGGGCGAACACGCTGGGGGAGGCCATTCCCAAAGAAATCTGGGAACTTGGAGCAGCCAGGCGACGAGACTCATCAGACAGTCTGTCGCTCCGGTGACGTGGTCCGCGTATAAACGAGTATGGGCAAAATGGAACGACTTAGTAAAAATGGCTGGTGGGTCGACATCAGAGGATAAGACCCTAGGGATACTACATTGGTTTCTGCTGCGGTGCGCCGAGGAGGGCAAGAAAAAAGCAGTAGTCGATAGACAGGTCACGGCCCTGGCCTTCATGTTTAAACTGGCGGGGCAGAGGGACCTTACAAAGGAATTTATAGTGCGCAAGGTGGTGCACAGCATGTTTAACGGGGATCGCAGGCCAGACACTAGGCGGCCAATCACCTTCTTGTTGTTACTGCGAGTGGCGCAGGTGTTGGCAGTAAAGTGTAGGACCCCATCTCTGCTTTTCCGTACGGCTTTTTCCCTGGCGTTCTTCGGAGCATTCCGAATAGGGGAGTTAGTCGCGAACAGTAGATACAGTTCCGGGGGCATACAAGTGGTGGATACCTGCCTCAGGGAAGGCACGGTGGTGGTATGGCTCCGGAGGTCTAAGACCTACCAAAGGGGAAAAGGAAAAGAGGTGGTGTTGCACCGAGTAGGCACGGAGTGCTGCCCCTACGGGTGCATGGTGGAATATCTTGGTCAGCGACCGGTGGGACGGTGTTCGCTGTTAATCCATGCCGACGGGACTGCGTTATCCCGGTACCAGTTTGAAAGGATGCTAAAAGTTGCACTACACAGTTTGGGCCTGTAGCAGGCAGAGTTCGGAAAACACACTCGTTCAGAATAGGGACTGCGACCGAAGCAGCAAGGTTAGGCTTACCCGACGCGGCGGTCAAGCGTATTGGTAGATGGGAATCAGAACGTTTTCGGTCTTACGTAAGACCCAAGGCTGTAGTCTAACGTATGTTGCTTTCTGCTTTCAGGAGGACAGAAGCAACTGTGGATTGTGGGTCACTCGTATGTGTACTGGGCCCACAAGTTGGCTGCAGTTACAGAAGGAAGGACACAACTGGGTATTCCTGTTACGGACTTACACGTGCGGTGGCTCGGGGTTCGAGGCCTGCGGTGGGCTCAGTTGGATGAGTTGTTGGACACTTACGGTCAGCGGTACGATCAACCCACGCTAATAATAATTCACGCCGGCGGTAATGATCTAGGAGCGGTTCCCATGCGGAGAATGCTGAAGGTTATGAAGAGAGACGTGGAGAACTGGACCAAGAAGTTCCCAGGTATATTCCTGATATGGTCAGAAATGGTAAAGAGAAGATCCTGGTGGAACGCGCGAGATCCCGTCGGTCTGGATAAAGCGAGGCAGAAGATTAACCAGCAGCTGTCAAGTTTCGTTCGGAAGTTGGCTTTCATCGCCATTAGATACAAAGAATTTGAGCCGGCCGGTGCCGATGATTTTTCGGGCAAGATAAGGTACGCCTTACGGAAATGGGGCTGGAGTTAGTTACGTTAGAGTTTAGGGAGAGCGCTGTTCGGGCTTTGGCTTTGATGGCAAGCAGGGGGGGGATCGCAGGCTCGGGAGGAGTCCCTCGTGTGCTCTGTGGCGGGAGGTGAGTTGCCCGGCCCACTGGCCTAAGTGGGTGTAGCCCTACCTCACAGGGCGTGCTTAAGATAAGCATTGGGGCTTTGGGCAGGGCCCAAGGCGTGAGGTCACTGTCCGTGGCCGGGCTCCTCCCCCTATAGTTTAATATGTTAATATGTTAATATGGATAATATATGCAAGTTTTTAAGTTATGTTAATTGGTTAAATTATAATAAAGCTGTGGCCCGTGTTTTTCTCCCAAACAATCGGAGTGGTGTCAGGTATTTTAAGATAAGCCTAAATGGATCATGCTTGGGTCATGCCGACGCGGAGGCTGCACAGGCTCCCTGGGTCAGCCCGCAGCGTCTCGTGACCCAGCGGAGCCTGTAAGGCACATCAGCCAATCAGAAGCGGCGGGGGCGGGACTTGCGACGCATTCACGCGCCGGGAGTCAGTTCGGCGCGGTCTCCATGGAAAATCCCTCCCTCCCACCCTAATTTACTGTACGATAAACGTGGTTATGTATGAAAAAAAAAAAAATGTGTCATATAAGTAAAGAACAGAATCTGATTGGAGAAGTGGCAATTTTCTGAGATGTTGGTTGTATTATTGGTTTGGCGGGAGGTGAGTTGCCCGGCCCACTGGCCTAAGTGGGCATGGCCCTACCTCACAGGGCGTGCTTAAGATAAGCATTGGGGCTTTGGGCAGGGCCCAAGGCGTGAGGTCACTGTCCGTGGCCGGGCTCCTCCCCCTATAGTTTAATATGTTAATATGTTAATATGGATAATATATGCAAGTTTTTAAGTTATGTTAATTGGTTAAATTATAATAAAGCTGTGGCCCGTGTTTTTCTCCCAAACAATCGGTGTGGTGTCAGTTATTTTAAGATAAGCCTAAATGGATCATGCTTGGGTCATGCATGATAGGTCTTGGATGCAAGGATTTTATTTTTATCTTTTGTCACACTTTGTCTGTGACCAGAAGACAGAAATCCATGCCATGAAAAAGAAAGTCAAAGAAATAAAGAGATTGAAGCCTAGGTCGAGGGCCTGCCCTGATTGTGTGGGGGAGAATAAGTCTCTTCCAAGTGTCTTCCAAGTGATGGAAAAAAAGATAATGGCACATGGAAGATCGGATAAAGTGTTGAAAGAAAAACAGAGCCTAGGCAGAGGTCTTGTTGTGCAGAACATTATTTAGAATTATCCTTAACATTTTTGTAATTTATTTCCTCATTTGTCTGTGCTCTGGTATGGAAAAAGTGTTGTACTTATATTGAGGATCATCATACAGCTATCCAAAGTGATCTCAGTCATAATAGTTAAATACAACAACAATTTGTATGCTCTCTTCTATCTCCAATGGTCTTTTTTCTCCTTGTTGGGCGAACTTGAACAAAAAAAATCCTTATTTACTTCTTTGTTTTTGTAGCTATATGCTTTTAATTATTGATGTGTGGATTAAGCCTGGACTCTAACTTTTCTCCTCCTAATGAAGAGGATTAGCCACTACCTTGGACAAGAAGACTCCATGCTAGTCTGGCAATAACGCTGTCCTTAGGGCACAATAATCATGGCAGTATTTTTTTTTTTTTTTTAAATAACAAGCCTTTTCTTCTATGGGATTTGGTATGAGCAGTCACTTCTTCAGGAAGCTCAGCCAATGCCACTGGGCCTCCTACCTTCACCAACTGACTTTTTCCTGGTTCCATTTTCCATTAGTACTCTGCAGCCATTGTCACTGGACCTCATGCCATCCACCTCAGCAGTATCACTCACAAAATTAACATTTTCCACGTAGCATTGACCTTGGATTTTTTGCCTCTAGACCTAGAGCCTCACACGCCGTCACTTTTCTGTCTCTGAACTCATATAACATGCTCTCCCACCTACCCTGTCCTTGCATCTAGGTCAAAGGAGAAATACAATTGTGTGTTAAAATAGAGACTTGTGGAAATTCACAGACGTCAAGAAGAATTAGGATTGAACAATCACCTCCATGTCTTGCAATCAGGACTGTTTCTATTCTACATCTTTTCCTGAGCCCTAACTTTACTGAACCATAGAGATCATTCAGATGGATTTTAAGCTGCACTGTAACTATGTCAATACATTTTTCTAAAAAGGGGCAATTTGAAACAGACCTGTAGTTTGCCATGTAGTTTGGATCTAAAGATGTTTATTTTGAGAAGCATTCTGATACCTGCTTCCTTTAGTTAATCATCAGGAAACATCTAACTTTGCAGTATGTAGTGACTGTATAATAAGAGTTCTCTGTTTTTGTGAATACTGGGCTGATTGGATTAGGACAATCTTTGAGATTCACCTGCCCTTGCTCTTGACCTTCATAAGCCATCACTCTTGGAATGCCAGTTTGAAAATAGGTCACTTTGTCTGTGAAATACTGCATTGTGATTGGGACATTGTAATGTAGCCTTAAGTTGGCTTGCATAGTCTTTCTACAGTGCAAAATAAATGAGCTGCTGCCATGGTTTCTCTGCCGCCATGATTTCTCTGGACAGTTAATGATAGCTTGTAACCCTGATTAAATGATTGTCAGACCAGATGACAGGATCTATTATAATGCCTGAGGTTTCCAAGCCGCTCTGGAAATCAAAGTGTATGGCCGCTTTTATGAGGTCCAAGTTTATGACAAGTTGTTATCAACCCAAGCCCTGAAGTGTCCCTGTGAAGTCACCTGGGGGTGTTCAGAACTTAGCTTGCAACAAGATCTGTGATTTCTTGCACGCACCTCTTTCCATCTCCAGGAGGGCCATTAACTAAAAGGACTCTGAACCCAAAACCTGTAGAACCCTGACAATGCATTCAAACAACTGAGCTGTACCTACAGAGATTGTTCTTAAGTATGTTTTGAAGAATATTACCAATCCTCCTCTCCTCTTGTCCTGTCGTGGACAGTCATGGTGGTACAATAGCTTTTAAAATGGGTGCTGAGTTTTCTTCTATCCAAGTCTATGTAAAAATTGCTAATTATGATGATCCAATCAGTTACAGATGTCTTGTTTTTAATGGACCTAGCATTTCATAGTACACTTCTGACAAGCCAGGCTGGGAGGCTTAAGGTAACGCTCTTGGTTTTTAAAGAATGGTCAGCTGAGACTGGAAGGCTCTTAAGTTCATTCTTCTTGTACACTGCAATGTATATTAGTTGCTGGACTACACACAGTATTGATCTTTCTCTCCTCTGCTAATGTGAACTGGCATGGGGGGAACAGCAGTTTTTATGCTGGAACATGCTGTTTCCTTAGTCTTTGTCCACCCCTGCTTCCTCTATCTATTTTTCGAAGGGTTCCTCTGGATTTTAGGGTAGAAGCTAGTGATGTCTCAATTGATGCTTTACCCAGGCTTTTTATGACATATAAGAAACTGGCAGTATAGCAGCACATTTGTTCAATAGTGAGTTAATAGTTTATCCATTCTGCACAAGGAAAAGCACAGGGACAGACAAGCATGCCCGCGAGGTGTGAAATATAGCTGACTAGAGGTGTCAGGAATTCTTTGAAATGCTGATATCTGTATATATTAGATGTAGATTACAGGCAGCAATGTTATCAGTTTTATTTTACTATATTATTATCCATTTAAGACCTCTACATAATATGTGAGCTGAATATTTCTGAATAATATTATAATATTTTACAGTTTCACACAATGAGATATGCCCTTGTTAAGTTAATGAATATAATTGTATTCCTATTACCTTCTTTATTTAAAAATTATAAATCTGTTTTATTTAATTTAAGTCATAATGAGCTAGTAATGCCCCAAACTGAACAGCAATGCAGATTTTATGGTTGTTTAATTGAAATTTGTATAGCAGTTTTTATTATTCTAAATCTATGGTGACAATTTTTATGAGCTTGTCTTGGAATATTTTTAAAGGGACATGGAATGCAGATTTTTCTATCATGCATTTAAAATAGCATGTTCTAAACATGATAAAAGTATATTTTTTCATGAAAAAGTATAGCATTTCCTGGAAACTACCATGCCGTATTCTGGATCCTATTGGCAAACACTTAGGACTCATACAACTATATTGCTGCACTTTGGCTGACATAGATACCCCCAAAGACATACATTAACAGCAGTATATTCTGCTCCAGGAGCTTCGTTTAAAAAAAAAAAACACATTGATCAACATTATCAAATGCCCTCTCTCAGACACAGCAAATAGAAAAATGGCTTCAATGTCCCTTTAACACTTCTTTAGTCTCCATTTTGTTTGTTGCGTCACTATGAACCTAAGGTGGCAGATTTAGCATTAGTTAGTTGTCAGTGTTACATTTTAATAACATGGGTGGTCTATGGTGGATTTTAATAGCACTAGACATTGCCTAAGTGAGTGGTGCGAGCACTGAGCCGGAGGTCAGGATGATGAGACCTAACAGAACTATGTACATAGGGCCTCATTCAATTGCAATTTGGCCAGTTGAATAGGGCTCTATATAAGCACATAGCATATTTTTTTACAGACGTTTTTAGTTAGTGAAGACCTTGCTTTTGGATAGAAGTTCACTAAGTAAAAACTTCTGTAAAAAAAAATGCTATGTGCTTAAATAGAGCCCTATTCAATTGGCCAAATCGCAATTGAATGAGGCCCATAGTGTTTACCTAGACCTAGACCAATCTTTCCCCATGTTACTTCCCATAGGCCTTTAAGAGGGCCATGATTGTCTGGTTTTGAATTCCCAGGGTTGATCTAGCTTATCCTATTGGCTGAACCATGTAACCATGGATCAAGGACACAGCCACTGATATTTGCACTCCAACCATAGGGGTTGTCCGGAAGTAGGGAAATTTGAGTCTCTGCTTTAGTTAATGTTTATTCTCTCATCCTCATTGTTCTGACCATGTTAGGTACTCCCCGGTGTTGTGCCATAAAGTGTTCTAGTGTGATGAAAACAAGTTTTGACTGTTTTCCCCTATTCCTATCATTCTTTCTGTGAAGGTTTTACTGGTTGTGGTGGGTGTAATGCTGTATCTTAATTAATCATCAGGATGGCCTTATACTTATACCAGACAGGTGTAATTTAATTTACTTCCTTTACAAGGGTGTTCCATGTATCTACTACTCTTTCTGTAAAGTAGTACATTACCCATAAATCTTCCATCTTACCATATCTTTGACTCAGTCTTTTAAAGGCTGTTAGTTATGGACAGAACTTAGACTATGCAACAGTTCTCAATTTCAGGCAGCTTTTTTAAGGCTAATATAAATATATTTTGTATACAAATTAGATAGGTAGTGTAAGTTCACTTTTCATTTAATTCTGAATGATAATTAAAGTCCAGCTAGACTACAGTGAGTGAGAGGATATTAATAAATCTGTACCACAAAATAGTAAAGGGAGGTCCTAAATTCTTCTTACTTTGTATATCTTAACCAGAGTGTTATGGAGAAAACTTTTCACCAATCGAAACTGACAACTGACAAGTGGTCACTCCATGAGGATAAAGGAAAAGAGGTCCCAACTTAAAAAAAAAGAAAACTGGTATCCACAATTAGGACTGGCAGTGTTTGAATGTGTGTGTAAATGAATATTCATAGTCAACTATGAAAGGGAAAATTTGTATTGTCTAAATTCTGTTGGACAGTGTCCCTGTGTTTCTTGGTTGGCTTCCTCCCAAACTCACCCATGGAGCTCTTTTGGAGCTCTAGTGGTATGGAGGGAAGATTAGGACCCTAAACTTACTTCTTTGGTATCCCCAAATCCTCACCAGTATTACAAAATGTCTTACCAGGGTACATAATCATTTCCTATGCCCTTTATAAGCCATCAAAATCCCTTTGGGTGTGGCTAAGCTGCTGGAGAGGAAAGACATGTCCTGCAAGAGCTCCAGCTAAGGCCTGGGTTAATCTGGGACAATCGACCCCTATAGATGCCCTGAGTGACCAACAAACAATATCACTAAACTCAGAAGACCTAGGGGAACAAATTGATCCCAAAATTACCTTAAAAAAAACAATAAAATCGGAAGAGTCCCCTGCATGGAATCCCTACCCAGCTGAACTTTTCCCCTTGGAAGCCTGGAGGGAGAGAGTGTGGAGCTGCACTGCTGAGGACATATATAAGCAGGTACAGGGGAGAGGCTATAGAGCTGTGGGGGGAGAAAATAGCCCTGATCCAAGGAAGGGGTACCCAGGGGGGCATCAGAAGCAAATTAGCCCCAGAAAAACTAAGCAATCCGGGGCCCCTTACCCACATATCCCCATCAAAGCTCTCCCCATACCCTGGGTCCAAGCAACCCAGCCCAACCTGTCTACTTAGACTCAGAACATTAAAAGTACACTGCACAGGGCTCACTTACCAACCAAACAGGATTACAAAACCATTTGTTTTTCAAGGCTAGTTTCCAGGCCGAATCCCTGCTTGTGTAACAGACTGTACTAGTGGAACTCTACTACCACCTAGTGGACAAAGTTCAAAAGCACCAAGCAAGTAAAAAGAGACAACCAAAGCTCAATTTTCAACTATAAGCATTTAAGCTATGACCACTTCGGTTCAAGAACTTTTAATAAATCCAAAAAGATGTAACTAGCAAAAAGCCCAGCAATATAGGGACGCTAACAATTGCTCTGGGACATACCAAGTGAAACCAGGTCTCTGGCAACAACTTGATCTACAATACTCTCACTGAGATGGCAGGTGTTGCCACGAGAAAGAACAATAAAGGGATCCAATCTTACTGCCTACCCAAATCTTCAGCAAGTTCTCCCACCAATAAAACACCCACAGCCGCAGTCCACGCAGCAACAAGCTCTGAAATGTCAGCGCCTAGCACTAAAAGTGACATCCAGGACCTTAAAGACCTAATATCCAACTTCAGAGAGGAGGTCAAATCAGACATCCGGAAGGTGACAACAGAACTAACCACAGAAATTAAAAAGGTGGACGATAAAACAACAAAACTGGAAACTAAAATTTCGGAAATAATGCAACATAACAACAAGCTAACAGAGGAGATCTTGGCTTTGAAGGAGGAACAATCTAGACAACAGTTGCAACAGGAAGATCTAGAAAACAGATCTAGACGACAGAACATAAGGCTGAGGAATGTGCCGGAGTCTGTCAAGGACCTACACGCATACCTAAACGATCTATGTGAATTTCTCCTCCCAAACATACATCCAGAAAACTTGAGAATGGATCGGTTTCACAGAGCCCTAGGATTCCGTTCATCTCCACAGGAGCGCCCAAGAGACATCATTGCCAGATTCCACTACTACTCCACCAAAGAACTGTTCATGAAGGCCGCAAGAAAAGGCATCCCTCCCATCGAGGGGCACACACCGCTGCTTTTTTCTGATCTAGCCCCGACTACCCTTGCCAAAAGGAGACAACTGAAACCGGTTCTGGACTGTATCCTGGCTCAAGGATGGAGGTATACATGGGGTTTCCCTTTTCGCCTCAATATATCCAAAGAGGGAAAATTCTTCACCATCAGAACACTGGAGGAAGGCATTAACTTGCTGGCGGAATGGAACATCAAGGTCACTGTCGGAGAGCAGTTACAACCAACAGAAAACCCGAGAGGAAGGAGTCCTCCCATGAACGGAGAAAAAGACTTACTACAATGAGTTGTCACTTATTTTGTTTCTCTGTTTTTTTTTGTCTTTTTTTGCTTCATCTTCCTCTCTCTTCTTCTCTCTCTCTCCTTGTTTTCATGCTACTCTGACAACCAAAGCTAGTTGAATCTGAAAACGAGTAGATCCAATAAGGTAGCACCCACACCAGTGAAAGTTCTAATACACACTATAGACAGTTAACCCAGGCCGTAAAGGCAAGAGCAACACACACCTAGAAGGCGTCCCTACGGGCGCTAACACGTAGACTTCCAAAAACCCCTACAGTAGGGAAAGTTTAGGCGGACCAATTCAGTGTCAGTTTAGAGACACTAACTGGCCCACCAGTAAAATACGAAGAGGACAGCAAACGCTCTCCTCATAGTAGTTTAAATTACCACACTTTATTTAAGTAAGGAACACAATTAAGTTCAAACATACTAAGAGCCTTCCTGACCAACAGTAAGACACACAAACAGACTCAAGTACTTAGACTTCTTACCCAGGATTACCTTAGGGTTCCCCACTAGAGGAAAAGTAGGAACTTGCTTAATTACTGAGCCAGGTTTTTATAATTCCGAAAGTTTAAGTATAAGCAATTTGGCTCATACTCTGTTGTCTTTTTTCCTTTGAGTACAGATACTCTCCCACACAGCCAGCTGCTGAGCAGTCTTCGGGCGGAAACCAGCAGGAGGCACAGGATAACGAAGTAACAGGCTTCCAGAAAGGTGAGATAGCCATTTAGACACACCAAAGGGTCATACACCTCAATAAGAAATATGGACATTGTCATTGCGTCACACAACGCTCATGGTCTGAACGAACCAATCAAGAGAGGGGTAGCCTTGAGAAATTACCAAAAACTAAATCTTGATATCGTAATGATTCAGGAAACTCACTTTAGAAAACAAGCACTACCAAAATATTGGGGGGGAGTCTTTACTCAGGCATTCCATTCGACCGCAGATACCAAACAAAAGGGAGTCACGATTTTGTTCCACAGAAGACTCAACTTTCAGTTAAGTAAAATTCAAACAGATAAAGATGGCAGGTTTTTAGCAGTACATGGGACCATACACGAACGTAAGGTTTCATTCTTGAACATTTACGCCCCGAACACAGATCAAACGCCATTCTTTCAAAAAATACAGAAACTCACAGATAGCTGGGAAGACGGACTTAAGATAATAGGAGGAGACATGAACGCGGTCTTAGACCCGCTCAAAGACAAGTCAAACGATTTAGGTTCACAAAAAATCCCCACAGCGACCAAAGCTCTCAAAAAACTCCTAAAATCAAACTGCATGATTGATACCTGGAGAAACATGAACCCCACAGAAAGGGAATACACATTTTTTTCCGCCAGACATGGTTCGCTCTCCAGAATAGACTATATCCTGATCCCACAGAACGTTACAGGGAACCTAACTGAGGCCTCTATCTGCCCCATAGCATGGTCGGACCACGATCTAGTCAAAATCTCCATGAATAATCTCCTACCGAAAGGAAATAACCCAAGGTGGTCATTAAATCCCAGTATACTGAACGACCCTACCACACGAGATAAGGTCAGAACTGCAATCGTAGATTATCTTGACCTCAATACAGTAGGGGAGATAGACATAGATGGAATTTGGGCAGCTCACAAGGCAGTGATCAGGGGAGTCTGTATACAAATTAGTTCAATCAAAAAGAAAAAAGACCAAGCACAAATCTTACTTCTAAACCAGAAAATTGCTGAAGCACAGAAACTATTTGTTAAAGATAAATCACGACATACCCATGAGAAGATACTAAGTTACAAACAAGAACTAAACACTATTTTAAGAGGGAAAATGGTCAATATCCTACAGCGAACTGAAGCTAAATTCTTCAGATACGCAAACAAGCCCGATAGAATGCTGGCCACGAGACTAAAAGAAAAAAGAGCAAACTCATTCATAGCCAAAATAATCACCAAAAATAGGCAGACAGTTTTTAAACCAGATCAAATAGTAAACGAATTCAGACAATTTTATGCGGACCTTTACAGCAAAACACCCGAATCAGGCACCCCAACCCACAAACTAGAAATTGAAAATACACTAAATAACTTAAATATACCCCAATTAGACTCTATCAAAGCTAAATCACTCTTAGAGCCCATCTCGGTCGAAGAAATACAGGATGCGATCCAATCCACAAAGGCACACGGGGCCCCAGGGCCAGATGGCTATTCCAACCTCTACTACAAACATATGAGCGATCTACTTAGCCCCACCTTACATAAGCTATTTAACAGCTTCTTAGCTGGGGAAAAAATTAAACCGGAATTCTTAGAAGCTAAAATAATACTGATTCCTAAACCGGGGAAAGACCCATCCCAATGTGCTAGCTATAGACCAATATCTCTGATCAACACAGATTTAAAAATATACACCAAAATCTTAGCGTCAAGACTAGCGAATCTGTTACCTGAAGTGGTACATCCAGACCAAGTAGGGTTCATTAAGGGGAGAGAAGCGCCAGACAATACCAGAAAAATTGTTGACCTTATTGACATAACCAAAAGTAATGAAGGCCGCGCTATGTTGTTGGCGCTTGATGCCGAGAAGGCATTTGATAGGTTAGATTGGACATTTATGAACGCCGCACTGAACAAATTCGGAATTCCGGAAGGTTTTCTGCGAAGCATCGCGACATTATACTCGGAACCAACCGCACAAGTTACATACCAAGGACACAATTCACTAAAATTCAACATCACAAGGGGGACAAGACAGGGGTGCCCTCTATCACCATTGCTGTTCGCCCTCAGTATAGAGCCCTTAGCAATTGCCATTCGTCAGCACACTGACATATCGGGTATACGGGTCGGCCCGACAGATCATAAAATTAGCCTTTTTGCCGATGATATCCTACTAACAATATCAAACCCCCTGGTTAGTCTACCTAATCTATTCAAACTTTTGTCTCAATTTGGCCCACTGTCAGGATTCAAAATTAACACAAGTAAAAGCATAGCCCTTAATATATCACTTCCTCCCACCACGGAAAAACTACTAGCCAATAACTTCCCAATAAAATGGGCCCCGAATTCTATCAACTACCTAGGCGTACAAATTACAAAATCAACTAAGACCCTATATGAAGCAAACTACCCAATCCTCTTTAAACAATTAACTAGGGACCTGCACAGGTGGTCAGAACTAAAGATTTCGTGGTTAGGAAAGCTACATGCTGTCAAAATGAACGTACTCCCCAAACTGCTCTACCTTTTTCGGACCTTACCTATCTCGATTTTAGCGATAGACTTGAAAAAAATACAGAAATTACTAATGAGTTTTCTGTGGAACAATAAAAAACCTAGAATAAACAGAGAAACAACTACTGCGACTAAGAAGGATGGTGGGCTCGGATTTCCAGACATTTCCAGGTACTTTAAAGCTGCTAGATTAGCACAACTAGTTAAGTGGTATGTCAGGGACTCCCCCCCGGTATGGGTTCAATTAGAAAAACACATACTAGGGTCCAATGATTTAATCATGCGTCAGTTACTATGGCTCTCAACCCAGCAGGGCTTCAAGTTACCCCAATCAATTCCATCAAGTGTGAGGCATTCAATTTCCCTATGGAAAGATATAAATAAGAGGAACAGACTGCTGGGCCAGGAGTCAGGGCTCAGCCCTCTATGGCCACTTTCAACTAACCCCAAAATAAACTCTAATGCTCAATACAGATGGTGGATTGATAATAATTGCTCAATTGCGGCAGATTTACCGGTTGTTAATCAAAAATGGTCCACCACCGCATTCCTAGAAGACAAACCCCTTCCTCCGGGGGAATGGCTTAACCTAATCGCTATAAACCAAAGATTAAATCACATCACTAAGAATAAAGGAGGGCAAAATATATCCTTATTCGAAAAATGTTGCATTAAATTCCCGGGAGGGAAAGGAAACATCTCCACAATATATAACCATTTAAGCGATTTAGTCACTCCCCCTAAATTACACTATGAATCAGCATGGGAAGCTGACCTCAACATAAATTTAGACAGAGACCAATGGAATAGTATTCGGAAACAAGCCAAAAACACATCACTTAACGTAATTATGAAAGAAAACTCCTATAAAGTTATTATGAGGTGGTACCTAACCCCAGTAAGAATGCACATAGGGAACCAGACAATTAGTGACATATGCGAAAGGGGCTGCAACCAAAAAGGGACTCTAATCCATAAATTATGGGAATGCCCTATGATTAGACACACATGGGTGGACACCTACAAAACCCTGGAGAAACTATGGGGTCAATGCTATCCCATGAGACCAGAAGAGGCCATCCTAGGATTACCGGTAGAAGGGATGTCCAACTCAGAACAATTCCTAACTAACCAAATTTTCCTAGCAGTTAGGATAGTAGTAGCCGCCCATTGGAAATCACCCACCCCAACATTTGAAGTAGTCTTAAACAAAATTGAGTTCGTTCGATCCATGAGCGTTTTGTCCGCAGAGGTTGACCATAACTACAAGCGCTGGGCCTCCTGCTGGGCCGCCTGGGAGACAAGACGCGGCAGATGAATAGGGTGAGTGACACTTCTCCCTACAAAGGAGCTATTAGGGGATCCATAGTAGTAGTGGTCTTAATTTACCGAACATCATTAGCCCACACAGTAACCTAAACACAGAATAATCTTTCTATTAGATGCTACCAACCAAGCTCAAAACAACAGTTGGTCAGGAATCCAAGTTCATCATATTTTTCCCATAGTTATGGGACTTCATTAAATATAGTTTTCTCGTTAGCCTTAAGTTATTTAAAAGCTAATATCAGCTATTATAATACCAGAAAAACGGAAAAGGGAGAGGAGTTTTGGACAGGCAGAGGACACACTGGAAACCAAATATGTGAAATACGTTTATTGTTAATTCCTATTTATCACTTCTAATGTTTTTGGTGTACTATGTTATATGTCTGACCTGTCTAATAAAAATCAATTAAAAAAAAAAAAAAAAAAAAAAAATCCCTTTACATCATGCCTCCTTTATAGTGCTATTACATGACTCCCATAAGAGTTACTGAAAATCCTAAATGTTCTTGTAAAGCTCTGCAAGTGTTCACAGTGAGACAAATCCTTAAGTGTATCCTTAACCTCCAGCAGGTGCTGATAAACCCCTTATGAGAATACATAGAATACATACAAGAAACGTAGGAAACTACAAGTGCTCCAGTATAAGAAAGAAGAACACACCCCTACACATCTATGTGAAGCCTTTCTAATAGATAACTCAGCCCTATACAACAATACTAAAGAACCATAAACGGTACAACAGCACTTACAAATACCTGCTTACACAATTTAACACTGACATCCAACTAATGCCAAAATCGCATCTTAGTTTCATGGAGGAACAAACAAAATGGAGACTAAAGAGGTGTTAAAGGGACATTGAAGGCATTCTTTCTTTGCTGTATCTGAAAGAGGGCATTTGATACTGTTGACCAATGTATTTTTTTTTTTTTTTAAAACAAGATCCTGGAGCAGAATATACTGCTTTAAATGTAAGACTGTCTTTTGGGGGTGGACATGTCAGCCAAAGTGCAGCAATATTGTTATTACATTACCATTTACTGGTTAATAACAGTGGGAACTGAACAACTCCTTTCCTAGGCTAACGTGGTAAACAAGGTTAATGAGTGTCAATTTAGTGAGTCCCTTTCTCTTTTTATGAATCACCTTCCCCTTTAGCTGAAGTCCCACTTAGAGCCTCATTCAGTTGCAAGCCCACAGATTGCGTCCTACTGGCCGTATGTCTGCAGGCTTGAGATTTGCTACAATTACAGAGCGATTCAATTGAACAAGGCCGCAACTTATGGGCCGAAAGTGTAAACCATGCAATCGTATGTAGCATTTCAGAATGTGATCCAGATCAATTAAGCAAGGCCGTAACTCCCGATTTCGAAACAGCCAATAGAAAATGAGACCTCATGTCAGTAAAACATGGAGGTTACATGTCAATCAATTAGCGTTTCGATATGTAAACAGACTCGCAATCCTGCAATGCATAAAATAATAAAAACTTATGCCAATAATGTTCTAGTCCATGTGGGTGGCCTGATTTGTATTAACTCATTGATTCCCGGGACCTCATGTCAGTAAAACATGGAGGTTTCATGTCAATCAATTAGCGTTTCGATATGTAAACAGACTTACAATCCTGCAACGTATAAAATAATAAAAACTTATGCCAATACTGTTCTAGTCCATGTGGGTGGCCTGATTTTTATTAACTCATTGATTCCCGGGAATGATATAACAGCGAAATGAAACATAAAAAATAAAAAAAATCCTACTGCAGATTTGCGAGCTTGAGACTGCTGTGCAATTAATTCTGATGTCTTTCATTGCTTTCCCCTTTATTTACAGTGCAATATTGATTTTTTATTTGGATTTACAGTGCTATGAACAGGTGTTTAACCCCCTTTGCAAGTCCTATCTGGTACTCGTAGGATTTTCTTCTGCATTTGCCATTTACAGGTGTGAAAACATTTGCGGGCTTGAGGAATTGTAGAAATTGAATAGCGATTTACGATGTTAGCGATTGTAACTCTTGCCAGCTTGAAAGATCAAAGGCTTAGATGGGGTGTAAGTTATGATCTTGACAACCGCAGGGATTTTCAGCTTGCAACCCGTAGATCGTTTGCAAAAAGACACCAATTGAATAGCAAATTAGTTTACAGGCTACATTACGGGCTCCCGTAAACTACAATAACTCAATTGAATCAAAGCCTTAGTTCCTTGTGGAAGACGCGAAACGTGCGTGTCGATCAGCTGATTTGCGGGTCACTCGTTGATGACGTCAGAGAAGCGGCTACACGATGCCGTGGACACAGCACTGTTTGTGCCAGAAATCGGAAGCCTGATAGTGGGACTTAAAGGTAAGTGGAGCAGAGGGGACTAGTCTTAGTCATTGTAGTGCAGGGATTTAACCTCTAATAGGGACAGGGGACAAATAGTGGGTCCTCAAAGATTTTTTTACAGGGTCATCCGCTATATAGCTTTAGACAGGGCCACAGTGGTAGCGTATCTTGTCCCCTCTGTCTCCACTTGGGTCCTCTCTTTCATGTATATAGATTTTTTTGTACTCTTTTAGATCATCACAGTACTATCTGTATTTATATGTGATTATCTCAACTGGGGCGACCTCCATCAAGTAATATATAGATATAGCAATTAGTATATGATATGAAGGATACTTTATCCAGACACATTTATAATTTTGGTTTACTCATACCATTATATGATAATTTCATTGATACTATTGCGAGTTCTATATATTATTTGGACAATATCTTTTTAATTTATATTGTATATACACATTTTTATTTTGTATTGTAATATAATAAAAGTTATATTTTAACACATATGGAATGGGTTCTTTTTTGCATGATAACTGGTACATATAATATGCCAATATATATGGCTTTGTGGGTCTAAATCTTGTGATTAGAATTTAAAGGTGTCTGTCCTTTCCTCTTTATATTATTTCAGATATGTGAGTCTATATACTTTATATACACAAATAGAGCAATAATCTCTAGACTCATAGATTCAGTCCCCTTGTTTAAATGCATCAACAGACGTCACAATAAGAAATGACCAATAAAATGTCCATACTTGCAGTTCAGCGTTATTGAAAATATTATTTAGTAACAGAAAATCAGGTTTGAATGTGCTACATTTTGGCTCAAACCCACATATCATTATTACCTCCAAAGCAACTTGCAAAAGGAAGCTATTAATCCAAGGAGTCATGACCCAATTAGATACTGATAACAAGACCAGTCTTGTACAAAGAACTCTCTGCTGAGTGACAGCCAAAATCTAGTAAATTCCGATCTGTTTTTTTTTGGGGGGGGGGGGGGGGAATATCCACAAATACCACTCCACTCACCAAAAATCAAAAATGATACAAAAACACAGACGTCTCTGAGTATGTTTGATTTATTGACAAGCAGCTTGAGAAAGGCAACGGCAAAGTATGCACATTGTCTGTTGAATTCCAAGAAAAATAAACACCATAGATTTTTATAGTTGTTTACATAAAGACAATGGTATTATCCATTACCACCTTTTTAGAAACATGGTATAACACACCCACACCCCATTGCTAGCCCAATAAACAATGATTTTAATTAATAGGCCAATTATAATAAAACATGTATCTAGACTAAATCTGTGCGCACATCACCTCTATATTTTATACTGCTGCGCAGTCAATAACGTGTTGTTAACCTTGGGTCTGGTTTCCAGAACATATTGTTTAGGGTTAAAAAAGCTGACCTCGTTGACAGAGAGCAATTTATTATGGGAAGAAGGATTTGTTTACACTTATAGAAGAAAAAGACGATGAAATAAAATCAAAGCAGAATTAACTGTTTCATACATTATGGCCTACAATGAAAAAAGAAAAGTTTTAGGTAATAAAAGTATAATATGTGTATATATATAAATATATGCTAAAAAATGTATGCATATTTGTAATTCACCACAACATTTTCTGTTAAATGATATCTTGAAATAACTTCCGATTTCAAATATGGGGCATATATATTATTTTTAATGATGGCAATGGAAGAGGAAAGGGACGTTGGAATTATTAGATAGGATAATTCAAAAGTAGATAAACAATGTAATAAAGGTCTAGGTATGCCAGTATGATGCTTGGTTGTACTGGTAGAGGCATTAGCTGCAGAAAAAAGGAGAGACACTAATGCCACTCTATAGATTGCTGGTCAGACCTCAGCTAGATACTGTGTCCAGTTATGGAAACCATATTCTCAAAAGTATATTAATAAATTAGACACAGTGTACTGGTGCATGGTCTAAAACACAAAACTTATGACGATTGATGTAAAGATCTGATTATGTATAACTTAGAGGACAGAAGGATTGAAGTCATATGGTAGGCACTTGCAAATATATAAAAGGATTAAATAAGATTCAGGAGGGAAATGCCTTCCAGAAAAAAAGAGGAATGCAAGAACAAGCGCTCATGATTTGAAATTGGCAAGTAGAAGATTTAGGTATAATGTGCTAAAGCATTACTTTACAGAAAAGGATAATAGATAAGTGGAAAAGTAACAGCCATTTCTTTGCAAGGTATAAAGCTATCCTGTGGTTTACAAGATTTTAGGTAGATAGAAAGGACTGACTTCACAGGCCTTTTGGTTCTTATGTGCCATCAAACATAAGATTTGACTGAAAGAGTTTACCAAAACTTAACCCTTTATTACATGGAGCTCAACAGCTAACGATATAGTCAACTCTGTTATAATACAGTAAATGTTCCACATCCCTAGTTCCTTTAAATATTTTACCTTGATCCCCCCCCATATTTGCTTTGTTACATGGTCTATTGGTATGTACAGTAAATCAACCAGGCTGTGATGCGTATATCCAAAGCTGACCTTACTTTACTTAGGAAACCCTTTGATTGTTGGTCTGTGTCCATCCTTTGTTATAAGGCAATGGATGTCTTTATTTATTATTTATTAAGGTATAATGGTAATGTTTCACTTTGATAATTGCACCCACAAAACACAATTACAAGTTGTACAACACATGCATGGGCAGAATCCTGATTTAGGGTTGAGATATTGCAATGTTTTGAAGCTATTATTCATCAGAGCAGATTATCAGTGAGTTTGTCATTTAAGTATGGGCCAACCTTCATTGAAACACAGTGCACATCTGATCTTTTTTAAATGAGACAACCGAAGATACAAAGGATTAAAATGGGAAAATCTTTATTTGCACAAATAAACTATGCTGTTGTTAAAAACAAAGGTATTAATGGTAAATCATAAACTTATTGAACAATGGCTCATTTGCATTAGTGTTCCAATTTACACTATATATATGGCACTAATGGACATTAATATTTTATCGTATGCAAAAAGTGATAGGAGTAAGAAAACACCTGCAACCTTCAACGGGCCCTCCTGTCTGAAAGGCTCAATAAAATTGATGCTCCATAGCTGACTAAAATTTCTATTGTACAATAGTATGAAACTAAAATATGCACCAATCACTTGAAGATAGATGGTCCTTTGTTCCTCGAATGATCCTCCTATCTGAAGGGCTCAAACTAAGTTGATGCCCCACAACTGGCTAGGATTCCTTATTTCCATAAGGATAGAGTCTGGTAGAAACAATCAACATACATTTCCAATATCCACCAAGAAGAGAAGTGAACCTTCCAGTACACTATATATATATATATATATATACAGTGGATATAAAAAGTCTACACACCCCTGTTAAAATGTCAAGTTTCTGTGCTGTAAAAAAATGAAACAAAGATAAATCATTTCAGAACTTTTTTCCACCTTTAATGTGACCTATAAACTGTACAACTCAATTGAAAAACATTTTGATTTCTTCCCCACAGAAACCTGACATTTTAACAGGGGTGTGTAGACTTTTTATATCCACTGTATATATAGATAGAATTAGAGCACTCCACAAACTATTTTACTCACTAGGGCCCTCATTCAATTGCGATTTTGCCAATTGAATAGAGCTCTAAATAAGCACATAACATATTTTTTTTAAATAAGTTTTTAGTTAGTTCTTTTGGATAGATGCTTGCTAACAAAAAACTTCTTTCAAAAATATATGTAATGTGGTTATTTAGGACCCAATTCAATTGGGCAAATTGCAATTGAATGAGGGCCTAGGTAATTAAAAAATTTTTTTTTAAATCAATTTGATACTTAGGATGGCTTGTATACATCATTGTAACATTTACGGGCTTGAAATATAAAAGGTTACAAATAAACGATAATAATAACCTATTGATATGTTGGCTATTACAGAACGTTTTCTTACTCCATCAGACACTGCTTCCTTCTGTACTGTCATATCATGGCTTTCAGTTAAACCACTAGGCCTGCGAACAAGCAAGGTATAGGCATATTACTTTTTTCTCGCTTCACATTTCACTGCATACCCCTGGTTCCTTCCTCCAATTCTCACATTTTGAAGTTCACACTATCCACCTCTTCTCACCCATCTCTCTTCGAGTAGCTGTGATCTGTCTCCCTTAAGCAGACTTCCTCCACAAGTTTAGTTATCGCTCTATCTTATCTGCACTCAATCTTACCAAACCACGCTACTTTTCATTATAAATATCAACTCTGTCCTTTAAACCCAAACATTTGTTTGCCACATTCAACATTCGTCTCTGCCCATCCCCATCTTCTGCCCATTCCAGTCTCATTTTAAAATACACCTCCAATCGTCCTCTTCATTTAAAAAGTAAAATTGATAACACACTGCCCAGAGCCACCTACAGGTTAACCACCCACAAGGACCGTTGGGTTGTTTGAAATCTCAGCACCAGCACCCTGATATCTGGATTCTGTATCAGTCAGAGTCTCTCCATCAGGAATCAGCACTTCCAGGAGTCCCAGTAACTTCGCTGTGGTAGTGACCAGGGCAAGTTACCTGAAGGGTGGAGATAGGATCTGTATCGCAGCTACCAGGAGCAAAATAAAAAGACATACAATTTTCTATATGTCTCAGCCAGGCAACTGCCTTTATTCGATTCCCAAACACCAACTAACTACAGACAAAAACAGAACCAAAGCACAAGCCACATTCCCTCCTCCCCCTGACAAATCTGGTGTGTATGTGTTGTCAATAGAGGGGGAGTTAAATTCTCCTTTCTCTGTTTACAACCCCAGAGGGCAATAAAACTAGATTTAAAAGTTATGACTGTTTCTTTGATCATGCTTGAGGGACTAGGATGGGAGTAGGGGGGTTACATCTGGGAATTGCACCTCTGGACTATCACATAAACCATTTCTACCACCTTATATGAATAACAGCATATACATTGTAATCAAGAAACCATGGCAGTAACTATATACACACTTTACATACATGACAGTAACTATACTCCCACATTAATTATTTTAAACATGACACAGAACACAGTAATATTACATGGGGAATTACATACAGTATAAAGGATAAGGAAGGGGCATATGTCATAAGAAACATAAAGCATGGTGGCAATATAATTCCCCTACCCATTTTCCAATGGGGTAGTCTGTTCTCTATGGTAGCTCACTGGGCCAAAATCCAGTCCCTGGAAAGGGGTCCGTGACACACACCCTCTTCTAAACAAACCAACAGCACCTAGCATTTGCCCTTCCCCAATTCTGTTTCTCAGGGTAGAATTAGTTGGTTTAAGGCCTGAGACCAGACCAATTGAGTACCTTCATTCTGGCCATCATTCTAGCCACCATCCTCTATCGCACTGCAGTAGCCTTCCCACAATGTCTCCTCTCCAGACACAATATTATGTTCAAAGGGTGGAGCCTGGAGCTATGACTGAAACTAGTAATTGATTGTTTAAATTTAAGATTTAAGATTTTTTTTATGAACCATATCTAATTATTCCTTAGAGAGCCCTTTATAAAACCACTAAAATGCACCTTTAAGTATCTGCGATAGAACCATCTACCTCACCCGTCGCTAAACATCAAATCCATTATATACTGATATACCATGTAATTAAGGAACCTCAAAGAGAGGATAGAGAGAATGGAAATAGAGATGTGTTAGATTTTCCATTTTAAGACTTTGAAGCCTAATGGCTTATACAATCATTTCTCTTTGGATCAATATTTTTAAACGGACACTGTCACATACAAAACACAGGGTATTCATTTTAACCCATTCATTTTAAGGCGTGCCAAGATAAAAGTATAAAAGTATATGTTGCAATATAAAGTACTTGAGTTAGACAAAAAATAGTTTAGAGGAAAGCTGCAGAACAGTAAGGAAAATAACATAACGAGCCAGTGTAAGCGTTTTTAATATAATTAAAAAAGGCATTGTTTAACTCATTAATGGCTGTTGATGTACCCCTCCCCACCTCTCTCTCTCTCTCATTGTCCTGAGCTCTGCTGAAATGAAAGGTGAAGATTTCAACTGTGGTAACATTATTCAAGCTTTTACCAACACAGCCTAATCAATTTTATCGCAGCTGAAATCTTTAATTTCCTTTCAGTAGTGGTCAAGACTATGAGAGAGGGGGTGAGAGGTACAGCCGTGACCATTAATGAAGTAAACTGTGTTTTTAAATGATATTTTCTAGCTAAAGATTAGCTTTACTGCTGTTTGCACATATATATTTAGTTAATTAATGGTGAACTTAAAATAGGCTTAACATAAAAAGTGTGTACCTTGGCTCTTTAATATATAATACAGAAGTCATTACAGAAACATGCCGTGAGAAATAATTATATTTAAACGCAGAATTAATCTCCCTTTTTAAAGTGAAAAAATAAAAAGGGTTATTATGTAAATGCGTAAAAGGAAAAGGCCCAAAGAAAGAGGCCATTTACATTAAATGACCACTGTAACTTAGGAAAAAGTTCACATGCTTGTGAAGTATATAACATACTTACATCATTAGCATCTGTTTAAGCAATGGCAATAAAAGCGTTTTTAGAGAATATGTTGCATTTCTGTTGTTGTATATAATGTTACATTACGTCTGTCTTCCTCATGTCATGATAGCCTGAAGCTTGTCCACAACAGAAGGGGTGGTGGATTTATTATGTCATTGGAGCTTTTAGTATCGCACACCAGTACACTTCTCCCAAACATGCTCAGAAGCAAGTTAATTGCAAATCCTACACCTGTAGAAAAGTAAACACCCTCTTACACAATCTTCATCAAAGCATAATGGATGCCTACGGGGACTAGAGTTATTTCCCTAATTAAAAAACACTGTTATCACATTTTCCTAGCTAGTCACACTCTCATTTTGCAAACATATTTTTTTCGTCACACAATGGTTCTTTAATTTCAAAAATAATTTCAGAAATCAGGCAAATCCTCCTATGGAAAAAATATATTAGAAACAGAAGCAGTAGATGCAAAATCATGAGGCTATATACTAGAGAATTAAATTGCTCTCATATACGTTTGAGCTTGGAACAGTTCTCTGGTTTCCCAGCCTTCTATTAATATATTCTTGGTAGTTGCACTCTCATTTAATCCCCATGGTACTCTGTGGTTCTGGATATAAACCAGGGTATGAAAGCTTTCAGAAATTCCAGGTCTACATCTATTTATGCTGTTTTAGGGTAAACAAGGAAAGTAATACGTTTTAAAGGAACATAAATAAAATTGAAATTGGTTGTTATAAAAAATTAGTAGATGTGTTAGACCATTAAACTTAAAAGATTAAGCATGTTAAAGGGACATTAAAGAGTATACTTTTGTTTGTTGCATCCAGAAGAAGGTATCTGGGAATGTGCCACGGTGTGTTTTCCTTTTTCAAATGATGCTCTCAAAGCAGGAATAACTGATTCAAATGTATAACTGATCTGGGTGTTTGACTCGGTCAGTCAATGAACAGCTATATACATGTATGAGTCATGCTTGTCTGCTAATGAAATCTGCAGATGTATATATGCTCTGGACACTTCCTGTTATTTTAAATTAAGTTTAAACAGGTATTACTTAAAATTGTTTTCATGCAAAACTTTGGTAATCATGTATATGCATAGAAATGAAAGAGTTTTTTTCAGTTAAAAACATACTTGAGGCTGCCCAAATTAACCAAATAGGGTCATGGCATCTCAAAAGATACTCTAGGCTGGGTATCAATTGAAAATAAATATCCAAGATATATTGTGGCTACCTAGCAAATATGGGCCCCATTCCAATCCCATACGTAGTTGTGCAGAGGAACTCTATTGTAACTGTGGGGGCTCTTTTTTTTGCTATATGTCGATTCCAATCTCAACCCTGAAAAACTCCAGTAAAGTAGGGAACATACACCAGGGCTGCTTCATGGCTGTCCTGATGCCCTACGGTCCCCATGTATCCTGTTGCAGGAGACGCTGTCAGCTCAGTAGTCATCACAGCAATGCCGCAGTATAGAACACAGATCCTCCTCCCCATCTATCTACATAAACCCCTCCCCGTGTCAGGGAATGGGTTAAAAATTATAAGAGATTGGCAGGGGGTTTAAGACGCCACTGCCAATCGCCCTAATAAGCCTGGCGATTCCCTCCCTTGCAAACCCGTGAGCTAGACCCTGTGTAAGG
This sequence comes from Discoglossus pictus, assembly GCA_027410445.1. Classification (NCBI taxonomy): domain Eukaryota; kingdom Metazoa; phylum Chordata; class Amphibia; order Anura; family Alytidae; genus Discoglossus; species Discoglossus pictus. The sequence goes on from CM050174.1 coordinate 59,652,567, forward strand.
ACCTCCATGGCATTTTTGTTAGATTTAGATGTCATGGAGGTCCTTCCAGCCCTTACTGGATCCCCCTGGCATCAAGGTTTATTCTAGACTAGCGACTTGCCTGTCAATAAAATTTGAAGCCATGGCAATGCTGTTTGCCACACAATGTCAGTCTTTTGCTCCTCTGAGGACCTTCGGCGCTCATTGTGCGCCTTTCCCCTTGTGTACTTCAATTTTCCTGCTTTGCAACAATCACCTTCGGCGCTCCTCACGAAGACAGATATATAAGTACAGATTAAAATATAAAATTTATTTAGTACAGTGAATTAAAAAATTAATATGAATTAATAAATGAATATACTTTACTTATTTATATTTAATATGCAGCAATATCCTGAAGAGCTAACAATCTCTTAGGATTTTCCTGCATCTGAAAATGTACAGTCGGACTGTTGATCACCTGAGGAGAAAGTGTCAGCAATGAGGCAAGTGTGCAGTGTAAATAGGCTGCGTGCGCGAGGCAAACCGTTTGTTTAGGCGGGTAAAGCGCCATTTTAGAATCGTAATGTTATTATTTGCAATTTAGTGTTGTAAAATTTTGTTCTATGTCTTGCTTGCCTCACAAGCATTTTCCGTCTGTTCTAATGGTATATTTTGAAACTCGTACTGTTTCAATGCCTCAACTGCTCACCTCGCTTTGTGAGGCTCCCAGGGCGATGAGCGCCACCTAAATGCTCCAAGCTCGGAAGGCTTCTATGCCTCAACGGCTCACCTCGCTTCACGAGGCATGATGACATATTGCAGTTTGATAACTATTTTATGTGACTAGCGAATTGCCCGTCAAAAAATGACGGCAATGAAATTGTAAGTGAGCTAATGCTGTTTGGTGTATACTAATAAAATAACTAATAGATTAATAAAGTAATATACTTTACCTATTTTGAAGCATTGTGTTGAAGAGCTGGCAATCTGTTTTGATGTTGCTGCAGCATTAGTGGTGTGGAGCTGCTGTGTAAGCGTGGTGAATGTGTGCAGTGTAATAGTGTGCGTGTGCGAGGCCAAACCGTTAGCGTACTCGTGTACTTCCGCATTGTTCTAAAATGGCGGGTAATGTGTGGTATGCGTCTGTAGCAGAATATCCGTAGGTGTTTTGTGGTGTTTTGCGTGTTTCTTGGGGTGTTTTGCGTGTTTAGTGTGTTGTAGCCTCGTTTTCGTTTTGTTCGGCGGCCTGCAAGCGTGAGCAATGGCTCGAGCGGGCTCGCATGCTCACAACTATATATGTGATACACACACACACACACACATTATATACACACACATTATATATATATATATATATATATATATATATATATATACACACACACACACACACATTATATACACATACACACACGCACAATATACACACACACACATTATATATACACACAATATGTTGTGTGTGTGTATATATATATATATATATATATAATGTGTGTATATATATAATGTGTGTATACACACACAATATACACACACATTTTATATATAAACACACACAATAAGATGGAGATGAGGCACATATACAATGACTGACTGTAATGTGCCGTGCAATATACGGTATGTTATACATGCACATATAGGTGTATGCACTGACTGTATATCTGTACACACACACTATATACACACACACACTGTATACACACACTATATACACACACACACACACACACTATATACATATATATATATACACACACACACACTATATACATATATATATACACATACACACACACACACACTATATATTCGCTATATATATATATTAAAAAAACACACAGTATATATATATATATATATATATATATATATATATACACACATATACTGTGTGTTTTTATATATATATATATATATATATATATATACACATATATATATATATATATATATACACACATATACTGTGTGTTTATATATATATATATATATATATATACATATATATACACATATATATATATATATATATATACATATACTGTGTGTTTCTTTATATATATATATATATATATATATATATATATATATATATATATATATATACATCCACTGTGTGTTTTTTTAATATATATATATATATATATATATATATATATATATATATATATACTGTGTGTTTTTTATATATATATATATATATATATATATACATATACATATGCTGTGTGTTTCTTTATATATATATATATATATATATATATATATATATATATACACATCCACTGTGTGTTTTTTTAATATATATATATATATACTGTGTGTTATATATATATATATTAAAAAAAAACACAGTAACTCCTGTGGTCCCAGGCCCTATCATGTGCCCTGTCACCCCACATGAAGCCCTATTAGGCTCTACTCACCTGTGCAGCCCGGGGGAGTCCCGTGTATGTCCGTGGCTCGCTGTGCTCCTGGGGGGTCCGCCCGAGGGTAGGGGGAAGTTATAGTGAGGTGGTGAGCACCTCCATGCCTGCCTGCGGCCCTCGCTTTGCTGTACGGGGGGTGAACCCGAACCGGGGACTGGGCGGCCCTGCGCGGGGGATTGTGGGGAGGAGGTGGCTGCTCCATTCCAGCAACTGAGGGCCGTAGCTCGCTGTGCGAGCAGCGGCCCTCGCTTTGCTGTGCGGGGGGTGAACCAGAACCGGGGACTGGGCGGCCCTGCGCGGGGGATTGTGGGGAGGAGGTGGCTGCTCCATTCCAGCAACTCAGGGCCGCGGCTCGCTGCGCGAGCAGCGGCCCTCGCTTTGCTGTGCGGGGGGTGAACCCGAACCGGGGACTGGGCGCTCTGTGCGGGGCATTGTGGGGAGGAGGTGGCTGCTCCATTCCAGCAACTCAGGGCCGCGGCTCGCTGCGCGAGCAGCGGCCCTCGCTTTGCTGTGCGGGGGGTGAACCCGAACCGGGGACTGGGCGCGCTGCGCGGGGCATTGTGGGGAGGAGGTGGCTGCTCCATTCCAGCAGCTGAGGGCCGCGGCTCGCTGCGCGAGCCGCGGCCCTCACAAGCGTGAGCAACGGGCCGTACGCTGCGGGCAAGGGCCTCAGTTGCTGGGATGGAGCGCCTTCGGCGCTCCATGCCAGCAACTGAGGCCCGCAGCCCTCGCTACGCGAGGGCCGCGGGCTCGCTACGCGAGCCCGCAAGCGTGAGCAACGGCCCGTACGCTCACAACTATATATGTGATTGCCACTGGGATCTGTTAGGGACTTGCTTTATAGGAGTTAACTTGTAGGTGCCACGGAGGTCCTTTAAGGACCTCCTTGGCACAGGGTTGGTATTTAGGTGCCAAGGGAGTCTCAATAGGGCCCCATGGTTATAGTTTTAATTGTGGAGGAGGGAATTTGAATATGTCAGGTAACTGTAACTTGATAAAACAGCTAATTTTTGGATAATCTCCTTAAGAATCTGAATATCAACCGTTACACCATGCACTCTATGGCCCTCATTCAATTGCGATTTGGCCAATTGAATAGGGCCCTAAATAAGCACATAGCATATTTTTTTTAAATACGTTTTTAGTTAGTGAAAACCTTGCTTTTGGATAGATGCTTACTAACTAAAAACTTCTTTAAAAAATATATGTTATGTGCTTATTTAGGGCCCTATTCAATTGGCCAAATTGCAATTGAATGAGGGCCTAGGACAATTGGGAACAGACTAAAATATAAATACAAGTTATATACACCCCAATGACAACACAGCTACATTACCTACTGTCCTATTAAATTAAAACGTGTAAAACCATAGCCCGTAACGTAGCCCGCAAGGCTATTAAATTGACCCAGTAAAGCAACGCGCTAATGCAGGACAATTTATACCATGGAAAGACAATGGGAAAATGAGAATATGTAATTTCCTTGACAGGGGCAACCTAGTCTCTTTTATAAGACTGCTGAATCACACAGTTGTATGGACTATTATATATGTATGCAAATTATAGACCATTAATACATAATTATTATTAAATAAATGTAACTTTGCCTTATCTATAGCCACAGAAAACCCGACTTATAAAGACCAACTAGATAAATTTAGGAAACATGGGGAAAACAACTGAATGTGGCCTTGGCCATGTCCAAGATAATGCTGTTATCATTGCCATTTGGCTTTCAACAAGCCATACGGTGCAGATATTGGCCTGTATCTCATGTCCATGTGGCATTCACATCGCTGAAGAGCCCTGGCTCCACCTCATGCCGCTAACTGCCTATACCAAGGTAACGCTTTTTGTTATCACCAAGCCCTCATTGCGTTTTTGGCCCATATCTACAAAGCCTTCTTAAATATCCATGAGCCCTACATAGCAGAATTCAGGCCAAATCTACTAAGCAGCATCCTTTCTTATGTCCAAGGTTATGCTTTTTCTGCTTTCCATATGGCCCAAAAAAAAATAATAATAATAATAATATATGTATAAGGGAAATTTAAAGAAAAAAGGTGAGTCTTGTTTTTAATGGACCACTGTAGATTAGGAAATCCTTAATATGTTTGTGCTTATTATTCAATAAACTAGCAACATTAGCTGCTGTATATATCATGAATATCAAGTGTTTTCAGAGAAAGCCTTCATTGTTACAGCCATTACTAATGAATGGAAGCTGTTACCAAAATAAATGCTTCCTTTTCAATTAGGACAATCAAGATTTGCAAGTATATTTGCAAGTTGCTTTTTATTGGGCATGCGCGTTAGAGCAATAAGTATTAAATGATAAAACTTTATCTGGTTGAACCAATACATTAACAAATCCCCCTCCCTCTCCCTCCATCTACTCCAGAATTCATAATGGAATTTAGCAGAACACACAATAAAAAAGATTCTTACAGGCACAAGCAGCAAATAAAACACAAATCCTGTGCTTATCTGAGTATTTATTTGGTCATACAGGTACTTCAAAATCTATTTATAAAAATATAATAAGATTTAAATATAATGTGATATTTAATTACCAATTAATCAATAAGGAAAAACAATAATAAAAGCTGAATGCTTAATATTATTTAAGCTTAACTGGAAAAAAAATCCACGTATTTTTGGTTTTATTCTGTGGTCTTTGTCTCCCTCTAGTGGTCCTTTTGTGCCCTAACAACATGAGCTAGATGTTTTAATTAATTATTGTTCTTTAATACTCCATTATTTTAAAGAGCAGTATTATTATTGTCAATATTATCTCCTTTTGTAATGTGCCAACATATTTCATAGCGTTATACAGAGGTAAAAATGAATAAAAATAATACAATATTAAACACATGACAAAATGTGGAGGGCCCACTCTTTGAGTTAAAATGTATGCACATGGTGTTTTTTTTCCAACGCATTTTACAAGATTGAAAACATGCAAATTTAAAATCTAAAGGTATTAATGAAACAAAGTAAAATAATAAAAAGAGAAAAGCAAAAAATTTGTTTCCCTTATTATATATTCACCTTTCTTAATTAATTATGTATTATTTAGTATTTGTGTTTCTATACCTACAATACTACCCAAACAGCTTATTATATTCATGAATCTTAATTCTAATTCCTCACTTCACATTGCTCTTAATATATTCCCACATCTTTCATTTCCTATCTGGAGAGATTCCTGATAACAACCACACCTCATTATCTCCCCTATACAGAGAACATTTTGTCTTAAGGACTCTCCTCCAACTCCCAACATCTATTATCTACTATACATAAATATTCATAAATAATATCAACACTGTTGCCAAAATTCACCCAAATACTCCGACATAGCTTGGTGATGGGGGGTGGAGGTAGAGAAAAATAAGAGTAAGTTTGGATAACATAAAAAAGACAAAGAACATTTTTTTATATTAATAGAAAAATTATTTTTTATACTTTATATTCATCTTTATTGGCAAACATATCAAACAAAGAATAAACATTTTCATGATATATAACTTTATGTACTAACCTTTTTATGACAATTCCTATACATATAACAACAAATATTACACCTATATGCTTTTTACAGATGTTTTTTCTAATCAAAAATGTAAAAAGAAAAAATAAGATGAAACAGGTTCTTGGCAAGTAATTGAGAAGAAAGTAGAGGGTTCATTGGTGATTAAGTCTGTGGTTATATCAACTGTTAAAGTTGGAGGTGATAGTGCTAAACTTACACTATGTTGTTTAGCTGTTCAGTCATGTCCAATTCTCCATAACCCTATGGACCGCAGTTTGCCAGGCACATCTGTCAGCCACTGCCCCTCTGAACTCTTTCAAGCTCATGGTCATTGCTTCAGTGACCTCATGTATCCATCTCTGCCTCTGTTTTCCCCTTCTGCGTGTGCCTTCAATATTTCCCAGCATCAGAGTCTTCTCTAGGGAATCCTGTTTTCTCATGATATGTCCAAAATATTTGAGCATCAGCCTCATCATACCTTCCAGAGTTTCTGATGTTATCTAAAGTGAAGACACAAAGCTGAGAAATGAGTTTCTTTTTGTAGTGTTGATTTATTGGATCTTCTTGCAGTCCAGCGGACTCTAAATAGTTTTCTTCAAGATCACAATTCAACGGCATCAATTCTACAGCGCTCAGACTTCTTTATTGTCCAGCTCTCACATCCGTATGTTACTACTGGGAATACCATAGTTCTAAATATGTGGACCTTTGTTGATAATGTAATATCCTTACTTTTTACTAGCTTGTCCAAGCTTGCCATAGCTTTCCTCCCCAGAAGCAAACATCTTTTAATTTCATGGCTAACGTTGCCATCTCAAGAGTTCTTGGATCCCAGGTAAATAAAATCTATCACTGCCTCGACTTCTTCACCATCTATTTGCTAGGAACTGAGATTGCATCTCTTTAACATTGAACAGCAGACAACTTTTGCATTTTCTTCTTTCACCCACATCAATAGGTCCTTAAGTTATTCTTCACATTCAGCTATTAGAGTAGTATCATCTGCTTATTGATTTTGGCTTTGGATTCTTCCAGCCCGGCCTTATGCATGATGTACTCTTCGTATAGGTTGAATAAATAAGGTAACAATATACAACCTTGGCACTCTTCTTTACTAGTCATGAACCATTCTGTTGTCCCATGTTCGGTTCTGACCATGGCTTCTTGGTCCACATACAGATACCTCAGGAGATATTTGAGATGATCTGAAACTCCCATCTCTTTAAGGACTTGCCACATTTTGTTGTGATCCACGCAGTCAAAGGCTTTAGAATAGTCTATGAACCAGAAGTAAATGTTTTTTTTGGACCTCTCTTGTTTTCTCTATTATCCAGTGGACATTGGCAATTTGATCTCTTGTGCCTCTTCCTCTGAGGAACCCGGCTTGCACATCTGGTAGTTCCTGGTCCATATATTGTTGGAGTTGAGCTTGTAGGATCTTAAGCATTACCTTCCTGGCATGCGCAATGAGTGCAATTGTTTGATAATTGGAGCACTCTTTGGCACTTTTAGAGATTGTGATGTAGTCTGGACTTTTCCAGTCTATTTGCCACTGCTGATTTTTCAAAACTTGTTGACAAGCAACACTTTCACATCATCATCTTGTAGGATTTTGAATAGTCATCTTGTAGGATTTTTAATAGGTTAGCTGGGATTCCATCACTTCCTGTAGCCTTGTTATCAGCAAGACATCCTAGGGTCCAAAGAAACTCTCCAGGATGTCTGGCTCCAGCTCATTGGACAAACTATTGAGATTATCACTGCCTTTAAGATCTTTCTTGTATCGTACAGTACAGTGTATTCCTGCCACCTCTTCCTTATCTGATCTACTTCTACCATTTTTGACTTTTATCACGCCCACTTTGTCATGAAAAGTTCCTTTCAGATCCTCAATTTTCTTTAAGAGATTCATAGACTTTCCCATTCGGTTATCTTCTTTTATATTTTTCATCGCTCATTGTAGAATGTCTTCTTGTCTCTTCTTGCTATCCTCTGGAATTCTGCATTCAGTTGGACAAATCTTTTCTTATCTCCACGACCTTACGCTTTCCTTCTCTCCTGGGCTATTTTCAAAGCCTCATCAGACAGCTAGCATGCCTTCTGAGTTTTCTTTCTTTTGGGTATTTGTTGTGTTGCTGTTTCCTGGATAATGTCACAAACTTCGGTCCAAGGTTCTTCAGGCATTCTATCTTCCATGTCTAGTCCCTTAAATCTATTCTTTACTTCCACTGCATATTCACAAGGGATATTATTTATTTTGTATCTACTTGGTCTGATGGTTTTTGCTCTTTTCTTCAGTTTAATTCTAAACTTTGCAATAAGAAGCTCATGGTCTGAGCCACAGTCAGCTCCAGGTCTTCTTTTTGCTGATTGTGTAGAGCTCCACCATCTTTGGCTGCAAAGTATATAGTCAATCTGATTTCTATATTTTCTATTAAATGATGTCCATGTATAGAGTTGTCTCTGAGGCTGTTGGAAGAGGGTGTTTGCTATGGCCAGATAATTATCTTGATAGAATTCTACTAATCTCTGACCTGCTTCATTCTGTACTCCAAGGCCAAATTTGCCGATTTATTACATTCTCCTATGACAAGAGTAACATCTTTTCTTGGTGTTATATCTATGACGTGTTGAATATCTTCTACTCCAATTCTAATCTGAGGGTCTCGTCTTCCTGTGCCATATTGATATGTCTCTGGTTGTGTTTGTTAATAAAGTTGTCTTAGCAAAATTCCTGGAGTGGTTTGCCAGTTCTTTCTCCAGTGGACCACAATTTACCTGACCTCTCTGCTATGACCTGCCCATCTTGTGTGATCCTACATGGTAGAGATCACAGCATCATTGAAGTACACAAGCCCCTTCACCACTACAAGGTGGTGATCCAGAATGGAAAACCTGCACTATAAATTTTTAGAGGAGACGAGTTGCAGCATGTGAGGCTCTAGTGAATTGAAGCGGGAAACATGTCAGTTTGTGATTGCTTCTGCTCAGGTGGATGGTATAAGGCCCAGTATCATTGTCTGAGCCCCTGCATAAGTTATTACTCAGTCCTGATGGTAAATGTAACTGGAAAAAATGTTAGTTTGTGAGTGCTACTGCTCAAGCTGATGGTATGAGGCCCAGTGTCATTGGCTGATACCCAGCAGGAGTGATTGATCAGTAAATTAACTTGGGAAAAATGTAATTTGGTGAGTGCTACTGCTTCGGTGGTTGATATAAGACCCAGTGTCATTGGCTGAGCCCTTACAGAAATGACTGCTCGGTTCTGATGGTAAATGGGCCTGGGAAAAATGTCAGTCGATGAGTGCTGCACAGGTCAATGGTATGTCATTGTTGGATACTTTCACATAAATTAACCTTTTCTCTGTGCCTCTTCTAAGTCCTTCCCCTTTTCATCTTGCCATAGCACTTTCATGGTCATCTCTTTGACATGGATCTTTTTCAGTATTTATCCAATTGTATCTCTCTCTTTGTATTTTACAGTGCATTTCTCCTTCACTTGGCCCTTTCTTCTCTGTTTTTTCTATTTCTCCCATCTCATTTTTTGACCCTACCTCCTATGCTCATGGCTTTATTGCCTCTATTTTCTTCTCCGCTTATCCAGTACCTTTATTTTATTGCCCTTTTCATTTCACTCTTTTCTTGCCCCAGCCATCTTCAAATATTCTCCTTCCTTGTATCTCCTATTCACTTACTTATCATCTTTACTTATGTGTACTTGACCATACTGGTTTTCCTTTGTCTTCTTCTTTCTGAAGATCCTTGTGCCATTTCTCTCCTCCTAGACCAGTCCTTAGCTGTTATCCTTTGGAACATTCCCTGCTTCCTCCACCTTCTCTCATCCCAACACACCTTATTTTGAGACTGTCACTGCGTTTTAACATTAATTTGGTTCTTTCATCTACTCTTATTTTCTTACCCCTATGTATCCCCCACCTTCTTTGTACTTTTACTTCCTTCTTTTTTACCAGTCTTTCATCTCCTTTTCTCGTAGTTCCTTCAACTCAACTTATTTTATTACCACTTGACTATCTCTTCTCTTGACCTCTACAATACTGCGTCCTGTACGTTTGGTAATTTAGGGGCAACATTGCTTTCTTATCTTTATTCCTCTTTATATATTCTCCATGCTCTTCATTCTTTCATCATTTCCATTCAGATTTCCACATAATTTCTCTAAATAATACAATGTAGTCACTGGTATTCTACTTTATGGACAATGGGTTACCTTTCTATAATTGTGGGAAACCATCAGAGGGAAATGAATAGAAGAGATGCCCAGCCTGATCCACAGAACCAGCCTAATAGGACATATATCCAGTAGCCAGTTTTGAAGCAGTGACCATGGCACCATACTTTATTAGCAATCAATCCACATATTATAAGGATCAGAGCAGATCTTAAAAGGTTGAACTTGATGGGCTAAAAAAATTTTTTCAACATCAACTACTCTAACTATTTATAACTATGTAACTTGTAAAACTTGTTCAAAGGTCTAAGAGGAGTGGGATGGAAGTGTTGTAAAAATGTCCTGTATGTCCAGACATCAAGGTACCAGCAACAAACAAGTGGGGTGTTCATGACACAGGACTGTAAACATGGACATCTTAGTGACTGGTTCTCCAATTGGTTTGTGACCTAAAGCTCACTATTATCTTATCAATATCTTATTTCACTTCTTTAGGAAGCAAGATATAGGAACACATTGATATCCATCATGCCTGGATCTGCACAGCTATTGGGTCCTCCCCTCTTCTCCTCATTGCCATGCTCAACTCACCATCCATTGATCATTCTAGCCTTTTATTTTTTAGACATAACATGTTATTTTACCCCATCCTACTCCTCTCTTGGCCTTTCTCCTCTATATTTTTTCTTCTCAGGGGCGGAGCTACCAGTGTTGCAGGTGGAGCAATGCACCAGAGCCCTCCTCTGAGGGGGGCCCAGCTATGGAAAGGGGTGTTTGTCGCAGCAGCTATGGTACAGGGTCTTGGGGAGGGTTACTGTTATGTGAACGGGCCTTAGGGAGGGAGCTTGTGGAGGTATGCTGTCATGGGAAAGCTTTTACATTGAAGCTGCTATGGGATGGTGTCATGGGGAGGGATGCTTTTATGGGAAAGGGTCTTGGTGATGGGTGCTGTAATGGGGAAGGGTCTTGGTAAGGGAAGCTATTATGGGAAGGGATTTTGGGGCATGGAGCTGTTATAGGAAGAGGCCATATGGAGGGGCACTGATTGAGTCTGTAAAGGGGCAGTGTAAAATATTTTTTTACAATCCATGTTTTTTTTTTGCAACGGTGCCCTCCATTCTCTAGCTCGGCCACTACCTCTTCTGTTAGATTCCCCATCTTCTTGTTCTTCCTTTCTTTGTCCTTCAAACTGTTTCATCCTCATATATTTCCTTTTGGATCTCACACCTCTTTCTTGTTTTTTTGGCTCTTACTCAGCTTCTAATTTCTCCACTTCATCCTCAGCCTCTGTCTCTTTCACCTACTATTCTCTTTGTCTGTTTTTCCACAAAGGACAGAAACACCACATGAAATGAGAATTTAATGTTGGGGGATTGAGGAGAGAGGGGAATTTGGGGGAGGGGGGGGGAGTGAAGGGGCATAAAGCGAGAATGGGGTGAGAATACTGTGGGACTGAAGGGATGTTGAAGATAGAGTTGTGTGGAGGATTGGGCAGAGGAAATTAGAGAGGATAGAATGGGAGAAGGTGGGGCTTTGCTACTTGGAGAATGGTGCAATATAGCACTACACACATTTCCTGTCTTGTATCACAGCATTCAAGGAGGACTCAGGCTGCTTGATACTAACTTATTTTCAGGTATTTACATTACTCTGACCACCCCTGTATATACCTCCATAAATTATGTTGTTAAGACAAGAGAAAAATCCACCAAAAGAGATGTGACTTAAATGGTACATATTTTATTATTTTTTTTACATTCTGAACAAGTGATTGGGATCTATAAGAACATCAGGGATTTCCAAGGCTTCCTTCTGCAGGAGGATTGTGGGCATAAGCAGCATTTAGGAGAATCTATGGAAAGAGACATGTTATCAGTCTGCAAGGGTTTCTCATTAAACAGATATTTTCTTTACTGGACTTTATTTAGTTGAAATTATAATATTTGGTTATATTATAACATGTCTATAATATTTATTAAACTGACCTTAGTTTGCACAAATTTGTAGTCATCCACAGTAGATCCAATAACTCTTCATATAATACTTCCTTTGAATGAGAGCTGCACATTAACACACATAGGGAAAAATAGATAACATTAGCTTGAAAAATAATCTGGAGCAGTACATGTAATGTATAGTGTGGAGTAGTGTATATGAAATATACAGTGTGGAGCAGTGTTTGTGTAATGTACACTATAGAGCAGCGTGTGTGTAATCTACACTACTGAGCAGCGTGTGTGTAATGTACAGTGTGGAGCAGTGTTTGTGTAATCTACACTACTGAGCAGGGCATGTGTGTGTAATCTATACTACTGAGCAGAGTGTGTTTAATCTACACTACTGAGCAGAGTGTGTGTATTGTACAGTGTGGAGTAGTGTGTGTAATCTACACTACTGAGCAGAGTGTGTGTAATGTACAGTGTGGCGCAGTGTTTGTGTAATCTACACTACTGAGCAGAGTGTGTGTAATGTACAGTGTGGAGTAGTGTGTGTGTAATCTACACTACTGAGCAGTGTATGTGTATAATGTACCTTGTGGGGCAGTGTTTGTGTAATCTACTCTACTGAGCAGTGTGTGTGTATAATGTACAGTGTGTAGCAGTGTTTATGTAATCTACACTACTGAGCAGGGTGTGTGTAAAGTACAGTGTGGAGTAGTGTTTGTGTAATCTACACTACTGAGTAGTGTGTGTGTATAATGTACCTTGTGGAGCAGTGTTTGTGTAATCTACTCTACTGAGCAGGGTGTGTGTGTATAATGTACAGTGTGGAGTAGTGTTTGTGTAATCTACACTAATGAGCAGAGTGTGTGTGTGTAATCTACACTACTGAGCAGAGTGTGTGTAATGTACAGTGTGGAGTAGTGTGTGTAATCTACACTACTGAGTAGTGTGTGTGTATAATGTACCTTGTGGAGCAGTGTTTGTGTAATCTACTCTACTGAGCAGGGTGTGTGTGTATAATGTACAGTGTGGAGTAGTGTGTGTGTAACCTACACTACTGAGCAGAGTGTGTATAATGTACCTTGTGGAGCAGTGTTTGTGTAATCTACTCTACTGAGCAGGGGGTGTGTGTGTAATCTACACTACTGAGCAGGGTGTGTGTAAAGTACAGTGTGGAGTAGTGTTTGTGTAATCTACACTAATGAGCAGAGTGTGTGTGTGTAATCTACACTACTGAGCAGAGTGTGTGTAATGTACAGTGTGGAGTAGTGTGTGTAATCTACACTACTGAGTAGTGTGTGTGTATAATGTACCTTGTGGAGCAGTGTTTGTGTAATCTACTCTACTGAGCAGGGTGTGTGTGTATAATGTACAGTGTGGAGTAGTGTGTGTGTAACCTACACTACTGAGCAGAGTGTGTATAATGTACCTTGTGGAGCAGTGTTTGTGTAATCTACTCTACTGAGCAGGGGGTGTGTGTATAATGTACCTTGTGGAGCAGTGTTTATGTAATCTACTCTACTGAGCAGGGGGTGTGTGTATAATGTACCTTGTGGAGCAGTGTTTGTGTAATCTACACTACTGAGCAGGGTGTGTGCGCATAATGTGCAGTGTGGAGTAGTGTGTGTGTAATCTTCACTACTGAGCAGTGTATGTGTATAATGTACAGTGTGGAGCAGTGTTTGTGTAATCTACACTACTGAGCAGGGTGTGTGTAATGTAAAAAAAAACAACAACATAAACCCTGGTAACTGAATTAAAACCTGTCATAGAAATGTTGGATGAAAGTCATTAACCATCCTAAACAGATGAGTTAGATGAAGGCAATGTAAGAAACCCCCTCATTCCATCCTCTTGGTCACTGAGATTTTAATGAATATATCCATTTACATTCTTTTTGCGTCACCCTGTCCTTAGCTTGCACGAGAAATGCACGTTGTCAAAAGCGTGCAGACAGTCGCGCGCCGTCAGTTGCGTGCTGTTGTAAAAGCACTGCTAAATGCGCGCCGTCAAAAGCATGCAGGATAGACTCTTGTTCCAGTGCAAAATCTTCAAATTACAATCATCTTTTTTTAACCATGGAGAAGACTGAGTCGCAGAAGGATAAAGAGTATATCATCACTGACAGATATCGATATAGAAAAGACCAAGCAAATTCCAATGGCAGTGTATCATGGAGATGCTCTAAACGTGATTGTAGAGGCCGTATTAAAGTGATGACAGAAGACACAAGGACTTTAATATCTGAACACAACCATGCTCCAGATCCGGAATGCAACAAAGTGCAGAAGACCGTAGCAGAGATGCATCGAACAGCAAAGGCGACCGTAGAAAGACCAAGACTAATTCAGCAATGCTCTCTTGGAATGTTGTTGGAGGCAGTGAGTATGTTACCATCATATAAGGCCTCACAGAAAACGATCGAACGAGAAAGAAAAACGATCTCCCTTTCACCAACGTAACTTCACTGAAAGATATTGTCATTCCACAAACTCTGCAGCAATCTACAACAGGCACTCTCTTTCTTCTGTGGGATTCAGGTATGGATGATGATGCTCGCATTCTGATGTTTGGAACAACTGAAAATTTTAACCTTCTACAGCAGCATACACACTGGTTTATCGACAGTACATTCAAAGTTTCACCTGCAGTATTCACCCTGTTATTTACCATTTATGCTTTAATTAATAGATCTGTCCATCCACTAGTCTACGTGTTGCTGCCAGAGAAAACAGAGCATGGCTAGGGATGCGTCATGCAGAAAATTCTCGAGCTCCATCCTGGTCTAAACCCTGCAAGCCTTATGGCGGATTTAGAAAAAGCCAGTCAAAATACATGTTAAACCGTCTTCCCAAGAGAACGGTTAGTGGGATGCTTCTTCCATCTAGGCCAATGTTTGTGGCGCAAAGTACAAGAATGTCATTTAGCTGAAGCTTACCGTAATGATGAAAATGTTTGCATTCATGTTGAAATGCTTCTTGTGGCTTTGCAAAGCTGAACTTTTCTATATAACACATATTTTTTTGATAATCACTGCCTGTTTCTTACCAAACATTTGAAATGTATATATACCTTTTTTAATATGTCTAGTAATGGGTGTGTCCAGCTCCTTGCTGACTGCATAGACGTGCTCCAAAACACACCTTCTAAGTTGGTGAATAGTTTTCCCAACATAAAGTTTGTTACAAAGACATATCATTACATAAAAGACATATGTAGATCTACAATTATAAAATGTCTTAATTGGGAAAACCTTGCTAATACTGGAATGGATAAAATTCTTCATAGGCTTTACATAATTGCAAGCTTTACAGTGTCCATGTCTATAAAACCCTAAGACCGGCTTTAACCAAGTCTGTGAGGGTTCAGGCGGATGAAAGAAACTATGTGTAAGTCTGTCTCCAACATTGTTTCCTCTCCGATATCTAATAGATGCTGTAGCTGGTAGGACACTTCCAAGAGTAGAATCATTCGTAAGGAGATGCCAGTATTGCTTTAGTATCATCTTTTTTGGTTGCTGCTTTTTTACACAGACTTTGAAGTGCTCATTTATATGCTGCCTTTTTGGTAACGTCGATCTTTAAACCTTCTCCTCAGTTGGTCTGACTGAATCTCAAATTCCTCTTCAGTATCACAGTTTCTTTTGATTCTCAGATACGGACCTATGGGGTTTCCCCTTATAAGGGTCACTGGATGCTAACTTGACCAATTGAGAAAGGCATTAGATGCCATTGGTTTTTGATATGTAGATGTGTGGATGTTACAAAGTTTATCTTTAACAATCCTCAGGTCCGAAAAGTCAATGCAGTTATTATCTATCACATAAGGGAGTTTGAGATCCAATGGGTTCACATTCAAGATGGCTAAAAAGTAATGGAACAGTGTATGTGGTATGTGTAATGTACATCCCGGACTAGTGTGAGTAATTTATATCAGCTTGTTGCAGTGTGTAATCTGTTGTAGTGTACATCAGTACTGTGTATCTGTTTATTACCTTTGTTTTTGTTTATTTCTCACAATCGAGGCCAGGATGTTCCTGATCCCCTCAGGCTCATCCTCGGTGCCTGTCCCTTGGAGATCGGGAAGCTGGAAATCTGTCTCTCTCTTGCTCTCGTTGCTTAGATTTCTGTGAGAGAGTTCAGCACATTTATTCTACAATCACTAGTAAATGCATTTCCACATTTTAGTTATGAGATGGCCGTTTCCAGAAAGAGCAAAGAACATAATATGGGCATGTTTTAAAGGGCCAGTGTAGATCCAATTTTTCCAATCAGACATTTAAAAGAGCATGTTTTATCTATTATTTTTGTTTTAAAAATAGGTATTTTATGTTAAGAAACCTAAAGCAACACAAAAGTAAATACTAGGCCGTGTGTTTGAAAAGCCTTAGCCTGACTAGTGCATTTAAATAATGTCCTAGTATGATAATTGCTTGTGTTTACTTAGCTATCTTTACAAAGATGGTATCATAATACAAGACTCCTTTCATATAAATAGTACTTTAAAATTCATTATTGGTGAACTAAATGCTAATCTCTAATTCCTATGTAGCGTTTCTGTTTCACAAGCGTTATACAGTCGTACACATACTCGCTCTTTTTCTCCCTTCTGTTCAGTAACCAGTCCACAAAGTTCTTTTTCAGCAGGTTGTCCATTGATATGGCGTAGTCATTGGCGAGAATGGCCTCAGAGTATCGTCGGTGTAGGGACTGAGGAACCTCATTGCTGTCTGGTGTCCTAGAAAAGACACAAATTGCAGTGACCTGTATTGTATATTGTCATCTACACACCAATTATACACTCTCCTATTTTATAGTCACACAATTACCTTCCTGTCCACACATTTTTGCCCTTTTCTGTACCCCTGCATTGCTAAAACAATTACTCAGGCCCTTATTCTCTCCCATGTTTACTACAGCAGCCATTAGTCTGTGGTCTACCTGCTTCCTCTATTTCCTTCTACAATGCTGAAATCTCCTTACTGTATTGCGATTAAATTAAGAGTAGCCATAAAACTCTTCTTCAAGGCCATTCATTCTTTAGTTCTGTTCTTCTCGGCAATGCCTCCCCACCTTCCTATACAGATCTTAAAAACCTTATATCCACTGATAGCCTCAGACCTCTGGGACACATTGTCACACAAGAAGAAATAATTCCTACCCTCTTTCATGCCTTAGTTTATACATCGCCTCTTTGCTTTCCCACTTTTGGACACCTATAGTGCCTATGTATCCAGGGGTGTAGGAGCCAGAATAATTCTGGGGCAGATACAGCTCATTGTATACACAGGTCATAAAATAGCTTATATATACATATATACAAACAGAGAAAAATCTGGGGGGGAAAAAAGTAATAAACTCCCTCTATCCAAGAGATATTCGATAAAATTGCTAAAAATCGGTTGTTAGAGACGGAACTTAAAGATATTGGGAATATTTTTATTTCCCGACGTAAATGGAAATTATTGGATAGTAATGCAGATAAGTGATTTAGACCCATTCAATTTAGACCCATTCAATCCCAGTTTAATTTGCTCCTGGTTTACCCTTTCCACCTCTCCCCTCTGCTCCCACTGAGAGAATAACACTTTTTTTTTCTTCTTTCTCTTTCTACTATCTCTTTTTTTCTTTTCTACTTACTTTTTGTCCCTATGGTCGTGTGCGTGGCCCTTTATCATTCTTTCCACTAATGAAGGATTGGTTTTGGCTAAGCATGGTTTAAAATTCCATATCAAATAATTTTAAAATAAATACAAATTAAACACAGGCTCCGGTATTAAAGGCTGGGTAAAAATGCTATTATATTAATACATAAAACTGAACTGTTGCCTATCGTACTTGAAATGCCATTGCTTTGTATGTAATCTTATGTTTGTGGTATTTTGTACTGTATTTTTATAAAATAAAAACAAATAAAAAATGTCACAAATTGTTCTATATGACTGGATAATTTCAGGATGGTAGGAAAGATCCAAAGAAAGAAAACATCCAAATCAATAGCAACAAAGGCAGCAGGGATTCAATTCAGAAAAATTATGTCAGACCAGCCTAGCTACAATTTTTGTAATGTAAATAAAGCGATAAACGAGGTTGGGACTTAATACATCCAGTTTTTAGTGAATTATTTGATGCTGTCCCACACAATAAACTAGTTCTTAAAATATAATTGGATTCAAAGACAGTTGAAGTAATAGAATAGTGACTGAAAGATATGGATCACAGAGTCAGAGTTAAGATGAAGGGAGGGTTACAAGTGAAGTGTCTCATTGATCTGTGCTGGGGCCTATATTGTTTTATATTATTAGTGATATTACTAATGGGTGTTATGTTAAGGTTTGTCTCTTGGGAGATGATACAAACATCTCCAAGACATTTGATCATCTAGAATGTGTAATTTGAGTAATATTAAAAACATGAGGCATGGTCAAGTATATAAATACTAATGTTTCATGATGACAAATTCAAAATTTACACTTAGGTCACAAAAACATAAACAGATATAATACATAATTAATGCTAATTTGATGACCACAACAAAAAGTGAAAGAGACTTATTAGTTATTATATTGGATAATTTTAAAGGGGGCAACCAATGCAACAAAGCTTTAGGAAAAGCCATTAGGGTGCTTGTAAGTTTTGAAAGAGAAATTAATAGAGGCTAAAGAAAGATAATAATTTACTCTATACAGCTCTATCTGACCTCACCTAGACCACAGTGGCCAGGTTTAGAGACTATCAGCTATTAAATTGTGATTTGGTAAATTTTAAAGGGCTCTATTTAAGCACATAGCATATTTTTTTACAGAAGTTTTTAGTTAGTGAAGACGTTGCTTTTGGATAGAAGATCACTAACTAAAAACATCTGTAACAAAATATGCTATGTGCTTAAATAGAGCCCTTTAAAATTTGCTGAATCACAATTTAATAAGGCTGTATATCTCCAAAAGGATATTAATAAATTAGAATCATATTAGTGGAGGGTGAAATAGATTGTGTATAAGGAAAACATAAGGAAAAATCTCATGTCCTAAATAGGTATAGCTTAGAGGACAGAATAATTCAAATGTACCAAAGGATTTAACAAAAGCTCTAGAAGGGAAGAATCTTCCAGAAGAATAAGGAATGCAAAAATAAGATGCCATGGTTTAAAGAATCTTCCAGAAGAACAAGGAATACAAGAATAAGAGGCCATGGAGGGTAGAATATTTTAGGATAATAAGCAAGAGTACTACTTTACAGAAAGGGTAGTAGAAAAGTGGTCAAGAAAAAACAATAGGCAAAGTACAAGCATGGCTAAAATAAGCATAAGGCCATTCTGAGACAGTGATGTGCTCCTGTCTAGGTCCAGACCTAGGGCAGCACAATTTCATGGGGCAGCAGACTGCCTGATGTCATTGATGCAGTAATATTTTATATGCAAATATGTTACTATATTAGGGCACCATTCTCTCTGTAAATATACCTGTCACTTTCTGAGATACTGCATTTAGATGTGCCAAGAGCTGCTTAAAACCAAAACACACCCCTGTTCTGAAGATTAACAGCCTTATTAAATTACGATTCAGTAAATTTAAAAGGGCTCTATTTAAGCACATAGCATATTTTATTTACAGAAGTTTTTAGTTAGTGAACTTCTAACCAAAATCAAGGTCTTCACTAACTAAAAACTTCTGTAAATAAAATATGCTATGTGCTTAAATAGAGCCCTTTTAAATTTACGAAACGCAATTTAATAAGGCTGTAATTAAACAAAATGTTTTAGTTAGATAGAATAGGCAGACTTCATTTGACTTTTGGTTCTTATCTGCCATCTGAGCTAGTCATTATGCCACTTCCAATGTCCAGTAGGCCTTGCTTATTATTTGGTTATCACAAGTTATGTTGTTGCGATACTGCACATTTACAGCCTTATTAAATTGCGATTGGGCCAATTGAATAGGGCTCTATATAAGCACAGAGCATATTTTTTTACAGAAGTTTTTAGTTAGTGAACTTCTATCCAGCAGCAAGGTCTTCACTAACTGAAAACTTCTGTAAAAAAATGCTATGTGCTTATATAGAGCCCTACACCATTGGCCGAATGGTAATTTAATAAGGCTGTTAATATATAGATCTGTTTTTTTTAAAAATGGCAAATTCTCTTATACCTGAACATATTGTCTTCTCCATCTGCACTGCAGCAGACTATGAATGTGATGAAGAACGCAAGGTATTTTAAGGTCATCATTTTCTTTACAGTCTATAAGAGAAAAATAAAGAATTACAAGACAGCAGGAATATTCCTAGTATTCATAACATCTTCAGCAGAGTAAAAAAACAGAGAGGAAAAGGAGTTAGTTCAGTACGATGTATTGTATATGTTACAAGTGGTAACTCAAAGAAAAGCTTGAAAGTAGCCATTGTACATCTCTTTCTCCATTTTTTGCTAAATTATACCCCTATTGCATTATATTCACTGATGAATAAATAAATGAATAATAGAACTTCAGTTACCTACTTGCTGTTGCTATGGAGATCTTCATAACACACATAACACACAACTAAATAATTGTGAAATATAACTTAAGGCTTATTAGATTTAAGAATATTTTAAACTGGAGTATTAACAAGCTGCATACTTATTTTTTTGTGTGGTCACTGATGTAGACAATGAATGGGCAACTCATATCCTCAAGTCCCACCAATGGGCCAGTTTGCTTTAGCACAAGTTGGTTAATCAGTCATTGTCATTAATCCAACTGCACTAAGCACATCCATGAAATCTGACCTGTTGAGGTCCCTCCACCACAAATGCAGACCATTTTAGTAATGACCCTTAGTGTTAGTAAAGGCAATATCAGACTACTTACAGAGGGTGATGTCCAATGACTCGAATAGAACTGCTGAGAATTATTGCCATAATATATATCCCTCTGTGTATTCCTATTGGCTGCCCAGAATCATACCAGCTGTCTAATTAGGAACATATATTGTCAGCTTAGGCTCATTAACTTAAGCTTCCAGAAAAATACACATTTTACTGTGATTTAATGAAGTTAAATTAGTTAATTGTATGAACATTAAAGCCCACTGAGTTTGTGACTGTAAATGTCCTTGATAACACATATCTTAATGGGAGCCCCTAAAACCTCTTAATTGTACCAGCCCGCTAATCAATACGGCGGTGTACCAGGTGTTGAGTTATATTACTACAGGATTTACACCATCAGGTTGTTAGGTTCACCTCAGCAGTCTCCATCCTGTTTCCATCACAAGATGCAAGATTTCACACACACTTAGGTCTGAACTCAGGAAAATAAAATAGGAGGCAGCATTGATGGTGCACAGAATCAAAGGGGAATAGGGTCCATGTTGTAAAGCAACACCCAACATTACATTAATCAAATCTATTGGGCTCACGACCACCGTGTTGTGAAAATACCACTTTGCTAGAACCATTTCCCTAAAGTACAAAACTCGAAATACATTATGGTGGTAGAAAGGTGTTTGAAAAATATCCACTGTATAAACTGTAAGAAAATAAAATATGTTTTGAGCACATCTATGAGTCCCAATAGGCCTGGGAACTTGTTTTCTGAAAGCTGCTTCCTTAAGTTTTAAGTCAACCTTTTAAAGAACCCCTGTGGTCATAAAATGTACTCTTTTGAAAAGTTATGTTTCAGAATAGGCAACATGGTTTTAGAGATGACAACACAGCCTCTACTTTATTATACATTTTATATTCAGCAATGCTGCTTTTGGAATAAACCATTTTGATTTCAGCAACTTCCTGAGGTGGGAGGAGAATTTTACTGCACATGAAGGCCCTCATTCAATTGCAATTTGGCCAATTGAATAGGGCTCTAAATAAGCACATACCATATTTTTTTTAAAGAAGTTTTTAGTTAGTAAACATCTATACAAAAGCAAGGTTATCACTAACTTAAAACTTCTTTAAAAAATATATGGTATGTGCTTATTTAGAGCCCTATTCAATTGGCCAAATCGCAATTGAATGAGGGCCGAAGTGACTATTTACACAATGAAAATTTGGCCAGTGTTGCTAGTGGGGTTCAAAAGCTCATTACATGCTGTGACAAATTGCCAGTCTACTCTGGGATCGTGCCTGTATTTCAGGCACTTTCGTGGAGCAATACAATACAGGATGTTTTATATACTGTTACAATGTTTAATGGAATCTAGCCAGTGATACAAAACTAACGAACCAATACAAATCAAAGAAATTAAGAGTCCTAGATTCCACTGAAGCACTACCTTAACTAAAATAAAGCTTTCTCACTAAACAGCTCTCATCCAGCTTAATCTGGATAGGGCAAAAAAAAAACGTTCCAATAGTTTGTTAAATCACTGGCCTATAATCTTCAGATTTCAAGGCCTCCACTCTGCTTCAAGCGAACACAAGAGGCAGGCTGCTGTGTCATTGTGTGTGCCTTTCTCAAGATCAGACAAACTGCAAACAATCCAGCAACCTTACCATACTCCAGGAGCAGTATTAAATCAGGGGTGCCTAGGTGCAGCAAATTAACTGAACAGGAATGTTAACACCTGAAGTTCTACTGGGGAAAATAATTTTGCTGAGTCTGTTGCTTACATATACTCCTGGTTATCTCTGTAAAGGTACATCCGTCCCAACTATCCCTCATTTGGTAGGACATTCTTTATTTTCAGGGGAACCCCCCTGTACCTCTTAGCTTCTCAAATGTACATCTTTTAAAGGAAAATCCCACATTTAAGTATAAAAACCTGTTTCTCATCGCTAATCATTTTCTAGGAATGATTCCATCAAAACCTAAAACAAAGACTGAAGACTGGAGTGTACACTCTAAAGAAGTATTTGATCCCCTGCTGATTTTGAAAGTTTGTCCAATGATCAGTCTATAATTTTAATGGTCGCTGCATTTTAACAGTGAGAGACAGAATAAGAAAAAAAAAAAAAAAGAAATTGCATGCCAAAAAAGTTATAAATTGATTTGCAGGTCAATGAAGGAAATAAGTATTTGACCCCTTCAACTGAGTACTTGGTGGCAAAACCCCTGTTGGCAATCACAGAGGCCAGACATGTCTTGTAGTTGGCCACCAGGTTTGCACACATCTCAGGAGGGCTTTTGTCCCACACCTCTTTGTAGATCCTCTCCAAGTCATTAAGGTTTCAAGGCTGATGTTTGGCAACACGAACCTTCAGCTCACTCCACAGATTTTCTATGGGATTAAGGTCTGGAGACTGGCTATACCACTCCAGGACCTTAATGTGCTTCTTGTTGAGCCACTCCTTTGTTGCCTTCGATGTGTGTTTTGGGTCACTGTCATGCTGGAATACCCATCCACGACCCATTTTCAATGCCCTGGCTGTGACGGTACATGGCCCTGTCCATCGTCCCTTTGATGCGGTGCAGTTGTCCTGTCCCATTAGCAGAAAAACACCCCCAAAGCATAATGTTTCCACCTGCATGTTTGACAGTGGGGATGGTGTTCTTGGGGTTATAGGCAGCATTCCTTCTCCTCCAAACACGGCGAGTTGATGCCAAAGAGTTCGATTTGGGTCTCATTTGACCACAACACTTTCACCCAGTTCTTCTCTGAATCATTCAGATGTTCATTGGCAAACTTCAGATGAGCCTGTACATGTGCTTTCTTGCGCAGGGGGACCTTGCGGGCGCTGCAAGATTTCAGTCCTTCACGGCATAGTGTGTTTGCGATTGTTTTCTTGGTGACTATGGACCCAGCTGCCTTAAGATCATTAACAAGATCCTCCCGTGTAGATTTGGGCTGATTCCTCACCGTTCTCATGATCATTGAAACTCCACGAGGTTGAGATCTTGCATGGAGCACCAGACCAAGGGAGACTGGCAGTTATTTTGTGTTTCTTCCGTTTGCGAATAATCGCACCAACTGTTGTCACCTTCTCACCAAGCTGCTTGGCGATGGTCTTGAAGCCCATTCCAGCCTAGTGTAGGGCTACAATCTTGTCCCTGACATCCTTGGACAGCTCTTTGGTCTTGGCCATGGTGGAGAGTTTGGAATCTGATTGATTGATTGCTTTTGTGGACAGGTATCTTTTATACAGGTAACAAAGTGAGATTAGGAGCACTCCCTTTAAGAGAGTGCTCCTAATCTCAGCTCGTTACCTGTATAAAAGACACCCGGGAGCCAGAAATCTTGCTTATTGATAGGGGAGCAAATACTTATTTCCCTCACTGACCTACAAATCAATTTATAACTTTTTTGACATGCGTTTTTCTTGTTTTTTTTTGTTATTCTGTCTCTCACTGTTAAAATACACCTACCATTAAAATTATTTGGAGAATTGTTTGGAGAATTGCACATAGATTTTCTATTTATAAAACAATATTTACACATCATACAGAATAGTGCATCATTTTAAAAGAATATAAATATCCCTCTGTAGTCATTTGAAATATTAGGCGGTATATCATTCTTTTACAGACACATACTCCTGAGAAAGTAATAAAAAACAGGCAAGAAATAAAAAGGAAAGCTTGTAGTAAAGAATAATTGCATATACATGCCATTATATATATATATCCTGTTTTCATTACTTTCCTTTTAAAAATAACTAAGGGATTTTAGTTATTTAAAATACTATTAAAAAAGCAGCTGAACACAGTGGTTCATTAAATAAGATTCCTTATTGGGTCGAAATCAGACAGCAACAGGCAATGTCTCTGTGTAAGGCTTTTCTCTAACTGAGCACAAAGGGCCTCATTCTATTGATGGCTGTAGGAGTTGTGTGGCCGCAAGGGATGAACGCAAGCTACTTAGCTATTCTATTCCCCTGCGGCCGAGGGCTCCGGCTGGCTTGCGGCCAGCGACCTGCTTTGCCTTGCTGCCACCCCCGCCACAGCTTTTGATTCCACGTGGGCCGCAAGAGATTCAGCCGCATGAAACCCCACGACCTTATTCAAATGCTCCAGCCACCCCTCTGCCAACCCCGCAAAACGGCCAAAAATGGCCGCAGCTTACTTCCAGCTGTGAAGCCCTTGCTGCTGCTCCAATTAAGCCCCCCACTTGCAGCACGGGTCCCGATCGTGACCCAATCGTGACCCCTGCAGTATCCCCACAGTGTCCCTCCATAACCCCTATAATGGAGGCGTCCGATCGAGACCCCTGCAGTGCCCTAACATTAACCCTGTCATGCAGGGGTCCTCTTTTCAATTTTCCAGCTGCTGGCTTGAATTCACAATTCAAACCCAGGGAATTGTGGGGTTTGAAAAAAAAAAAATACTAACCTCCCCCACTATAATAAATAAAAAAAGAACATTACAACCCCCCATTACAAATTTTTTTAAAAAGAATTCATACACCTGCAAAGAAAATGCATACACATATATACATAACATTATAATACAGCAATGTATACATTACAAATATTTACTATTAACCCCCTAGCTACAATACATTTCCCCCTATCTACATTACATATCCCCCTGACTAGAAAATATTACCCCCTATCTATAAAATATTACCCCTATGTTTTAAACATTACCCTATCTACATAACATTACACCATCTATTAAACATTACCCTATCTACATAAGATTACCCTCTATCTATTAAACATTAACCCATATCTACATAACATTACCCCCTATCTATTAAACATTTCCCCAATCTACATAATGTAACCCCCTCTCTATAATACATTTCCCCATATCTATAATACATTAAACCCTAAACCTAACCTAAAATAAATAAGACCGCTTACCTCTGCAGATATCCCTTCAGATCGCACCCCTAGGAAAAAAATAAACATCAAGTTAGTACAGAATTAAACACTACATAGAATAAATAAACATTTAAAATACAGTATTAAACTTCCAGCATGTCCCCATCCATCTTCTTGTCTTCTCCGGCTCGGCCCCTGGAAAAAAGAAACACAAATAAACACAACATAAATAAACAATAAACATTCTAAATGTAAAACTTACCTGTCCGCGATGTCCCTGTCCTCCTCCTCTTCTGCCCCAGCTGGGCCCTTGAAGAATAGTGTAGTGTAGTGCCTAGACTTTGTCAGGAGGGTCCTGGGGGACCCTCATGGCACTTATGGGGTTAACCTAGGGGTTAATAGTGTCCTATAGGGGTCTATATAGACCCCAATTGGACTGAGGGGGTTAATTTTGGTCTCATGGGGGTCTACATTGAAACCCATGAGTGATGAGGTTAATTTTGGTGCCGGGGGGGTACTTATAGTACCCCTGCAGCAGGGGTTAATTTTTTATTTCTCACAGGTCTTTTCAGGACCCGCGCGGGGCATGAAATTAGAATTTTTAATGCAGCAGAGGTCCCGATATGTTTTTTTTTATGTACTGTGATCTTATTTAGTATCTTAGTGTTAGGGACCATGTGGGTCTGTATTGACCCCCATGGGGTAGCGTGCTTGGGTGTTCAATATGGACCCCGGTGGTGATAGGTAGGGTGTCATTGGGGTGTTTGAGCTGCCACAAATGGTTAATGTTATGGGGTTAACATAAGGGAAGGGGGATTCCTCAGGATAGGGGTTAGCAGGTCATGGGCAGAGGGGTCATAAACCCCCTGCAGCAGTTTTCATTATTATTTAACCCCTTCCCTGCCATGGGAAGGGGTGTATATAGATAGATGGGTGATGATGTTAGGGTTAGTGTAGTGGGTTAACGTAGTGGGCACCACTGTGTAACAATGCAATGAAGACTACTAAGCTTTGGGCTCAGAGTCTCCTACAAGCAGAATGATTGCACCCTTTAGGGCTAAGGAATGAAACTAAAACTTACAGTTGAACTTTAGTATAGTAGGAAAATGATTTGCCCAGCACGCTAAGCGTGTGTCATATCCTAGCTAAGTTTGCCTGTATTGATAGACAGACCTATTTTGAGGTTAGTTAGCAAAACTTCTCTATGAGAACTTCTCTATGTAGAGTCCAGTAAAAAAAAGCCAAACATATATAATGATGGTTAGATGACCCCTAGGGTGATAATTATTGTCTACCTCTAGGCTGCTGTCAGTAGCATAGGGACCCTATCCTGTAGTGGGCCCTGGTGCTTTGCACCTGCTGCACCAGCAGTAGCTCCGCCACTGAGACTGACAGAGATTCCTTTTACGATAACATCCAGGGAGATCCGCTCTCCCCCCATGACACCTAATAGGAGATGGAGAGAAGCATATCCCCTGAAGTCTGAAGCAACAAATTTCAGTGCACGTTTTAAAAGCTAAATAGCATTTGTTCTTCAAAAAATGATTTTATTACTAATCAGTTATTAATTTAGAAGTGAGACCATAATGTGTAAGCACTATAATAATGGTCCTTTAAGAAATAAAACAATGACTGACCCCACTACATAATTATTAATTATAATAGCTATTCATTCTATGTAAGATTTTGGTAGGGTTCCCTGGTGGTCCAGTAGTTTGGATTCGGTGCTTACAGTGCTGCGACCTGGGTTTGATTCCAGTCAGGGAACCAAGAGGTCACACCACCCTGAAGCCATGCAAAGTTGGTCCTGATCAGTACTTGGATGGGAGACCTAGGAATACTGTGAACTGTATGCTGTGGCCCACTGGAGAAGGAACTGACCACCCAGTCCAGTATCTTTGACATGAAAGCCAAGTGGATCAGCAGGGTGTGTTGTGGTCCATGAGGTCACAGAAAGTCGGACACGACTGTACGACACACACACAAGATTTTGGTGAGTAGGAATATATTGCTATCAATGCTTTTCTCTAATCCAAGTGTTTATGTGTTTGAGTGTAGATTTCTATCTCCCCTGATAAATAGCCTTTAGAGTGCTTGTTTGTTTAATCTCTCACTTGTTGTTAGTTTGTACAAGCAGTTTATTGCGCTATTAAGTGCTCTAAACCAGCGTTGTTCAGGTAGAAGTTTTCCGGGCTGCTAATGAATATTACTAGCTAATAAGCCATGCCACGAATTATACATATGGAATAATAAAACTGGGGACTTTCCATGGCTGCGATTTGCGAACATGCTTCCCCACAACATGGGACTTTATACCATAACCTTTGTGACTTGCAGATCAGTACTGCTGATAGCAAACAACCTATAAATCACAGTTGATTATTTTCTTAAACTCCTGGTTATATTCATTTTAAATATTTAAAAAACATTTAGCCAATTATTAAGTCAAGGTCTTCATAAGAGCATACTATGAATCCCTATAATAGTGGTGGATCTACGAATGTTGGGGGCGTTTGCGGTGTTGGTCATGCTTTGCGCCCCGTGTGAAGCGAGGCGAACAGTTGAGGCACGCATCGAGGCCCGTAGGATGTAGGGCTTCGGCGCTCATTGCAGGGCTCACGACGAGCACCCCAGGCGATCATCACGAGCCCCGTAGGACTTAAGACCGAAGCACGTAAAACTGACGAATCGAGCAACTGGAATCGCAAGCCCCTTAGGACTTAGGACCAAAGCTGTAAAATGCCTGAACCATGCAACTGGAAAGACCACCAAAAAATGCACAAATATGCCTCAAATTAACTTACACATTCACACACAGCACAAGGGGAGAGCCAGGGAGCCTGTGAGTGAGGTTGCAAGTTAATTTAAGGCATATTTGCCGTTTTTTCACGATCGAAAATCGCCTAAGCGAGAAAAAAATAGCGTCCGAAAAAACGTAAACAGGATGAAAACGAGGCCGAAGGCAGTAAAAAAGATCCCAAAGCCAGTAACACTTAATCCAATACAGTAACATTTAACCCAAGCCAGTAATACTTAACCCAAGCCAGTAACAATTAATCCAAGACAGTAACACTTAACCAAATACAGTAACACTTAACCCAATGCAGTAACACTTAAAGCAAGGCACTAACACTTAACCCAATGCAGTAACTCTTAATCCAAGACAGTAACACTTAACCCAATGCAGGAACAATTAAACCAAGGCACTAACACGTAACCCAATGTAGTAACACTTAAACCAAGGCACTAACACTTAACCCAATGCAGTAACTCTTAAACCAAGGCACTAACACTTAACCCAACTCAGGAACACATTCAAGGACCCTAAACTACACGGAGGGAGAGGCTTGCAATGAGTGCTGTGGCAAACAGCATTGCCAGGCTTACAATTTTACTCCCGTCATTTTTGACGGGTAATTTCCTAGTGCTTTAACAATCTTGGGTATATGTCCACACTGGTCAGGTTCTTGGAAATGTCATATCTTACTATAAATGGCCAATACAAATAACAAACAGTTCTCCAGCATTTTATCTTCTAGTATATGTGTACTCCAGTCTGTGAGTGGGTTTGCTGGCACTGTACTCCTAACCAAAAGCCCAATTCAATTCTAAGCCCCCAATCTCGCAGGATACAGGCCATATGTCTCTGATTCAGGTGTTATTCAATTGAACAAGCCCGCAAGCCGACGAAGCCGTAAACCATGCACTTGTCTGTAGCAGTTCAGGGCGGGAATATGATCAATTAAGCAAGACCATAACCACCCATTTAGAAACAGCCAACAGAAAATTAGACCAGCATCATTATGGCAGTAAAACAGGGAGGTTACATGTCCTTCAATTAGGCTTAGGGGTCCGATATGCGATGGGACTCACAAACCCGCAAAACACCAAATAATAAAAATGAATGCCAATACTGTTCTAGTCCATATGGGTGGCCTGATATGTATTAACTCATTGATTCCCAAGATCGATATAACCCTGAAATTACACATTACAAAATATGATTTTTTTTATTGCTGATTTGCTAGCTTGAGACTGTTGTGCAATTATTTCTAATGTCTATCATCGCTTCCCTGTCATTTACAGTGCAGTAGTGATTTATTATTTGCATTTATAGTGCTGCGGACAGTGGTTAAACCCCCTTGCACTCTCTAGCACTCGTAGGATTTTCTCCTATATTTGCAGTTTACGGTGTGAAAACATTTGCAGGCTTGGGGAATTGTAGCAATTGAATAGTGATTTGCGATCATAACTCTTGCGGACGGAAAAGATCAAAGGCATTGGGTGGCTTATAGTTCTGGGTTTAACAACAGCAAGGTTTTCAAGGCCGTAACCCGTAAACTGTTTGGAGCCCACAAAAAGACGCCAATTGAATAGCAAATTAACTTGCTCTACTGAATCGGGCTCCAAGGCTTCATTCTAAAGCAGGGGTGCACTATTTTGGTAACCAGTTATGTATTTGAGTCTTTAAAGTTTCTACCTACCCTGCGGGAATGTGGCATCATTAACTGCATGTGCTTATGTTAGGTCTCATGAAATAAATATTAGTTTACAAAGCCATACCCTGTTAACACAGAAGCTGCAGCAAACAGGCTCTGTAAACCAAACAAGCTTGCAGTAAAAAATAATTGCATATCAAGGGAAAAGTGAAGGCTGGTGTTCACTTTCTAAAAACATTTTGTCCATTATCATGTTTAGTTGCTCAGAAGACCTTATAGAAAAATGTGACCTCAGTCATATTGGTGGTGGAAAATGTAATTCTTATTTGCATGTCATTACCCAGAATCCTGGGTATAAGTACACAAATTGCAGACCTAAATCTGTATTCTACCCAATTCAATCGCAGGGTAACTTTATCCCCGTGTTTAAACAGTTAGTACAGGGAAAATTTGACCTTATGGCTAAGAAAAAATTTGTTAAACATAGGTCCAATTTATCCCAAAAAGAAATTGAAGCTTTGGCTACTCTAAAAAATGGGGAGGCCTTTAACATCATTAATGATGGTTCCACGTATATTCAATTAGAAGGGGACCCCTCCTTGGCTTTTCAGGCTGCCTATGACTTGCTCATTAGGGGAGCAAAGGATAAGGGCATTTTGAATAAAAAGGAATTTGGTTTTTTGACCATCACACATCCAAAGACTTCCCAAGGTTCACAAGAATCTGTCTAACCCTCCGGGAAGGCCTATTATCTCGGGTATTGGGTCTCTGACTGAGAGACTCTCTTTGTATATAGATGAGTATTTAAAGCCCATGGTTCCCAATCTAAGGTCCTATATCAGAGACACTCCACACCTTTTGGAACTATTGTCACATCAGGTGTGGAGTGACGATCTCTGCTGGATTAACCTAGATGTCTCGGCGCTCTTTTCATCTATCCCCCAGGATTTGGGGATCGAGTCAACTAGATACCATTTGGACCTCTACAATAATGTGGAACACTCTCAGGTGGATTTTATCTTAGAGGCCATAGGATTTATCCTTCACCATAATTTTTTTCTATTTCAGCAGAAATTCTATCTACAAACTACCAGTACAGCTATGGGGAACTTGCCCCTAGTTTTGCGAATTTGTTTATGGGGCAATGGGAAGATAAGTACATCTGAAAAGACAATCCATTTGCTGATAACATGGTTTTTTACCGAAGGTATATTGACGATATTGTCATTATTTGGGATGAATCCATACAGGGTTCTAAAGAGCAATTTTTCGAATTTGTCAACTCAAATACTATGAACCTTGAGTTTACCATGGGGACAGCAAAACAGGAGATACCATTCTTGGATGTCCTACTCAGAGGAGGAGAGGGCAGGGTCACTACGAGTTTGTATACCAAACCCACGAATACTATTGGTTATTTAGATGCGACCCCTGGCCATGATCCAAAGTGGATCAGAAACATACCCTATGGCCAATTCCAAAGGGTGAGGAGAAACTGTAGTGACCTTGCTGACTTCGATAAAGAGAGTATACGATTGGAACATAAATTTTTGGCTAAAGGATATAACCCTCATGTAGTGGAGGTGGCTAGACAGAGAGCACGGGATTTAGATAGAACAAGTCTTCTATATAAGAAGGACACCTGTAGAGGAGAGAATATTCACAAAACATCAGATGTACCGTTTCTCACTAAATATAACGCAACAGCCCCATCTATACGCCATGTTATGAAGGAATTTTGGCCCATTCTATTACAGGATCATCTTTTGAGAGAGATTTTACCTGCAAATCCCATAGTCACATTCAGAATTTTTTTTAATTTTAAGCAGAGATTAGCTCCTAGTGAGCTGAGGCCAGTTAAAAAGGATGAAAGCATGTGGATTAGGGGGACAAAAGGATCATTTGGCTGTAGTACAAAGAATTGTGGTACGTGCCCATTCCTCAAATCTAGAGAGAGACATATGGTAGTATCCACTAGCAATAATAATAAGTTTAGAATTAAACATCTTACTTCGTGCAAATCAGAGTATGTGGTCTACACCATTACTTGCAAATGTGGCCTACAGTATGTGGGCCGCACCAAGCGTTCTTTAAAAACCAGATTTAGGGAGCATCTGTATAATGTTGATAGGGGGATCCTTACGAATGGTTTCTCCGCTCATATCATTATGAAACATAACAAAGATGTCTCTGGCATAATGGTTCAGGCAGTGGAACAAATAAAACCAAATACAAGAGGGGGGAATAGACTGTTAAATTTGAGACAGAAAGAAACAAAATGGATACATCTTTTGGGCACCTTGGAACCGCTAGGTCTAAATAGGGATATAGACCTGGCGGCCTTTTTAGAAGGCTAATATAGATAGTAGTCTATCTATAGATGCCCCCTAGTCTTGTTTTAGGTGTCTATGATTGTCCTCTCATCCTTGAGTTCTATATGATGTCTCCCCTGCTGCATTTATGAATGACAGTAGTTTCTGTATATGTTTGCTTTTTATTAATCTCTGTCTATGAGATATATGTGTACTGCTTTTGTTTGACAAGAGTGGAGATATGGATTGTGCAATATGTTGGGCTATTGTCCTTTATTGATTTTTATATATTTACATGTCCTTTTTTGTATTTATATCCTTTTTTATATGTATTTTAATTAATCCTGAGATATATGTGCAATGTTTTTTGATAGATAAAAGTGGGGATATGGATTATATCATATATTGGGATGTTGTTCTCTATTGATCTATATATTTTACATGTATTTTATTTTATATATTTTCTATATTTATGTATATCTCCTTTTTATATGCATCCTGATTTATCAATGTCTTTTTTATATATATTTATTCATTCTTACCCCAGGGTGATCCCTTTCTTGGGGGTATACATGTATGTGTATGTATATATGTATATGTAGGTGTGTGTATGTGTATGTATATATGTATATATATATGTGCCCATATCTGGAGAAAGACATGTAATGTGCCTGTAAAGCAACCAGAGGGCATTCACATAGGATGAGAGTTTATGTATCAGGAAGTACTGGGACTGTTATGTTGGTCACGTGATGTTGTCAAGAGTCACATGATGCACGTCACATTTTGGATGCACTTCCTGATTGTTAAAACAATGGAGGGTATATAAGCCTCTGTGTGAGAGCAGTAAGGGTTTGATGTTGGTAAGTGCTGATGAGCAGTACTTATACACATATTTTTACACTGTTTATGTTTTTATATCACTGAGGAAGCCACTGGGGCTTAGTTGTGGTGGATGGCCTGGTTAGGTATTCAGCCAAGTGGAGGACAGGATTCCCCTCCCACGCTTCTAAAAAAATATTTCAGACTGTTTTATTATGCCAATCTATTTTTTGTTATAACATGGAGGGGTGGTTGCCCCGGCTGGGTGGTAGTGGGCATTTTCCTTCTTGCAGTCAAAAGCATTATTCCAACCTATGACAAGACAAGTGCAAGTAATTCCATATGAAAATCTCCATATATCGATACTAATTAGCTGCTTTGATAGTCTTGTAACGATTACAGTCTGATTGTTTGTCTCTGTGGTGGCCAAAATAATCACCAGCAATGTTATCATACAGTTAGAGCCCTTTCCCCATCCTTATCAACTGCAAATTAGCATAATGAGCTGTACATTACCATAAAAGAAGCACAATATCAATGCTTAATTTTCTGTTGAGAAAAATAACTAACACAAAATATAAACTGTTTTTAATTCTTAGAAGACAGGACCTATATGATCCCTGAATTAACAAAGCATGGGTCCTGACATCTTGTTTCATTCAGAAACATGTTTGGAAAGATCTCTAGCACCTCCTAGTGGAGTACAACGGGAACGCTTGGAGAAAATGAAAATGGAGTGGAAATGGGGAGGCAGGGAGTCCAGCTATAGCTCCATTCCAAATATATCTCTTTTTTAATATCCTATTATTCCTATACATCTTTCTTACCTCGATATATGTGTGTAATAGTCCTATTTGGACAACGGGGCCAATCAGTTAGTATTTGACTGCACAGAAATACTGAATTTACCAACAGTGGGTCCAGTAATGGAGGTCACATAGGAGTGCAGTTCTGAGAGGTGCTGATTAGGTTGCCACATAAATAGAGGTAACTCATACGAGTTTATGAGCATATATATTGCAGCATAATTTATTTCTATAGACGAAATACAGTGGCAGGCACTTCACATCAGCAGAGCCATAGCAACATAAAGTGTATGATTGCAAACGCAAGAAGTTTGCCTGGGAAAATGGATGAGCTAGAAATATTAGCAGTACAAGAAAAATGGGGCTTAATAGGCATTACGGAAACATGGTGGGATGAATCTCATGACTGGACTGTTAATCTGGATGGTTATAACCTATTTAGGAAAGATAGGGGAAATGGTAAAAGAGGAGGAGGGATCTGTCTTTATGTTAAGCCTGAATTTAAGCCTATAGTTAGAGAAGATATTAATGCTGGCACTAACGGCATCATTGAATCCTTGTGGGTTGAGCTAAATAGTGGAGGAGCTAATTCTAAATGCATATTGGTGGGAGTATGCTATAAACCCCCAAATATAGCTGAAAGTGAGGAAATACAATTATTGTTACAGATTGGAAATGCAGCTAAGCATGGGCAAGTTCTAATAATGGGAGACTTTAATTACCCTGATATAAACTGGATAAACGAGACCAGCAGCTCAGCTAAGGGGAGCAGGTTCTTGAGTACACTCAGGGATCATTATCTAGCCCAGGTAATACAAGAACCTACTAGAAATGGGACCATCTTGGATTTAGTCATCACAAGTAATATTGATATAATATCAAATGTAAAAATAGGGGAACCCTTGGGGAACAGTGATCACAACACAGTCTCATTTGAGATTGAATACAAAAAACAGAGTTGTAAGGGGCCAACAAAAACTCTAAATTTTAAAAGGGCTAACTTTAATGGTCTACGGGCAGCAATACAACATATAGACTGGGACAAAGAACTTACAGGGAAGAATACTGAAAATAAATGGACAACATTCAAATCCTTACTAAATAAACATACTCATCAGCATGTACCATGTGGTAATAAAATAAATAGGAGTAAATCACATCCCATGTGGCTTAACAATGACTTAAAGATCATGATGAGGAAAAAGAAATATGCATTTAAATTATACAAGAAGGAGGGAACAGAGGCATCTTTATGTGACTATAAGGAAATCAACAAGGCTTGCAAAAGGGCTATTAGACTGGCTAAAATAGAAAATGAGAAGTCAGTTGCAATGGAAAGTAAGACTAACCCTAAAATATTTTATAAATATATTAATGGAAAGAAGGCCAGGAAGGAATCGATAGGACCATTACAATGTGACACAGGCCATCTGATAATTAGTGACCAGGAAAAGGCAGATGAGCTAAATAGGTTCTTTTCGTCGGTTTACACAAGGGAGGTACCAGTGGTTGGGACACTGCAACATAATGGGGCTACACTACCTTCACTAAATAATTGGTTAACGCAGGAAGAAATACAAAAGAGGTTGGAGAAAATAAATGTTAATAAAGCCCCAGGTCCTGATGGAATACATCCAAGGGTACTGAGGGAGCTGGGTTCTGTAATAGCCAAACCATTATATCTAATCTTTAAAGACTCGCTCACTACAGGGTCTCTACCAGATGACTGGAGAAAAGCAGAGGTGATACCTATATTTAAGAAGGGATCTAGAGCAAATCCGGGGAATTATAGACCAGTGAGCCTCACTTCTGTAGTTGGGAAGCTTTTAGAAGGGTTAATAAGGGACAGAATACAAGAATATGTCTATTTGAACAGGATCATAGGTAGCAGTCAACATGGATTTATGAAGGAAAGGTCGTTTCAGACCAATCTAATTAGTTTTTATGAGGAGGTTAGTAGGAACTTGGATCAGGGCAACTCAGTGGATGTAGTCTTTTTAGATTTTTCAAAGGCATTTGATACAGTGCCACATGGAAGACTAGTGAGCAAACTAAGGGATACAGGAATTGCAGTAAATATCTGCTCATGGATCGAGAGCTGGCTAAAAGACAGGAAGCAAAGGGTTGTTGTAAATGGAACATACTCCGATTGGTCTAATGTGATAAGTGGGGTTCCTCAGGGCTCAGTATTGGGTCCTCTCCTTTTTAACATATTTATTAATGACATTGAAGTAGGACTCGAATGTAGTGTCTCCATTTTTGCTGATGACACTAAGTTGTGCAAGGTAATAAAATCAGATAATGATGTACTTTCCCTACAAAAGGATTTGCATAAATTAGAGAAATGGGCGGCTAAATGGCAGATGAGATTTAATACAAATAAATGCAGGGTTATGCATTTGGGAAGGAACAATAGCCAAGCAATCTATAATCTTAATGGAGCAAATCTAGGGGTATCAGATATTGAAAGGGATTTGGGAGTACTAGTGGACAACCACCTAGGTAACAGCGCTCAAAGCCAAGCAGCGGCTGCAAAGGCAAATAAAATATTAGCATGTATTAGGAAGGGTATAGAAGCCAGGGAAGAAGATATAATTCTGCCACTATACAAATCTCTAGTACGCCCTCATTTGGAATATGGAGTACAATTTTGGGCACCACCTCACAAAAAAGCCATTTTAGAGCTGGAAAAAGTACAGAGAAGGGCTACAAAACTAATAAAGGGAATGGAGGGGCTAAGTTATGAAGAAAGACTAGCAAAATTAAACTTATTTTCGCTAGAAAAAAGGCGTCTAAGAGGAGATATGATTACCTTATATAAATACATCCAGGGTCAATATAAGGCTTTGTCAAGCGAACTTTTTGTAGCAAGAGATTTTCAACTGACAAGAGGACATCCGTTGAGGTTAGAGGAAAAAAGATTTCACCTTAAACAAAGAAAAGGGTTCTTCACAGTTAGGGTGGTTAAACTGTGGAATTCTCTACCAAAAGAGGTGGTGACAGCGAATTCGATAGACAACTTCAAAAAGGGGTTAGATATATTTCTGAATAAAGAGGGCATTCAAGGCTATCCTAGATAACTAGCAAGGAATATTGATCCAGGGAGAAATTTGATCGCCAGTTTCTGGGGTCAGGAAGGAATTTTGCTTTTTTTTCCCCTTATGAGACAATTGGCAAAGTTTCAATGTTTTTTTTTTTTATGTTTGCCTTCCTCTGGATCAATCAACAATATTTAACAATTAACAATAATAATAAATAGTCCAAATTAAAAAGATCAATAGAGATCTAAAAAGGTTGAACTTGATGGACTAACTCTTTATTCATTCTCCAACACTATACTATTAATAATTATTTAATCAATAATTTAATTAATAACTAATCCGCATATTGCAGATCAGAGGAGATCTTAACAGGTTGAACTTGATGGACTGAAAGTCTTTTTTCAACCTTAATTACTATGTAACTATGTAACTATGAAAGTTAAGCATAAATGATCATAATCATGCTCTGAAATGCTACTTACAGGTGCATGGTTTACGGATTTGGATTCCGTCTATGTAGTTGCAGGCTTTTCTAATTTAATTGCTCTGTAACTGCTGCAAATTCCACTGGAGAAGAAACTGGCAACCCACTCCAGTATCTTTTCCATGAAAACCTTATAGATTAACGCAAACATACACAATATGACTGAATGTAACAATGTAAAAGTTGTTTAAAAAACTATTAACTTGCTCACATTGATCATGGAATTGAAGCATTATATTTTCAATCATACAAACTTCCCTGCATAAGTGGGGTGGGATCTTCTTTCAGTGTCTATTTAAAATGGAAGTTTCACCTAAACACAAGTTGTTATACTAAAGAGCTCACTTATAGAAGCTCAAATATAGTTACATAGTTACATAGTAATTTAGGTTGAAAAATACTATCAGTCCATCAAGTTCAGCATTTTACGATCTCCTCGGATCTGCAATATGCAGATTAGTTGTTAATTAATTGATCCAGAGAAAGGCAAACAGAAAAAAAAAAAGTGAAACTTTGCCAATCGTCTCAAATGAAAAAAATAAATTAATTCCTTCCTGACCCCAGATACTGGCAAACGTATTCATCCCTGGATCAATATTCTCTCTAATTATCCAGGATAACCCTGAATACCCTTTTTAATTAAAAATAAATCCAGTCCCCTTTTAAAGTTATCTATAGAATCCGCTGTCACCACCTCCTTTGGTTGAGAATTCCACAGATTAACCACCCTTACTGTGAAAAACCCTTTTTCATTCTTTAAGGTGAAATCTTTTTACTTCTAACCTCAAAGGATGTCCTTTTGTCAGTTGAAAACCTCTTGGCACAAAAAGCTCCCCCAACAAATCTTTATACTGGCCCTGGATGTATTTATATTTTCCAGTCCCACTTCTAAGTCATTAATAAATATGTTAAAAAGGAGAGGACCTAATACTAAACCCTGAGGAAGCCCAGTTACCACATTAGTCCAATCAGAGTATGTTCCATTAACAACAACCCTTTGCTTCTTGTCTTTTAGACAGCTCTCAATCCATGAGAAGATATTTATTGAAATTCCTGCATCTCTTAGTTTGCACAATTGTCTTCCATGTGGCACTGTATCAAAAGCCTTTGCAAAATCTAAAAAGACTACATCAATTGAGTTGCCTTGATCCAAGTTCCTACTAACCTCCACACAGAAACTAATTAGGTTTGTTTGACATGACCTATTCCTCATAAATCCATGTTGACTCCTACTTATAATCTTGTTTAATCTTGTTATTAACCCTTCTAAAACCTTTCCCACTGGTCTATAATTCCCCAGATTTGCTCTTGCTCCTTTCTTAAATATAGGTATCACCTCTGCTTTTCAACAGTCATCTGGTAGCGACCCTGTGTTGAGTGAATCTTGAAAAAATATATATAATGGTTTTGCTATTACAGAACCTAGTTCCCTCAGTACCCTTGGATGAATACCATCAGGACCTGGGGCTTTATTAACATTTATTTTTTCCAACCTCTTTTGGATTTCTTCCTGCGTTAGCCAATTACCGTATATACTCAAGTATAAGCCGACCCGAGTATAAGCCGAGGCACCCATTTTACCACAAAATACTGGGTAAAAGGAGTGACTCGAGTATAAGCCGAGGGTGGGAAATGTGCTGCCCCCTGTGTCTCTCTTGTGCCCTCTGTGTCCCCCTCTCCCTCTGTGTCTCTTCTCCCCTCTCCCTTCCCTGTGTCTCTTCTCCCCTCTCCCTTCCTTGTGACTCTTCTCCCCTCTCCCTTCCCTGTGTCTCTTCCAACCTCTCCCTTCCCTGTGTCTCTTCCCCCCACCCTTATCACCCTCCTCAACCACACTCCTCATCCTTAACCTCCCTCCTCATCCTCAACCTCCCTCCTCATTCTCAACCCCCTCCTCAACCTCCCTCCTCAACCTCCCTCCTCAACGCCCCATCCTCATCCTCTCTCCTCAACCCCCATCCTCAACCCCCCTTCCTCAACCTCAACCTGCCTCCTCAACCCCTCCTCCTCATCCTCAACCTCCCTCCTCATCCTCCCTCCTTAACCCCCATCCTCAACCCCCTCCTCAACCTCCCTCCTCAACCCCCCATCCTGATCCTCTCTCCTCAACCCCCATCCTCAACCCCCCTCCTCAACCCCTCCTCCTCAACCTCCCTCCTTAACCCCCCATCCTCAACCCCTTCCTCAACCTCCCTCCTCAACCTCCCCATCCTCAACCGCCTCCTCAAGCGCCCCATCCTCATCCTCCCTCCTTAACCCCCATCCTCAACCCCCTCCTCAACCTCAACCCTCCTCAACTTCAACCCCCCCTCAACCCCAACCCCCCTCCTCAACCTCCCTCCTCAACCCCCCCATCCTCATCCTCTCTCCTCAACCCCCCATCCTCAACCCCCCTCCTCAACCTCCCTCCTCAACCCCCCCATCCTCAACCCCCTCCTCAACCTTCCTCCTCAACCCCCTCCTCAATCCCCTCATCCTCAACCCCCCATCCTCAATCTCCCTCCTCAACCTCAATCCCCCTCCTCAACCTCAACCTAAACCCCCCTACTCCACCTAAACCCCCATAAATACCTCCCCCCTCTCCATTCACTTACCTGCTTGTGCTCCGGCCTCCGCTCCTTGACCCGCACAAGCAGGTAAGTGAGGGGAGAGGGGGGAGGTAT
The DNA here is from genome assembly GCA_027410445.1 of Discoglossus pictus. Taxonomy (NCBI): domain Eukaryota; kingdom Metazoa; phylum Chordata; class Amphibia; order Anura; family Alytidae; genus Discoglossus; species Discoglossus pictus. The sequence goes on from CM050174.1 coordinate 59,692,874, forward strand.
TTAGGTGGGTTTAGGTGGAGGAGGGGGGTTGAGGGGGGTTTAGGTTGAGGAGGGGGAGGGAAAGACACACGGGGGGTAGAGAGACACACAGGGGGGGTTAGAGAGACACGGGGGGGTTAGAGAGACACGGGGGGAGAGTGACTCGAGTATAAGCCGTGGGGGCCCTTTTTTGCCTTAAAAAAAGGGCTGAAAATCTCGGCTTATACTGGAGTATATATGGTATTTGGTGAAGGTACTGTAGCCCCATTATGTTGCAGTGTCCCAACCACTGGTACCTCCCTTGTGTATACCGAAGAAAAGAACCTATTTAGCTCATCTGCCTTTTCCAGGTCACTAATTATCAGACGGCCTGTGTCACATTGTAATATTCCGATAGCTTCCTTTCTCGCCTTCTTCTCATTTAATATATTTTAGGGTTAGTCTTTCTCTCTTTAGCAACTAATTTTTCATTTTCTATTTATCCAGTCTAATAGCTCTTTTGCAAGCCTTGTTGATTTCCTTGTGCTCCTGTAAAGCAGTCTCTGTCCCCTCTTTTTTGTATAATATAAATGCCTGTTTTTTACCTTGATCTTTAAGTCATTGTTAAACCACAATGGATGTGATTTACTACTTGTAACTATTTACTAATGTTCAGTATTATTACCTGCCAGTTCTTTGTCCCAGTCTATACTTTGTATTGCTGCCCATAGACCATTGAAATCTGCCCTTTTAAAATTAAGCGTTTTTGTTTCCCTTTTACAGTTTTGTTTTTTTAATTCAATCTCAAATGAGACTGTGTTGTGATCACTGTTTCCCAAAGGATGCCCTATTTCAATTTTTTATACCATATCAATATTTTTTTGTGATAACTAAATCCAAGATAGCCTCATTTCTGATGTATAACCTGGGCCAGATAATGATTTCTGAGTGTACTCAAGAACCTGCTCCCCTTAGCTGAACTGCTGGTCTCATTCATCCAGTTTATTTCAGGGTAATTAAAATCTCCCATTATTAGAACTTGCCCATGCTTAGCTGCATTTCCAATCTGTAACAATAATTTCCTCACTTTCAGCTATATTTGGGGGTTTATAGCATACTCCAACTAATATTCTTTTAGAATTTGCTCCTCCGCTATTTAACTCTACCCACAAACATTCAACATTACCGCTAGTTCCACCAGAAATATATTCTCTGACTATAGGCTTAAATTCAGGCTTAACATACAGACAAATCCATCCTCCTCTTTTACCATTGCCCCTATCTTTCCTAAATAGGTTATAACCATCCAGATTAACAGTCCAGTCATGAGATTCATCCCACCACGTTTCGGTAATGCCTATTAAATCCAATTTCTTATTAACTGCTAATAATTCTAACTCTCCCATTTTCCTTGGCAAGCTTCCGGCATTAGCTAGCGTACATCTTATGTTATGAGTTTGTAGTGCTGAAGTGCCTGCCACTATACTTGAGTTACTTAGCAGTACCTCCGTATTGACTATACTAACGCTCCCCCCATGAGTAGTTAATTCATCTCTTACTCCCTCTACACTTTCTATCCCATTACTTCTATCTAGTCCTCCCCCCCACCTACTAGTTTAAAAACTCCTCCAGCCTTTCTATCATCCTATCCCCTAGCACAAAAGCTTCATCATCACGAAGGTGCAATCCATCCCTGCTATAGAGATTGTACCCAAGTGAGAAGTCAGCCCAGTGCTCTAAAAACCCAACCCCCTCCTTAGAGTGCCACATTTTTAGCCACACATTAACCTCCCTAATCTCCTTCTGTCTCCCTGGGCTAGCACGTGGCACAGGTAGTATCTCAGAAAATACTACCTTGGAGGACCTTGCTCTAAGCTTATTCCCTAGTTCTCTAAACTTGTTCTTTAAGACACTCCGTCTTCCACTAACTTTGTCATTGGTACCAATATGTACCAAGACCGCCGGTTAATGGTGTTGAAAAACATATAATAATGTAGAATTGTTAGTATTATGTTTAGTTAAATGAAAAACGTAATCATCAAAAATAACTTTGTGTGGATACACATGATCCGAAACAATGCAGATAAGTGATTTAAAAGTGCTTGCAAATGCTCTTAATATCAAAGTATCAGAACAAAAATGTATTTTCACATGAGAGTAGTATGGTCTATATAAATAAATCTAGGCCAATCAATTGACTGGTGTCATACTGCTACTATAGACCATTGCTAAACAACTCTCATATATTAGAATATTAACATTTAGAGAAAGTCCTCTAGAAGGACGAAACGGACCGTTGTCATTTTATTTTTCCAGTGGGACAGGTTCAACTCCAGGGGAAAATGGCTCACATGGCTCATAAGTTAATTTCAATAAAGAGAGAAGTTTGGAGAGAAGGAAAATGAAGTATTTTTGAGACTGCTATATGTTATTTACCTCCCATACATATATTCTCTAATTAACTGTTTATTTTTTGCAATACAGATAGCCATTATATTATGTGAATTCCTTGTTTTGGAGTTATTGAATGACTGTGTTCCACTATTTTTATTCTTTATTTTCTTTATTTTTAACAATGTGAATATTTTGTTCTTTTTTATAAATACTTAGCAACTCTGTGATTATCAGTGTATCCTGTATTAACAGGACTATCAGTATATTCTGATATATGAAAGTTGTTTAGCAATGGTCTATAGTAGCAGTATGACACCAGTCAATTGATGCTACTGGAATAGCCTAGATTTATTTATATATACCATACTACTCTCATGTGAAAATACATTTTTGTTCTGATACTTTGATATTAAGAGAATTTGCAAGCACTTTTTAATCACTTATCAGAGTTTTTTCGGATCATGTGTATCCAAATAAAGTTATTTTTGATGATCAAGTTGCAGGGGTGTTAAGCACCCAATGGATATAAAAAAAAATGGTCAATAATATATATTTTTGATTGAAATGAAAAACTTATCCTGGCCTATATGTCCTATGGATATAAAGGGGCAGTGTAATTCCTGGGATCTGTATTAGGTTTAATGAGCAGGATAGATCAACCAGATCAAGGTCAGTATCAATATCCTACTAAGGATTATACCACACATCCCACATATGAACCAGATGGTGAAATCGTTCATCTTAAATGGATGCACTTTATCTAAACTTTTAACTAATGTTTCTAAATTATCCATACTTTTTTTCAGGACAACTCCAACTAAAAATTCCTTTTAAACAAAAGATATGTAACATTTAAACTATTTCTGTTATCAATTATTTGAGAATTAACAATATGAGGTAGTTTGTTGTATGTAGTGAGAACATATGCCCAGGGTTTTGCTGTATCTATCTCACATTAATAATAGATTTGCCTGGCATTTAAGGGTTGGAGTGTCTGTGAGGGAAAGGTCAGACTGATGTTTTAGATTTGTGCAAGTAATCAATAATAAAGTGAAATAGCCATGGTCTCAAAAGTATACACATGGATGAATATAATTAGAACCAGTTATTATTAAAAAAGGAGTTGGAGTGTTAGATATTTGAGATTATAGAAAGTATTTTAAGCATACTGTACATTACATGAAAAGAACATTTCTATCTAATGACATTATCTCAGGTGAATAATTAGCCCTCATACCTAATTGAGGCCACTCCTGAATATCAGTTTTATAAGACTTGTACTTCACACATGGATACACTTCACAATCTTAGATAGACGCTTTAATGAAAACAGTAATATACAAACCACAGCATTTGTGTTGTATGATTTTTTTAATTGTGCTTAAATATTTTCATGGCTCAATATTCTGAATTTTTAGTTTGTGCCCACAGTCAGTCAAGAGCAGTTGGGTAAAGTGCTTCTTCGAATCGTGGCTCCCTAAGAACAAAACATGTATGGGCTACTCAATGTCCAACACCTGACACATTGATCAATTTTGATGGACTTTTCCGATTCCACAGTGCTCTGAGATACAATGATACTCTCCAATGGTCATTGAGGGTCAGGGTGTATTTCAATTGTTCATTGACGGATGAGGATAGGGTGAAATAGATCATAGTGGGATAGGTTCACAAGGTAAATCCGTAGGTGGGTCAGAATAGAAATTATTCAATTAATCCAGCATTGATTTGTTACAGTCTGTGTGACAGAACTGGCTCAGCAGATACATAAGAAAATGACCTGGTTGAGTAGGTGGGACAGAATGGGAACTGGTTAAAAAAGGGGAGATGGAATTGGAACTAGTTAAGAAATTGGGACAGAATGAGAACTTCTTGAGACGGTGGGACAGAATTGGAACTAGTGTCAATCTTAACTTACTCACATCCCCATCTTGTGGTGGAGAGGAAAAATATCAAACCAAAAACAGAGAGAGAGACAACTGTAAAATAAACCAAAATTATATAAGGAGAATGAGGGGAAAAGAAACCTGGTAGGGGGATACCGAGCAGAGTATACCATCTACAGCCCACTGGGAGATAAACTCATCCATCCTCCCAGTGGGCAAAGCAAGGTGGTACTCTGCTCGGATATGGGAGAGCACCAGTGCTTGGAATATAGCCTCAGATGACAATGGAACCTCCTCAGCCAAATGCTGCTTCCTGGACTTGTATATAGCCAGCTTGGCTAATGCCAGGAGAAGGTTGACAAGGCAGTCCCTGGCCCTGTTGCCCCGGGACACTGGGCGCCCAAACATAAAAAGATGTGGGGAGAAATGCAACCAAAACTGCAGGAGGCAGCCCCTCAAGAGTGACAAGAGGGGCTTGGGACTGGTTCAACTGAAATAAATATTGAACACGGACTCCCCTTTGCCTCAGAATGGACACGTGACTGGAGAGTCCATGACATTAGCCAGGTACTCTCTTGTGTTCAGTGCACCATGGAGCACTCTCCTACTCAAGTCCCCAGGGGATCATGGTTCTAAGGAGGGAATTGAAACGCGTTGAGAAGGTGGGTCAGAATGATAACTGGTTGAAAAGGTGAGACAGAATGGGATTGGTTCAGTTGGATAAGATTGGGATTAGTATAGTAGGAGTGGCAAAGCAGAAATAGTTCAGAAAATGAGGCAACTTCAGACTAATATTAGAATCAGTGGGTTCTGTAGATATATCCAGGTAAGATTAAATCAGTTCGGTTGTTTTAAGGAGATAGGTCAAGATCAGTTCACTAGATCAGTTGTGTTCAGTAAATGCAAAAAAGGTGAGATCTGCTCAGCGGATGGCTCACACAGTGATTTTTCCGGCAGATGTTGCAGTATGGGGTTGGTTCATCACATTGCACAAGATTGCATTTATTCAGTAGATGAGTCAAGATGGCATTGTTTCAGAATATGACTCAGGGGTGGAGCTGCCATGGTCTATGTGAATGCCCACGCCTCTACATCATGGATCTGGAAATGCTCCTTTGCAGACAATATGTTATTGTTGAAGGTTTCACACCACTGACTCCTGCCATGGTTCAGATCTCCATCCAGCCACAAGCCAAATTTGCCACTGAAAATAGAAACATTGGGACTGTAAATTCCTGCCCACATTTTCTTAAACAAATCAGTTAAAATAGCTTTATTACAGTGTCATACTGTGATTAAGATCCCCCACAGTTCAGGTTTATCGCTTATGACAACATTTTCTAACTGTTTTATCACAAACAATATTTTTGATTAGGAAAATATTATAGCAAACCTATAAGACCCCAAATGTGTAAATTTATGAAAAAATATGTATGTGTATATAATAAGTTATATGATTATGCATAATGGAAAGGTGATCCACTGGATTAGTCACAAATTGTCTATCTAGTGCAAATCCAAAAACATCAAACATACCATATATTTACCAAAACAAACCTAGTAAGGTGTAGAACTTTATAAATAGACATTATAAATATGTGACTTTTAATTTTTATGGTATTGTTAATATTAGTCATCAGGATAACCGAAGAAAAAGATAATTGATTTATAAAAAATGTGCTTTCAAATGTTTGCACTAGAAAGTTATTCTCACCTCCAACCATTGAATTTGCCTTATAATTCAATGAGAGGGACCCACAACTGCTGATTCCATTGAACGAACTAAAATGGTGTGTGACTGATTTGTATAACTGAAGTATTGTGCCCGAACATGTTAATTATATAAAAAGATTGTTAGCCACACACTGGCGTAGGAAGGGAGGGGTGCGCATCCTCCTTGGGGGCGGCACCGGATGCTGCAAGAACGCCGGTCAGTTGCTGCTGATGCCGCCCCTGCATGCGTGTCTGTGAGTGCGTGTGTCAGTGTGTGCCTCCGTGTGTGTGAGTAAGTCTGTGAGTGTGTGTGTGTCTGAAAGTGTAAGTGTGTGTGTCTGTGAGTGTGTGTGAGTGTAAGTTAGTGTGTGTCTGTATGAATGTGTGTGTATCTGTGAGTGATTGTGTGTGTCTGAGTGTGTGTCTGTGAGTAAGTGTGTGAGTGTGTGATCGTGTGTCTGTGAGTGAGTGTAAGTCTATATGAGTGAGTGTGTGTCTGTGAGTCTGTAAGTCTGTAAGTGTGTGTGCGATTTGGCCCGGGGCTGCCCCTGAGTTTGATGGGGTGGTGCCAAATTCCGGGCGGCCAAAGCTCTAGCTATGCCACTGTAGCCACAGCAGTTTGATTAAGGAAGTCAGCAGTTGTGAATCCAGCCCATAAAATTATTTTAAGAGGGAAATTCAGTGGGTAGGAGTAGAACTTGCTCCTAGCTCTCTTTTCATGATTTGATTTCTTATTATTTATTTATGTTTAAGCTCTCCAGACTAATAGCAGAAATAAAAAAATGACAAAGTTAATATATGAAATAGAAAACAAGATACGAACCATCTGCCACCTCCAAATGTCAATGAGTGTGTATCCCCTCTTACAAAGTGTGTATTGTCACCTGACCACCGAAACACCTGTGGACACAAAAAAAAAACATCAGATCACATAGACGATACGCGTAATCTGAAACTGCAATAAGTTATCTATTTCAATTATCTGGTGTACTTTATTTTCATTTCATGTTTGCTAAGATGTCTCCAATTATAATTGAAAAATTAAATATCAGATTCTACCACTTTATTCACTGATAAGGTACTAGAACCTCTAGAAATTATAAATAAAGGACCGCAGTAAGGCCCTAGAAAGAAAAGCCAATTATTTTAATTATATATAATTAATTAATAAAATTCCTATGTAATTATTTATACCAACAATGTTCTACAGTGGTTCTATAAGTGGTGATATCTTTATCATTACATATGTTAATACTACCTGCCCCTTCTGGATCTTTACCTTGGTTGTGGAGGCTTGTGTACCTCAGTAAACCGTTGAGCTATATCATGTAAGCTCACCAAAAAGGGGCAGGTCATAGCAGAAAGGTCAGACAAATCGTGGTCCACTGGAGAAAGAACTGGAATCCACCCAAGTATCTTTACCATGAAAACCTTATGGATGAGCACAACCAGACACAAAATGTGCCTGGTATGATGTGATCAATAGGATCACAAAGAGTCTGACACGGCTGAACATACCAACTTACAATTCCTCCCTCAACCTCCTCCTTTCTTACAAAGCTGACCAATTATTGTTCCTTCAAGACTGAAATTTGTTCTCTTACCTTCAGATCCGGTGTGACACTAAACAGGAAGCTCTCTCCGGTGCCATAGAAACTTGTGCTGACTCGGAGCTCAGTGGAAGAGAAACCCCCAAAAACCTGAGTGGAATATAAGAAAATGTATTTGTAGGAGGTCAATGATTAAATCGTCTTCCACATAAACAACTATGTGAGTGTTTTCCTTTCAAAAAATATGTTAAGCTATCCTGATAGGGCAGGCAGAAAAAGACCACCAAAGAGTCAATGCATCTCCTACTGATCTGTATGCCTGGAGTCACACCAATAAAGTAACTCTGTAATCCTTTCTCCAGACCATGTCAGAGAACATATATAAACTGTAAGAGATGGGTAGAAATTAAATATTGGGTTTCCAGTGAGTTGACAGTCACAGTCACTCATTCACTCACTTGCAAAGCATTGTAGAACATAATTTTTCCACTTCAGTGGTGGTACAAATAAATCATGTCTGTCATTCGCCCATTGATCTGGTGATGCCAAACCTCTCATACTAATAAACTCTTACACAAATTGTGTGATTACTGGACCTGCAGCTACTTGTCTCTCTTTGGGGCTGAGCCAACACCATTCTTATTAAATTGTGGGGTCACTGCTGTGAGTGACAAACCCAAATATCAATATATCTACAGGACAAGCATTTTGTTAACTAAAAAAAAAAAAAAAAAAACTTAACCATAAATAAAATGACTCTGTAATGTTTCTCTGCATCACATAATAATCAAAACCATCCAATAAACTAATAAGTGTACTAATCCTCAACAATGTTTTAAGATGCTGTAAAGTGTAGCTCAGGAGGAACTGGCTTACAAGGAAGCCATGTTAATGTACTTTCTACGCCCTGGTAAGTAAGAATCACATTCTGAGCCAATCACTAAGTTACACCCCAGGATGTATTTTTTTCTTCCATAAACCCTCACAGATGAATAAGACGTTTTTCTCACATTAAAGGATAACTGGCAGATGGTGCTTTGCTTAGTTTTTGCCGTTTTAAAAGATAGTAAAAGCATTTGCTCTTGCTCCTTTTTCATAATGATTTTGGTTATTCCATGGAATAAAAAAAAAACAACAATACGTTTAAGAAAAATAAATAAATTATTCAGCTGTTCACATGTCAGAGATGATATGATGCTATCATAGCATTGTCAGTGACATCATTCTGCACTGTTAAAACGGAATTATTGATAATTACCTGTCGCTCATTATCCTTAATGAGCAGTAGTACTGGGGAACTGATTCCGTTCATGGTTCTGTACAAAGTCCTCAGACTGAAGCCATGTTTGTCCGTGCTAAACAGAAGTTTCCACTTGTATCCCAGAACCCTCGGAGGCAGATGTTGACCAATCTAGGAATTCAGAAATTCAGATTGTAATTTTATTATTTTAGGTCATTTCATAGAATAGTAATGGGCTCTGATTAACGTGCTTATGTAGTGGTCATAGAATATAATTTAATTTGTTTAGCAATTCATTAGCAATCACATCAGTATACTAAAAAATGCCATTGGCCATTTATCACACACTTATACCTCCATCCAAACAAATAACAAGAACATCACTTGGAGAAATTAGGCCACAGCCACTTTATTAAACTTTGTCAGCATGACAAACCAATCTTAGGGGATAAAACATACTTATAGGGTTTAAGTGCAGCTCGTTTGCTGCCCCACACCCTTAGGACTGAATGGAAAAACCTCACTTTGCCTGCTAACCACAAAAGGGACTGAGTTCAGCCTACCAAGGAGCCACATTTAAGAGAACCCGGCAGTAAAAATTCCCACTATAAGCTGCGACTAGAAATCATGTTGTTGTTTAGTCATTCAGTTGAGTCCGACTCTCAGTGACCTCAGCACAGAAGGCACATTGTTATGTCTCTGGTTGTGCTTATCCATGAGGTTATTTTATCAAAGATACTGGAGGGCATTGCCTTTACCTCCTCCAATAGGTTGTGATTTGTCTGACCTCTCTGCTATGACCTGCTCATCTTGGGTGACCCTACATGGTATAGCCCACAGCTTCATTGAAGTACACAAGCACCTTTCTCTTTACTATGACAAGATAGAGGTCCAGAAGGAGGTAGCAATCATACAACAAAAATAATACAGAATAGAGAGGGTGGCTGGGCTTCTTCTGCCTGGCAACGTGCTAAGGTCTGGAGGAGTGCAGCTCTGGAAAGGGAGGGAGGGGGCTGAGGTTCTCTTATAGGCTCTCATTGCTGCTCCCCAACTGCCTCCATCTTACCCTCCCTCCCTGCAATAGTCATGCCCCCTTCCATTTATCTCCCTCCTCCAGGTTTCGCTAGATATGAATGTTTAGAGCAAGGAAAGGGTAAACGTATATCCCAGATAAATAATAAGCATTTCTTAGGCAGAGAACAACTAAAGAGATTTACATAGCGGTTTGTAGGGACAAACTGAGCAATAAATCAGATATATTTTATTGCTTACTCCATTGCAGCATATTTCCATTAAGTGGCACCAGTCTTTCTCCCTGCAGTCCTTACTTTGCAACATTTTTGTTTGCATTGTTCAGTCATGTACAACTTTCCTTGACCTCATGTTCTATAACACACCATGCTAATCCACTTGGTATTCATGACAGAGATACTTGAGAGGGTTGGCAGTTCCTTCTTCAGTGGACCACAGAATACAGCTCCTGGTATTCTTAGGTGGTCTCCCACACAAGTACTGACCAGGTCCAACTCTACATGGCTTCAGGGTGGTGTGACCTCTTGGTTCCCTGACAGGAATAGAACCCAGGTCACAGCGGGGAAAATACTGAAGCATAACCACTGGACCAACAGGGAACCCAGTTTGCAACTTTACGTCTTAACAAAAAATCAAATGTGTAGTCCTGTAACCCTTACACTCCCACTCACCTTCTGGACGTCCTCTGATTTTAGGATCTGACTCTTGCCAATCAGGACAGGCTCATGTGGCTCCTCTGGGTGGTTCTTATTATTGTATTTGTTGGTTTTCACCTCAGGATACTCGATAACCTCAAAATCTGACTCATCACTGGAAAGTGCTTCGTGCAGATGATTTTTCTAAGAAGAAAAAAAAAACAGACAGAAGTTCAAGGATCATGTGACCTGTCTTTAACCCTATTTAGTTAATGTCTCACAGGTTCCAATTAGTGCACAAATGAACAGTGCACTTACAAATAGACATAGTTAAAATAAGTTTTTGCCAATGGAAATGTTAGGTAATAAAAAAAATACCTCCACTACTTGCCCATTTAAGGATCTCTTCATGGAGGGGTCAGTACCAGAAATGGACTGTACACTGGCGCAAGTATGAGCTGGTGGTAGGAGAGCTGGGAGGTCATGTATAATAGTCATTTCTGAACTAGAGAAATGTAATGTGTTGCAACTAGAGATGTCGCGGACAGTTGGCTCGCGGACTATTCGCGGCGATTTTGGCATGTTCGCGTTCGCATCGGACGGCGAACACATGCGCTTTTGGGTTCACCCCCCTAATCTTTATCATTGAGGAAACTTTGACCCTGCACCTCACAGTCAGCTGACACATTCCAGCCAATCAGCAGCATACACTCCCTTCCAGGGCCTTCCATCTGAAGGACAGCATACATTTTAGAATCATTCTGAAGCTGCATTCGTTGTGAGAGGACAGATAGTGTAGCTGCTGGAGATTTATTAGGAAAATAGATAGCCAGGCTGTGTATTTAGCTTCCACTACAGACCTGAAGGACTCATCTGATATCTGCTGCAAGGACAGCAACCCAAAAAGCCCTTTTTAGGGCTAGAACATCATTTATTTTATTTTATAATTTTTTTCTGTGAAATAAAACAACACTTTTTTGACTATAATCAATTGAATATCAGTTGCCTGCCTACAGGCGTGTGTGTGAAGCCTATTGCATCTACTCTGCCAACTTTTGCCAGTGCACAGTGATACGTCATATCTGGTGCAACAGTAGTGTACAGTGACATAAAACAACACTTTTTTTACTGTAATCGATTGAATATCAGTTGCCTGCCTACGGGCGTGTGTGTGAAGCCTATTGCATCTACTCTGCCAACTTTTGCGAGTGCACAGTGACACTCATATCTGGTGGCACCTTAGATTGCACGCGCAGTGCCCCAAATTTGAAGTAGGAGGTCCGACCAAGCATCTTTTTCCATCTCCCTGTTCCAAAAATCAATGCCATATACACGTCCCCTAATAGTGGACGTAACAGGGATTAAACCGATAGGAATAGTACTACTTAACAGTACACACCTTATAATAACAACGCAGACAGAGGCAACGCAGAGAGAGGAGTCTGAAGAAGAGGAGTCAGAGGAGGAAGGTGGCTTTGAGGAGGTGGAAGACCAAACACAGCAGGCATCCCAGGGGTTGGGACCCTTGGCGGCTGGGTGGAGGAAGAGACCTTCAATGACATCAATGAGGACAAGGAATGGGACATGGCTAGCTTGGTATCCAACCTTGTGCAAATGGGGAGTTTGCGGTTGTGCAAAGGGACTGTTTGCGGTTGTTTGCGCTGCAATAAACGGGGAGATTGGTCTGTTACTGTGAAGCGGGTGTAACCCTTACACTACCTGATCGATACAACATCATACCTGATGTTTTAAAGCATGTTATTCCAAACAATTTAGGAATGTTAGGTGATTTATGCCCTTTATGGCTTAAAACCAGACTCTGCATCAACTATGTAATTTTCCGTGGGAGTTTTGCCATGGATCCCCCTCCGGCATGCCACAGTCCAGGTGTTAGTCTCCTTGAAACAACTTTCCCATCACTATTGTGGCCAGAAAGAGTCCCTGTGAACATTTGATTGAAGTTTGCGTTCGATGTTAGCAAACCGAAAATTTGATGTTCGCGACATCAGTAGTTGGAACCCAAGAAATGATTAGTTAATGCTCAAGTCGTATCCTATAATATTCCTCTCCTGCCATACTTTAATACCATAAACAATATAGGCATATGGTAGAATACCTTGGGCAAGTGCACCGAAGGCATTGGATGTGGACGGTTCATTGGTTGATCGAGGTGACGTGGGAAGTGCTGGCGCTGCGATCTCTGATCGCAGGGTGTGTTCCCAGAGGCTGTAGCGGTAATCCCGCGAGAAGACGCGATAGATGAGAGTTGGCGAGAGCCAGTAAGCAGGATGACGGTTCTGGCAGGCATCCAGAGCAGGACGTGATTCCGGGGACAGTGATGGTGGTATCGTGAGAGGACTTGGCAGATTTGAGTTGGCAGAAGCCTGAAGGCGAGACACCAGGTCCAGCGGGCACTCGAGGCAGCAACTATATACAGAAAATTCAAAGAAGAGGACACTGGACTGTCAGCCGGACGCCAAACAAAGCTAAGTCCCATTATGAATATATGCTTATGAGACTAAGTGTGTTAAATATGCGCATAACCTGGAAAATGTTCAACTAAACTAATAATTGAAATAAAACAAAGTGTTAACTTAAAGGTAGTATATAGAGGGAGGAGAGGTGAATAGGAGATAGGGCTATACAAAATAAAATAAAAGCTCTATTAAATCCTCAAAGAGCATTAGTAACATACTATATATGTGAAGTGAGGGCCAAGAAACTTTTGCCCCCTATAGGACTTGACAGAATGGAGGAGATAATTGGCAACCAGCTTAATTTTTATCTTAAGGCTTCGCCTATGAATGCTGCTATTAATTAAATAAAAGGAACAATAAATAAAAGCAAAAGAGGAACTAAAGAAGATTAAAGCAAGGCGAATCAGAGCAATTTATTGGAATACCTATAGAGATAGAGGGGGCCAGATGGCCAATAGAAAACCCTCAACAGTTACTAAAATAAAAAACAAAGAGAAGAAAAATCAAACATCAAATACTAATGAGTTCTTTACACCCCAAAACAAAATGAATTCCATATAATTAAATCAAGCAGATCCTCTTTTTTAGAACAATCCACAAGTGGATCCCCCGGAATTTCATCGCAGTCCTCTACAGAGGGATTAGAAAATTTCCAAGAAGAACATTTAACTAACTAAAATGGAAGATCTTTTGTACGACTTTCAAGTTAAAATCACATCCGAATTAACAAAACAGATTATAGAAAATACAAAATCAATCAATGAAACAAATAAAAAAATCAATGAGATCGAGCAAAAATGTGATAAATTAATTACGGACAACAATTCACTCTTAAAATATACATACAATCTTGAATATAAAATAGAAGAATTAAATAATAAAATCTATAATATGGAGGATAGGTCAAGGAAAAATAATTGAAGAATTAGAGGGATAAATGAAAATATACCGGATAAGGATTTAAAAAAATTCACCAAGGATATGCTACACAATCTAATAACCCAATTTCCTAAAGAAGATTCAAAAATTGAGATTATCCATAGGATCCCTCTCCCTAGAGGATTGGATAAATCCATACCTAGAGCCGTTATAGCAAGGCTCCACTACCTACCATTTAAAGAAGCCATATTAAAAGCAAATTACATGACAAAAACTCTGGATCCTCCATATGAGAAAATAACAATTTTCCCAGACCTGTCCTCTCAGACATTAGCAAAAAGGAAAGAATATTCTGCTATAACGCAAAGTTTAAGAAAAGAAGAAATAAAATATAGATGGAAATCTCCCTCTGGCTTTTTTATTTTGAAAGATACCATCTGGCATAGAATTAATTCGGTTAAAGAACGACAGTCCTTGCTACAAAAATGGAATATCAAAGTAGAACCTTTCATTCACAAAGATAGACTTCCAGAACTTTTGTTAAAGAGACCTGAATGGAATCTGATAAAGTGACGTTCAAGGGAAGAAAAGAAAAGGGAGAGCTAAGGAGCAGAAGGATTCCTATATATAAGTCTGTAATAAGTGCATATAAGTCTGTAATAAGAGGTCAAATGATATCCCAAATGGCCAAATTACATAAATCAAGGGGGAAACCTCTGAGACTTTTGTACATAGAATTAGAGAAACAGCAGAGAAAGAACAGATTGTTTCCCAGTGGGGAGGGGGCATTGCAGATCTCTGAACTGAACGCTCAAATAAATAAAATCTTACAATATCAGGCAGATTCTTTGGTTTGGATTTTTCAGTAGTCCCACTTCCTACTGGGAAATAAAACAAGTAAATATCTGGCAAACAAATTAAAGAAGCAAAAAATTCAGAATAAATTCTTAGTCTCAGGGGTATGGATAATACCATTTATACGCATCCAGATAAGATTGGAAAAAATATGATGGGATTTTATAGTTCTCTATATAACCTCAACAGTAACCCAACATTTAATAAATCTAGTATAGACGAAATAAACCAATTTTTGGGTAAAGTTAATCTCCCTAGACTAGGTGAAGAGGATCAAAGTTCATTAAATAAAGATATTACCCTGGATGAAATAGATGAGGTTATTAAAAAAGCAAAATCGAATAAAGCTCCAGGCCTAGATGGGTTTGACCATTTATATTATAAGTTCTTCTTAAAAGAAATTAGGGAACATTTGCAAGGTATGTTTAATGAAATTAATAGGGAACATTTGCAAGGTATGTTTAATGAAATTAATATAGTACCAGAACTAGCGGAGGCTAAAATAATCAACATCCTAAAACCCGGGAAAAAAACAGAGGAAGTTACTAGTTATCGTCCCATCTACCTAATTAACATTGATTTAAAAACATATGCAAAAATCATGGCCATTAGGCTAAAATATATTGTACCTAAACTAATACATCTAGATCAGTCAGGCCTCTGACAATAACAGACGCTTAATGGATTTGATGTTTAATGTAAAAAAAGAAAGAACTCCCACACTGATCTTATCACTTGATGCAGAGAAAGCATTTGACAGGGTCAGTTTGGAGTTTCTAGAGGCAGTGCTGCTGAAATTTGGCTTTGCCGACTTTGCATTAAAAACAATTAAAGCTTTGTATAATGAATCTTCAGCTTATATTGCTGGTCCTAATTTTGAGACCGAGAAATTTGCAATAAGTAATGGGACCCGTCAAGGGTGTCCCCCTTCTCCATTGCTATTTTTGTTATTTATGGAGCCTCTAGCCGCAATAATAAGGGCATCAGAAAATATTAAAGGATTAAAAGTCGGCAATAATGACTACAAAATAATGTTATTTGCAGACGATATTATAGTGACTTTAACAACATCATTTGGCAGAATTCGGTAGAGTATTATACTTTAGAATAAACTCTTTGAAATCTGATATTATTCATAAAGGTCTAAATATGGAAATCCTAAATACATTAAAGGAAGCACATACATTTAATTGGCATTCTAAATGTATTACACATCTGGGTATAAGATTTAGGTTTTATAATAAAAAAATAATAATAGATAACATAACAGAAATATTAAAACAAATCAGAATGCTACTCTATGACTGGCGTACAATAAGATTTTCTTGGTCGACTAGAATTGCCATTGTTAAAATGAGTATAGTTCCCAAAATGACCTATTTATTTAGATGTATTCCAGAAAAGGTACCAGTTTATATTATTAAATACGTTCAGAAAATAATAGATACATTTATATATTTAAATAAGAAAGTGAGAGTTAAAAAAAATTGCTAATATAAAATTTGAGCTAGGAGGTCTTGGATCCCCTGATATAAAAGAAATATGTGAAAACATTGCTTTGTCTCATATAATTAATATGAATAATCAAAATAGGACAACTTGTTGGAAAACCAATTGAGGAAGATTTTACAGGAGTTATGCCAATTAGAGCATTACTAGGAATATTTAAAGAGGAGGATGGAATTTGGGATAGACTACCAGAAGGGATATGGTCCCTAATAGAATTTTGGGTGAAAAATGAAAGTAAATTGAAGCTATTCCATACTCCATCTTTGTCTGCACCTATAGATATATTAAGGGAAGAGTCATATAAATTAGAAGTGGATCTGATGAAGTTAGTCAAAATACAATTTATTTCTGAACTTTATCCAGAAGGATCCTTAATAAAACAAGGGGAGCTCCATAGTAATTATGGCCTAAAAAAATTCCATGGTTGAAATATAGATCACTGGTGGAAAAATTAAAGCAAAAAGGATATGTACTCTCAAAAATGGAAAAAATTTACAAATTAGAAGAAATCTTGATCAAAGGGCCAGTCATACATCTTATTTCAAAGATTAGCAAAATAAGAACAAAATCGATGAAATTTATAAAATCAAAGAGTATAAAAGATTGGGAAAGTAACATTAATTTAATATATGATGACCAAGTCTGGTCCAGAGCTCTAAGGTTAATAAGGAAATCCTCCATAAATAATACATATAGGGAGCTATGCTTTAACCAAACGCAAAAATGGTATCTAGTCCCTGTAATTATGAATAAGATGGTAAAGAGGGTACTGCCCATCATATCTGGTGGGAATGTTGTATAATTTAAAATTTTTGGGAAGAACGCTGTGAACTTCTAACCTCGATGTCAGGAATATATTGCAGGTGTACGCCGGGAGTAATCTTATTTCATCTAGAGCTAGACAAAATATTCCCTAAAGATAAACTATTGATATCACATATATTATTGATCATCAAATCATTATTAGTTAAACAATGTAATAAATTGACAATTCCTTCCTGGAAAGAAGTAGTTAACAAAATAAATTATAATAGAGAGTTGATGAAGGAAGATTACGTATGGGGTCCCAAAAGAAAGAGATCTATTAATTGGAATATCTGAGACCATTATATGGATAATTATAATGAGATTTAATAAATTATAAAGGGGATTTGAATGTTAGGAAAAGTTGTTTGTTAATCAACTCACTATCTTGATTATGTTGCTATATTAACTCTTCCTTTTTTTTGTTTACCAAAACTATATTTATATGATGTGTATTATGTGGGAAGATTGTGTGTAATGTTTTATATGTTATATTTGTACATTGTGATAAAATAATAATAAAAAAAAGAAATGTTAGGTAATAAAGACTAAAAGTTAGGTATTACATGCATATCCTCAAATATATATACAAATAGATGAATTCACACTTCTCAAGTATGACCTGAGATGAGGTGGAGGAGCGCAAAAAGAATGGCTAGAATAGGGACAAATAAGATCAATATCCTCCCTCTCTACAACTCGATTTATCTAAGGCACAAGATTGATAGAAAGAGACAATAAAAGAGTGAAGCTGAATAGAGGGAGCTATGTGTAAAAGATTAATTGCAAAACAACACTCTTAAACCACATTTTGCATATATGAAAAACACAATCAAAGCACTAAAAACTAGGTTAAGCTTCACCACCCTTTAATGCAGATTATATTTTTTCCCAGGATCCCAGATCTATTTAATCCTTCATTGTATCTTAGACATGCCCTCATTATAATACTGATAATTCCTGTAGATAAACTGCACACACACAGTGTGTAATTATGAATTTAGCATCCATTTGCATACATCAGTATAATGGAGACATTCACGCAGATGAACTTTTATTAAACACCAGAAGGGGTGAAAATCAGACTTAGCAGATAAGTATTATATTAAAGAGACATATACACACTAAGCTCTAGGTTAGTATAACAATTTTCTGTCTTTTCAAGCATTGACCTTGTATAACTGGTTACCATTTATCAGCTGTCTCTCACTTGAACTCACAGTGAAGGCTTCTGGGTATTTATCATGCTCTCAGTCAGACAAAACTGGCCCGGTGGGTTGTTTTTAGATACACAAATTACAAGATAGGGCAATGTTGGCTAAACAAGTAAAGTCTTGTCATGTAAACACAGCTCTTGCCTGGCACAGCATGACACAGACACATTTTACATACAATAAGGATCCAATAACATGGCCGTGCATGGTGCCAGCGACCACTGCACATTCAGCAGTAACAGCCGTGTTATTTGTATAAACAGGAAAAGTACTGGCTGCTGATTGCTCTGTTACACCAATATTGGTCAGATGTAGTCCAGAGAGCTCACAGGAAGCAAAGGTGTTAATTGGTGCAATTATACATCTTAAAATATAACACACACTTTAATTTATACAAGTCCTGCTAACTGGGTAACCCAAGGAGAAGCTTGTTTATTTCAAGTGGACATTATGTGATTGACAGATTATGTTTGCCTGATGAAGAGTGTGGTACCTGACAGATATGCTGTACCTGACAAACAACATGTCTGACATAAATAATGGGCAGAAGGTGAGTTAGAGTAGTACCAGATCTAATGAAGTGGCTGGGCCAAAACCGAGAGGACACCCAGCAATGGATGTGTCTGGAGGGGAAAGGAAAGTCCGCTACTGCAAAGAGTCATCGCTGAGGCAGTTGGAAGAGGGTGTTTGCTATGACCAGAAAATGATCTGATGGCTGAAAGTGAGGAGGAACTAAAGGACCTATTGATGAGGGTGAAAGTCCAAAAACTGCTCTGCTGCTCAATGTTAAAAAGATGAAGACCATGGCAAACAGCAATCTCAGTTCCTGGCAAACAGATGGGGAAGAAGTGGAGGCAGTGACAGATTTTATTTTCCTGGGATCCAAGATCTCTTCAGATGGCAACTTTAGCCATGAAATGAAAACACTTTTGTTCTTAGGGAGGAAAGCTATGGCAAGTTCGGACAAGTTAGTAAAAAGTTATGATATTACATTATCAACAAGGGTCTGCATAGTTAGAACTATTATATTCCCAGTAGTAATATCCATTTGTAAGAACTGGACCATAAAAAAGGCTGAAGACTCTGATACTGACATCTTAGAGAGTAAAGTGAGATGGGCACACGTAGAAGGAGATGCAGAGGTGGAGATGGATAGATGAGGTTATTGAAGCAATGAACATAAGGGTGATGGAGCTCAGAGGGGCAGTGGCTGACAGATGTGCCTCGCATATTGCATTGTTCTAGTCATTAATATATGAGGAAGATGTTTGATTTCAAGCCTTGAGTGTGATATGTCATGTCTGCTCTGTTTGGCTTATCTGGGGCTTGTTCTATTACTCAGAGCTCTCCATGCTGGGTCATATTCCTATCTCATCCTCTCACTTCAGGGTATCTTCATCTCTACTCTGCCACCAAAATCTTCAACCTTTAGCTCCATCTTCGACATACACTTAAGCAGATAATGCTCTTTACTTTCTCTCACAAGACTCTCATGACTATCAGGGCCCAACTGGTGCTAATATATATTCGGTTATGTAGAATGATGAACCAGCTGTTCATCAGACATCTTTAGGTCTAATTGTTCACTATATTTGCTGTTTTATGCATATAAAAAAAATTAATTCCTTTGGCTCTTAGGAGTGAAAATGAACTCTATATTGTGGTGGCCATTCACCTCAACATAGCAATGTCCCCCACCTCATCATGGCTGTCTCTTTTATTATCATTTATATAGTTGCATTTGTTATATTAAAAAACACAAATTCTCTTGAGACATTCTTTTACCATAGTAGATTATTTTTAGCTATAGAATAGGAATGTTGTATGTGATACAAATATATGTTGTAACTCAGAGTTATGTTACTGAATGTGTTATTGGTAACACAAATCAGTGTTTTCACAACAACTTCTTTGCTACATGAGACAATCTATATGTAGATTTTTTATAGATATAGAAATCAGTGTAATGAGAGACCTGAGCAAACATGGGAAATGCTACTCTCTATTTATAGCAGTAAATTTACACAGAACCACTGAAATCTTCCCTAAATCTTTTAAAGAAAAACATATTCAGATCTTTCCTGTTCGGTGGCCGGGAACAGTGTCGGGAGAAGCACGGTGAGGGGGCACTAGATGGCGCTGTGGACATTTTACACAATTTGCTAACTTTAAACTCTTACCCTAACCCTTACTCCTAACCCTATGAAATGGAGTTAAATTTGAAAAAGGGATTACAATAACAATAACAGCAGCGCCAACTAACAGAAAAGGTCCACATATTCCATTCAAATAACCTCTACAACTGCTTCATATTAACTATCCCTATAACTCTCTATATATACACATTTCTTAAATATGATAAGCATTATAAAATTAATTTGAATTGGCAAGACTGTCTAGAAAAATAAATGCATCATGACATGCAATATGATTATTTTGTTAAGACTATATATAAATTATATATACTGTAGATACACAAAAAATGATACTCTCCATCTCTCCTCTTTCTTTCTCTCTCTTTTAAAGCAGATATGAATAATCTATAGTTTGAAGATATCAGTCTTTCCATGGTGGGTGGATCAGAAAGTAAACATTGCATAATTTAATGTAATTATACAGTAGAAAAATGCAAGATTGGAATGACATTTGACTGATAAGGTACATGTTATTACTTACTAGCCTGTTTGTCACACAATGCGAGGCTCCCCTGTAACTAAGCCAGTCACATACGGGCCTTGCGATGAGCACCTTTGGCGTTCATTGCAGCCCCGTCAAGCCAGTCACGTACGGGCCGAAAGCACTCATTGAACACGCGCAAGCCCGTAAATTTTAACATTGCGTGATGACAACTTGCAATTACCACAACTATTATATGTGATCATTTTAAATTATATTATATTTGTAACCACTACTTTGTCCCTTTAAGGTGTTGTAGTTAGTTATGTCTGGGTGGCGAACTGACAAAATTTGACAGCAGCATAAACTTTTAAATTATTTAACGCCAGTCTATAAACTTGAAGCTATTTTGCTGAACCTGGGAGTAGTATGTTTTGTTCTTTCTGTGTCTTTAGCCAAATAGAACTGTTTTATTTAAAGGTCAATTAATGTGACATATTAAAATTATTCTTTTTTGATATTGTGCAAAACATCTCATAATGTGCAAAATGTTTAAATACTGATATTAATTATCTATCGTATTCAACTTTGCTTCAATGATAGCAGACATTTTTCCTTTGAATCCCACAGGATTAGGGGCAGCTACAACCTCTATTCTGTCCTGTTGAAAGGCTGCCGCACAGGCACTTGGCAAAAGAACCAATATAAGCCCAGTAACCCATTTAACAGGTAAAGAAGCAGTCCATGATGGAATGCTCCAGGACACAAGTCTTATATATATATATATATATATATATATATATATATATATATATATATATATATATTTTAATGTGTTTATGCTTCTAACTTACATAGCTGCTAATGTTGTTAGTTTATTAAATAATTAACAAGCATGTGCAGCTACAATGATCCTTGAACAAGTGTCGACAAGGTAAGGCTGCCCACTCTCCCCTCCTCTATTTGCTGATTCAAGGATAGAACGGGAAAATCATAAATACACCATTTAATGAAACAACTTCCCCTCAATCCAGAGACCTTCAAGAGCCTGTAATTAACTTCAAACACCACAGCTAATGTTAATTCATTAAACACACACACGCACATCTTGGAAGCAATGAGTTACATACCAGCGGGGTGTAAGAGTATCGGTGTGTTTTCATATTCCTGAGCCTGCAGAAGGAGCGAGTCCTGTGGAGGTAGTTGTCTTTCTCAGATTATGTGCTGATCCAGCTGTCGGAGTCGGAGAACACACCCAAAATACAGCGTGAACTTCAAACCTACAATAAAGTACAGTAATGTCGTCACATCTGTACCTCACATAATAAGTCATAAGTATGCAGGAGGTGAGAAAGCACAATGTGACTGCTTTATATACAACTGGAGATTGTTATTAATGGTGCACATTTCAAAGCAAAAACACATAAGAGATGCCACAAAAGAGAAAAACTAGGATTTGAAGCATAATCTCTTATAACAGGTTATTACTCTTCCCACTCAGCCATCTCTCTGCATGATAAAAAAACAATGTTTAGAAACCAATAATGTTAAAATACAATCAGTGTGGCAGTCACAGCTTCCATCTCCATAATGTATATTTTCAGACCTTTCCTGTGTCATGCCCGCCAGCAGCAGCCAGTAGGTGGTGTTACGATGGCTCAATAAGACTTTGTTCAATTTCTTAGGATTAGGGTTAGATTTAGGTATTAGGGTAGTGGCAAATGATAAGCATAGGAAAGTAGTGGCACGCAAAGCTTATGATCTGTCAACACCCTAACTCTAACATGCAAACAACGTCTCGGCGAGCAACCGTTATGCCACCTAGTGACAGCTGAACGCAAATGCTGGCGGGTACGAAACAGGAACTTTTCACAGTTTCTAATGGAAGGGATTCAAATGCTATAAATTCTGTTACGCAAATAGCAAATTTTAAGTGAATTCTTGACAAATTAATTACCCAGCTTTTCTGCATTATGTTCAAGTGTCAACTTATTTGTGCACAGCAGCTATAAGAACTTCCAGATCAATTTAAATAAGATTGTAAAATAGATTAAAAAGGTTAGAATAAGTGCAGTGGCAGAGTTAGTGATTGGAGGACCCGGATCTATCCCGTTATGGTGTCTGCACAGGTCCGCCGCTGCAGTGCAGCCTCCAACCGATAGATGGCGCTGACGATCTGTGAGAGAAGTTCTAAGCTTATAATGTTAACCTAAACCTTGAACTAACCCTAACAGTTTACCTAAGCCTTGACTCTATGATATGGCACCGGAATATCTGCAGCGCCATCTAGCGGATGCTCACCGCCACTGCATGCTGCGCTACCATAAGAGGATAGGTCCAATGACCCTAAGGTAATATAACTTGGGTGTCCCCATCTACACGGTAAGTGCCATTGGGCTGGGGAGGGTCAATAAAAAAGATATATAGGTTGTCTGGTTACCCCAGAGTTATCAGATCACATTTCTCTAAAATGATGAAATACCTCTCTCCAATATTAAATCAAGAATCGCCATTTACTGTAGGCTGCTGCTGGTAGCAATGGGTCCCTGCCCTGTAGTGAGCCCTGATCTTTGCACCTGCAGTAGCTCTTGTCACTGAATCTGCGGGGTTAAACAGCCTGGAGTACATTGACTTTCAAAGCTTATCAAGTCAGTTTGTTGATACAATCACAGTTCCAGGCAATAATATCTTCAAACTAACAAGATGCTAACATTGTTTGTAATAAAAACAAACCCAGGGCTGTGAATTTCCAGAAATTCGTGAAATTCTTAGGCGTAATATAGGCAAAGTGTGTACTCTCCTTAGAAGAACAGTGAAGTCATATTTTTTTAATCTTAAAAATAAAATTGTGCATTAGGTTATTCTTAAAGATCATGAAAGAATAGCTATACATGGTATTACCCATTTTTTACTAAAGTGAACCATTCCTGAGACATTTACTGTTATTTGTGTGGCATTGTTCTGCAGATGAGCAGCTCCTGATTTACTGCATTATTAATTAGAATCATAATCGGCTTGTCTGTCATCTCTGTGATGGCCAAATGAATAACCAACAATGTTGTCATTCAGCTAGGCCAGACCCTTAAATGCATATCTAAAATCTCTGGGTTATGAATGCATCTGATAGAGGAGAATCAGTAGTGTATGCAAATATTTTTTTTGCATGAAAAAAATACCAACATAAATATTAACAAACTCATCCTGATTTTACTAAATCTCTTGAGTTTGCAAGCAGCTTTTATGAGTTAACATCCCTGAAAATCCCTGCTTAAATTAGCATAAAATTCATAATTTGTATTGGTTAATCACAGGCAGCTAATACATTGATAAAATGTAACAATTGATGGCAGTTTGTGCAGGAAGGAATCATGGGATGTGTAGTAGAAGAAAAGAGGAAGAGTCTGACACTGATCTGTAGATCTCTGCATTGAGCTGCTGCTGGCTTGAAGGTTAGTAAAGAGTTAAAATCTGTATCTGAATGCAGTGTTTCTATTGGTAGATACCAGGTGCCTATGTAAGCAGTTCTGGGGGTGTAGAAAACAAGTTTTATTTTTAAATAAAATAAATCTGTAGGTGTATAGAATGACTCCATGTAATGTGTGTGTCTGATATAAGCAGCAGGTGTTATATTAGAAAAGGGTAAATACAGGGGCCCTTATTCAATTGCAATTTGGTTAATTGAATAGGGCTCTAAATAAGCACATAGCATAATTTTTTTAAAGACGTTTTTAAATAGTAAACATCTATCCAAAAGCAAGATTTTTACTAACTAAAAACTTCTTTAAAAAACATATGCTATGTGCTTATTTAGAGCCCTATTCAATTGTCCAAATTGCAATTGAATGAGGGCCTGGGAAACGTAGATGTGCCTTTAACTACTCTGAGCCTACTAAACCTAACATAACAATGCTGTATATCTCAGAAATTATTTACTGTAGAGAAAAAAGGCTAGTTTCATGCTTCTTAATGATGAAAACATCTTTAAGACAGCGTTGCTTTAATAACAAGAGTAATGACTAAGGGCCTCATTCAATTGCGATTTGGCCAATTGAATAAGCCTCTAAATAAGCACATAACATATATTTTTTAAAGAAGTTTTTAGTTAGTGAAAACCTGGCTTTTGGATAGATGCTTACTAACTAAAAACTTCTTTAAAAAATATATGTTATGTGCTTATTTGGAGCCCTATTCAATTGACCAAATCGCAATTAAATGAGGGCCTCAATATCTTATTACTTTTGAATCAATTATTAAAAATGTATATATTATTTTATGTGTAAATGAACTGATAGATCCAACTTTCCAATTGTACATCCTTATCTTTTTAATTCACTCCCCACTGCTAGGGGTTGAATTTGTTCTTAGGGTTATGGTTTATGGTTAGAGTTCATCTTAATTTCTTCAATAAACCAGATCTTACAGGTTGTATTTGAGCGTCTCCCATATACTATTTACATCATCTTTAATATGACTATTTAGTAAATATGTTTGGTCATACATTGACGTCAAGTATCTTGTGTTTGATGTCATGGACATATTTTCCATATCCACTGGGTGGCGATAAATATCAGTATATGGTTAATATGGCGTGTACCAGCCTAGCAATCATGCATAATACAGGGCAGAAAATGTGCTATAGCCACAAAAACTCACAGCAAGGCCGGCTCAAGCTGATTTGGTGCCTGATACGGATAAGATTCACACCACGCTTATTCCCCCTCAAAGGCTTAGAAGCCGGCAGGTTGCATCAATAGATATGACCATAGTCATACACAAATCCCACAAACTTTTAAGTATAAATCAACTGAAAGATAATGGATAATCGTTTTTTCGGCTAAAATTAATTAAGATTAGCAGTTGGAGTAATATAGAAAAGCTTGCACAACTGAAAAATGGTAACAACGACAGAGACATTGATAGTTAAACAAAAATGGCAAATGTTTCTGTAGTCATTACAGGATTTTTTTTACCTTGGAAGGCTCTTCTTTCTTATTTAATTGATAAGGCCAATAGCGCTAAGAGTAGATCTTTGTATATAAAATAATTCTATCTCTTCACATGCTGTTTTAAAAGACCCCCTCCTTACCTCTAACTTATGTTTCTAGCCAAATGGGGGAAAATCTTGGACTTTGAGACTCCAGCTATTGGAAGATCAATTATCTCTTTGCACAAACAATTGTCTTTGTTTATCTGTCTTGCAAAGCAAGAAAAGACATTGGAAGTAGAAATGTAACAGATAGTGGTGGTCTTCATGGCACATATGTGCTAGACAAAGCCTGATAAGATAGACTGGTAATAAATGTGCAAGCAGTGATACCTGCTACCAAATAAAGTTATTTTCTATTTTCTATTTGTTGTATTTCCAGTTTAGCACTTGCCTTTTTATTGCTACAAGGCTTTTCTATGTGACCTGCTGAAGAATACCAATTAGTCCGATTAGTCTGACATTTTTGACCAAATTTTAAGCTTCATTGACATAAATGATTAAAAGTATTATGGTGCTGAACAAGATCCAATCCTTTAGAAAACCCATGGGGGAATTTACCCCTCAGTGACCCTGTGTCAGATATATCCAGTGTCAGGTATATCTATAATCCGGTATATTCAGTAGATCATATATCCAGTGTCAGGTATATGTAGTAGATGATATACCCCTTGTAAGAGGAATTCCAGGGCTGGCATGAGTTTGGTATACAGAAGGGAAAGGGGGTGAGAGCATATGGAGGCAGGCAAGAGATAGAAGAAATGCATAACTAATAAGAGATAAAGAATGGAGTGGGAAATAGTGAAATATATAGGGAAAATGAGGAGGGGAAGGGAACAATAGCACAAGAGTGGGGGGAAAAGAGAGAAAATGGAGAAGAGGAGGAAAATAGAGAGAGGAAATGGAGAAGATTTTTTTTTAATAAGGGAATCTGGTGCCTGGCTACACTCCCAGGGTACATCACCCCATCCCCCTTTTTGCATGGGGGATACAGAGTATCTACATTCTTGAAAAATTGGCCTGTTGAAGATGGTTTTTGTTTGCGTTTCTTAGTTTTGAGAAGTCGGCAACTGGACGTATTGCTTGGCATTCACAAAATCAGCAAACGCTTTGAACGGCACGGTTTAAGCCCGCTAATCAACACAACGTGCCAGCCTCCTCATACCCAATGCCAGCCTCCTCATCATACACCATACTCAGCCCCCTGCTCAACACACCCTGTGCCATTCTACTCATCATATTCAATGCTAGCCTTCTCCTCTACACACAGTGCCAGACTTCTTCTCCCAAACAGTGTCCTCCCCAGACATAAAGTGCTAGTCTTATCCTCAGGAACACAGTGCCAGTCTACTTTTTTTTTCAATGGCTGCCTCCTCCACATGTACTTTTTCAGCTTATTTCTCGTAGTCAATCCCAACTTTTTGATCATATATATATATATATATATATATATATATATATATATATATATATATATATAGTACCAGCCTCCTCACCTTGCTTGATGCCAGTATCCTGGCACACAGTGATAGACTCATAAGCCCATAGTGGCATCCTCATCATCACACACAAACATCATCCCCATGTACACTCACAGTGTCAGCCTTCCCCTTGCACACAGTGGCAACCACATTGCCATGTACACACAAAGTAGCAGCCTCGGGCCCACTAACAGGAGTACAATCTTCCCAGGAGGCTGGGATCCAGGGTTCCTAAACTTTGTAGTGCTGGCTCCTAAATATTTTTCCACAGTATAACCCAACTTCTAATTTTTTTTCCAAAGTATAAACCAAGAAATACACACCAATTACCATGTCATAACACAGAAGTAGATATAATATAGATAGCCATGTGCTATAAAACTATGCCACACAATAAACTGTACCAGATATAACAGATGGAGAAACATAGTAATATACATTTATGTTTGAGTGGAGCAATGACTTGAAAGTCTAAGATAAAACTTACCTGTCTTGCAGTTGTCTTGTCCTACAGTCCTTGTGTCCAGATGAATTGTGAGTCACAGCTTACTAGCCACACCATGCAGGTCAGCAGGTCAGTGTGTGCTTACCTCCTTCCCCCCACTTAGTAACACTGTCCTATTAACTACCTTTATAATCAGTTGCTCCTCCTCTAATTCCTTCCAAAGAGTCACAATAGCAAGGGGCTATCACACAGGATATCTACTGGATACACCTGGCACAGAGTATACCATATATGGAAATAACTGACACACTACATTATAAAAAGGAATACACCTGTTAGTGGATATAAACATATAACAAAGACATGAAAATAAATATGCAGTATATACTGCATACACCTGACAATGGATATATTATATATACTGAGTATACAGTATCTGACAATGGATATATCATCTACTGCATATGCGTGACCCTGGATATACTATCTACTGAATATACCTGATAGTAGATATATATCTGATACTCGATAAACCTGACATTGGATATACCATATATTGGATATGCCTGACATTGGTTATACCAACTACTGGATATACCTGAAACTAGATATACCATATATTGGATATGCCTGACATTGGTTATACCAACTACTGGATATACCTGAAACTAGATATACCATATATTAGATTTGCCTGACATTGGGTATACCAACTACTGGATATATCTGAAACTAGATATACCATATATTAGATTTGCCTGACATTGGGTATACCAACTACTGGATATACCTGAAACTAGATATACCATATATTGGATATGCCTGACATTGGTTATACCAACTACTGGATATACCTGAAACTAGATATACCATATATTAGATTTGCCTGACATTGGGTATACCAACTACTGGATATACCTGAAACTAGATATACCATATATTAGATTTGCCTGACATTGGGTATACCAACTACTGGATATACCTGAAACTAGATATACCATATATTAGATTTACCTGACATTGGTTATACCAACTACTGGATATACCTGAAACTAGATATACCATATATTAGATTTGCCTGACATTGGGTATACCAACTACTGGATATACCTGAAACTAGATATACCATATATTAGATTTGCCTGACATTGGGTATACCAACTACTGGATATACCTGAAACTAGATATACTATATATTAGATATGCCTGACATTGGTTATACCAACTACTGGATATACCTGAAACTAGATATACCATATATTGGTTATACCTGATAAATGATATATCATACATTGGATAAACCTGACACTAGATATACCATTTATAGGAAATAATCACATATTAGACAAACACTGGATATACTATGTTTAGAATATGGACATATATTGCACAAGTACTAAATACAACTGACACAGAGTATTTCATATGTTGCATATACCGGTACCTGATAGTTTTTCAGTAGTTTTTCCTTGCAGCTTTTCCTCAGACAATGACCAAACAGACAATTACACACCCTGCACATTAGCATATTTATACCAAAATACTTGAAAAAATTCAAGTTGTTCTCCTTGGGGCATGTCACCAATATGGCTACGTGATCTTATTGTTGCCAGTATTGTACTAATTGTATAGATAACACTGTTGAAAGGAATTTGAGCCTACATGTGACTACAGACACACATTAACACTTGTCAAATGACCTCTTGTCCTTTAAAATTAATTCTGATTTAATAGTGTAATTTGGCAAGGAAATGTCATAAGGCTGAATTCAAACAATTATTGAGTTTATTAAATGATAGATATATTATATATATATATATATATATATATATATATATATATATATATATATAAAATTACAGTAAACTCCCGGTTATCCTGCACCTAAGCAACCGGCACCGGCATCAATTACCTATTTTCACTAAACTCCCGCTAAACGGCATAACCGGCACTACCCAGCAGTTCGAGACTGGAAAAAAAAAATGCTAACTTTTTTTCTAATCGTTTTTCTTGGCCCTAAATGGCCCATTTTAAGTGCTAATGCTTTTTTAAAGGCGTTTTGGGGGGTTTAAGGGTTGTTTAGACCTTTAAATTAGGGAACTCTTGATTAACTGGCAACTGCAGTTATTTGGCAATAGGGAGTGCCCGTAGATGCTGGATAACAGGGAGTTTACTGTGTGTATGTATGTATATGTGTGTGTATATATATATATATATATATATATATATATGTATATATATATATATATATATATATATATATATATATATATATATATATATATATAAATCCAATCCCATATAGTTTCTGCACTTCACTGTCTTCCCATAATATCAGTGTAATCTGCCCAGGAGCAAGAAGCAGGAACTCTTCCTCTAAAAGTTTTGGTGTATCCAATGTCTCAGACCCCTTTAGGGCCCTTTATGAAGAATGTCAAGGGGTCTGAAATATTGAATACATATAATTTATGAGCAGGATATATATATATATATATATATATATATATATATATATATATATATATATTTGAATAATCAGAGTATTGCAGTGAATAGTGATACCTTTTTATTAGACAAACGTATTCATAATAAAGCAACGAGCTTTCAAGAGATAATATCTCTCTTTATCAAGTCAAAAAGCTGCATACCATACCACTCCATCCACCATTCTCCGCTCTCAATCGGCTCCGATCACCATTTCCGGTCACGACCTAAAGCTTTATACTTGGAGGAAGAGACATAGGTTCATTGCAAAGTTGTTTACTATAATGGTGTCCTATTCTGTCATCAATTATATTGTGATCTTTTTATGTTTGTTTTTTATAGGTAGACTGTAAGTTCTTTGGGGCAGAGATTATGTAACCCATTGATTTATTTTTTTTAATGTTAAAGGCACTTGTCATGTAATTGTTTTGTACCTTGTCTCTGTAAGGCGCTGTGCACATTGATGGCGGTATACAAATAGAATACATACATATATACATACATGTTATAGACAGGACAGATGGTTGCTTATTTATTAAATAAGCAAACATATAAAGCAATTAACTCATGCTCTGAAAGTGGGAATTTCCCCTGGAGAGAAAAGAAAAAAACAAAAAAAACAAGAAAAACGGGATAGTTGCCAATTAGGTTTGTGGATGTGTAATGTAACACAAAGCAAGATCAAGTGCACAATGGGAAAAAACACAAAGCATCTCGTTTACACTTGTTTGTGGATAAATAAAGACTTGTAGCGGGAATAAAAAGGGCAGACGGTGTTCATCAAATGGGCTCTATATGTTGTCTACATCTGGATTTTAATATTTTGATGACCACAACAGAAGAAGAAGAAAGGAACTTGGGGTTATTGTATCCAATGGTATAGAAGTAAGCAAACAATGCAACAAAGCTACAGGAAAAGCCAGCAAGATGCTTGGTCAGGACAAGGGATGGGTACCGGTGGAGTACCACAGGGATCATTGCAAGGACCTGTTTTACTTAAAAATATTTTTAGTGATATCACTAGAGGGCTTAAAAGGGAAGCTTTGCCTCTTTGTAACAAGGTAAACCTTCGAGGAGGTATAAATCAAATGTGGAACGACTTAGTAAAATTAGAGCAATGGTCAATAATGCAGAATTTAAAATTAAATATTATGCACTAAGTTCACAAAAACTCCTAAAATGGAATACATAGTTAATGGTAATTTGATGATATCAACAGAAGAAAAATAGGACTTAGTTATTATATCCTGTGGGCCCTGGTAGCTAGCATGATGCCATGCATCGCTGCAGGGACCCATGACCTGGCAGGACTGATGGGTGGGATTTAGGTGGCATGTGACGGCAGGCCAGGAGATAGGGAGGTCAGATAAGCCCATCCGGCATGGGGTGCCATCTTTACCTCCCCTATTGCACTGCGGTTTGTTTGCCCACTCACCTATTCCTATATAGATTTAAAAAAAAAATCTATTTTAGGGATTTATATATGTTTTGCCTGTGGGTTTTGTTATGATAATGATACATGTTTGTCACAGCTTTAGTGGTGGTTGAGTCGCTGTGGCCTGTTTTACCCCCAAACAGTTTTGTTTTGTGTGAGTTATTGAGTTTTAAAGAAAATGTGTGTAAAGATTTTAGAATATAAATAAAGTGTGCTAACATCCAGTCAGCCCATGCTTAGATCAACTTAAATCATAAAATAGGTAAAAAATGAAAAAACTGCAGGAGTAGGTTTTAGATTATATTGGAAGAAGAATTTGCAACAGAAAAGAGTGGTACTAAAGCCACTCTATAGATCCTGGGTTAGCCCTCACCCAGAACACTGTGCCCACTTCTCCATGGTGCACTGAGCATGAGAGAGTACCTGGCCAATTTCACGGACTCCCCGGCCACTTGTCCATTCTGTGGCAAAGGAGAGTCTGTGTACAATATTTTTTTTTAGTTGCGCCAGACTTGTCACTCCTTCTGCAGTTCTGGCTGCATTTCTCCCCACACCTATTTATTTTTGGGCGCCCAGTGTCCCAGGGCAACAAGGCCAGGGACCTCTTCGTCAACCTGCGTTTGGCATTAGCCAAGATGGCTATATATAAGTCCAGGAAGCTGTGTTTGGCAGAGAAGGTTCCATTATCGTGTGAGGCCATGTTCCGGGCGCTGGTGCTCTCCCGTATCCGGGCAGAGTACAACCCGGCTTTGTCCACTGGGAGGATGGATGAATTTAACGCTATCCCTTTGAGCTCTGCTCTTTTTCCCTGTAATTCCCTTATTGGCCCTAAACCTCTTGATAGCACCTTTTTTGAGCGCCAAAGCCCATTTAGCCCTTTAAATCCCTGCTTGTCGATTTTTTTATTTGCCATATCGCTGTCTGACGCTATGGCGATAAAATGCCCTGTTTATCGCTGTTTCACATGGCGCTCCTGCATGCAGAAACACGTGTGGTGCTCTAAACAGGGTATTGCTGTATTCAAATCATAAATAAATAATGGAAATGTTACTACTCTAAGGGTATCAATAGTGTGTATACACTGGAACAAAACACTAATATGTAAAAATATAGAAAATAAATAGATAAAATTGAATGCTTTACTAAAAAAATCATAAACGGCACATATCATGTGGAAATAAAAGTAAAGGAAGTAGCTGGCTTAAAATAAGTGACTTAATAATGATTTGAGATAAGAAACCAAAAGCAGACATACAAATTATACACGAAGGAGGAAACAGAAACAGGTTTATATGTGTACAAGGAATATACCAAGTCTTGCAGAAAAGATTGGCTAAAAAATAAAAAAAAATGAAAATTTAATAGCAAGGAGGGTAAGAATAATCGTATTTGTTTCTAAATATACTAATGGAAAAAAGTCTAGAAAGGAAAATATTGGAACCTTGTGAAACAGCACAACTAATATAAATAAAGTGTGCTAACACCCACACCCTCATTCCTTGTGTTTGTGTCATTCAGTTATGTCCAACTCTCTTTGACCTCATGGACCATAACACACCATGCTGATCTACTTGGTATTCATGACACTAGACACTAGTGAGACACTAGAATGGGTTGGCAGTTCCATCTCCAGTGGGCCACAACATAAAGCTCCTGGTATTCCTATGTGACCAGAAAAAGGCAGATGAGCTAAATAGGTTATTTTCTTCAGTATACACACGGGAGGTACCAGTTGTGGGGACACTGCAGCAACAAAATGAGTTTGCTCTACCTTCACCAAATATTTGGTTATAGCAGCAAGAAATCTAAATGAGGTTTGAAAAAAAATATATTTAAAAATCCCAAGGTCCTAATGGAATACGGGTACTGAGGGAACTGAGTCCTGTAATAGCCAATTATTATTATTATTATTTGATATTTGTAACACAACAACATATTCTGTGTCTCTATACAGGAGTAAGATGGATATAGAAGCAAATATAATCAGCCACTTTCTAAATCTATGGTACTGCCTCATTTTGAATATGATACAGTTTTGGCTACCAGCATTAATAAGGGGAATAGAGGGACTAAAGCTATGAAGAAAGACTGACCAAATTAAACTTGTTTTATCTAGAAAAGATTTTTGGGCCTCCCAGGAGAAGGGGGCCCCTTTGAGGTTAGAAGAAAAAAGATTCACCTTAAAGAAAAAAAAAAGGTTCACCATAGGAAGGTCAGTCGCATTGTGGAATTAACCACTAAAGGAGGATGTGACAGCAGTTTCAATAGATAACTTTATTTATTTTTTTATAAAAAGGTTATACATTAATTTAAGTTGGATAATTAGAATAGGAGTGGTATTGATCCAGGGATCATTTTAGTTGGCAGTATCTGGGATCAAAAAGGATTTATTTCTCTTTATGAGACAATTGGTAATGTATCAGTGGAGATTTTTGTTTGCCTTCCTCTTGGTCAATTAAAAAGTCACATAATAAATAACTATATTTCTTTATAGTTAGCTATATATTTTTTTAAGACCAAGGCTCTGTAGAATAAATAATAAAGAAAAAATAGAAGGCAATAAACATATCAAGGGTTCCCTGGTGGTCCAGTGGTTAGAATTCGGTGCTTTCACTGCTGTGACCTGGTTTTTAATTCCAGTCAGGGAACCAAAAGGTCACACCACCCTGAAGCCATGCAGGGTTGGGACTGGTCAGTACTTGGAAGGGAGACCACCTAGGAATACCAGGAGCTTTATGTTGTGGCCCACTGGAGATGGAACTGCCAACCCATTCTAGTGTCTCACTAGTGTCTAGTGTCATGAATACCAAGTAGATCAGCATGGTGTGTTATGGTCCATGAGGTCAAAGAGAGTTGGACATAACTGAATGACACAAACACAAGGAATGAGGGTGTGGGTGTTGTAGGCTGCATTTAATTTTTAACAACTACTTTCAATTTGCTGCATACATTTGCTTTATTTCCTAACTGTATTAAACATCCTCTAGGAATGGGAGGAACATTGTATTCAGCTTACATATTGTTCTTTTCTGTTGAATGGCAGCCAGTAAGAATAGTAAATTATCTATATGGAAAAGTAAGGCCTTCATTACATGACTTCTGCAAAAATGCGTGCTATGCTGCTTTTGACCTTGCAAAAAAAACAAGATTTTGGATACTGAATGTTAATAGCTTGCTTGAATGTGCGCACACAACCTGCCTAACATGTATGTCACAGCCCTCCAGCACTATTGGGCCTCTGGGTCTGGCAACCGGACTGTCCTGTGTGTGGGAATACTGAACAGAGGCAACCTGCAGGTAGGATTAATTAAGCCTTAGCTCCGCCATGGGGATTCAAAGGAAACTTATGGTCCCTATGCCTTATGGGGGCCCTTATTGAGTACACATGGCCCAATGACTCGATCCAATGGGGGTCAATATTGGTCACAAACATAAACTAGAATAAATTCCCTACAACGACAATTGCAGTAGAGAATAGAGGAAGTACAGTAATACCCCGCAAAATGCTACCCCGCTCAGCGATGTTTCACTATAGCGCTGTTTCCGGGACCAGACCTTGAACATCCCTAAATCTCGGGATATTGGGCTGCGGGCATTTAAAACCCTGTTTAGCTTGCTTTTTTTCACCATATCGCTGTTCAGCGCTATGGTGATATAATGCCCTGTTTAGAGCGGTTTTCGCATTGCGCTTCTCCATGTAGGAATGCATATACTGCGCTAAACGGGGTATAACTGTATATTACCTTCTCTGATCAACTGGTCCATTAAAGAATGAGATAATTATTATCTGATTGGATGTTTATCCTCTAATCAGAATGGGTATGGTAGTCTTATTTGATTGGATAACATTAACCAATCAGAATGTGAGAATATAAATTCCTTTACACTGTTTGGCTTAAATTTGTTAAACAGTTATTTCAGCCAATCAGAAGCCATCATTCATTGCAAGAAGCTCCTCACAGGAGGAACTCCTGTTCATTAGCTAGTTGTGCTTTTTTTTTTTTTTTTATATAAAAAAAGAAAATAGCTTTTGGATGAGCCTTTGTTGCAGCCCAGAAGCTGAAGACGTTACCTTCAATCAGGAAAAAATATGCCAACTAATTTCAGTCAATCAAAATACATGAATTGAAATTCTGATTTGTCAGTATTAACCAATCTGAAAAGGCTACTGCACCCTAATTTCACTGTTTTCCTGTAATTGGATAAGCCAATCAGTGAAGGAAATAAACTATTCCCTTTTTTGATTGTCATGGGGTTTATATTAGTTCATGCTAGTGGCTATGGGGTCCATATTGACTTGCATGAGGGTTAGTGATGAGGTCTGTATGGGGGAACAGGGGGTCTTGAGGGACCTTTATTATTAACCCCTTTACTGCTATAATTGCTGTAAGAAAGAGTACACATACAGTGGATATAAAAAGTCTACACCCCTTATTAAAATGTCAGGTTTCTGTGCTGAAAAAAATGAGACAAAGATAAATCATTTCAGAACTTTTTCCACCATTAATGTGACCTATAAACTGTACAACTCAATTGAAAAACAAACTGAAATCTTTTAGGTGGAGGGAAGAAAATAAAAATAAAAATAATGTGGTTGCATAAGTCTGCACACCCTCTTATAACTGGGGATGTAGCTGTGTTCAGAATTAAGCAATCACATTCCAAATCGAAATCCTGTTAAATAGGAGTCAGCATACACCTGCCATCATTTAAAGTGCCTCTGATTAACCCCAAATAAAGTTCAGCTGCTTTAGTTGGTCTTTCCTGACATTTTCTTATTCGCATCCCACAGCAAAAGCCATGGTCCACAGAGGGCTTCCAAAGCATCAGAGGGATCTCATTGTTAAAAGGTATCAGTCAGGAGAAGGGTACAAAAGAATTTCCAATGCATTAGATATACCATGGAACACAGTGAAGACAGTCATCATCAAGTGGAGAAAATATGGCACAACAGTGACATTACCAAGAACTGGAGCTCCCTCCAAAATTGATGAAAAGACGAGAAGAAAACTGGTCTGGGAGGCTACCAAGAGGCCTGCAGCAACATTAAAGGAGCTGCAGGAATATCTGGCAATTACTGGCTGTGTGGTACATGTGACAACAATCTCCCGTATTCTTCATATGTGTGGGCTTCATAAGTCTCCCAAAAGCATGTGGGAAAAGGTGTTATGGTCTGATGAAACCAAAGTTGAACTTTTTGGCCATAATTTCAAAAGATATGTTTGGCGCAAAAACAAAACTGCACATCACCAAGAGAACACCATACCCACAGTGAAGTATGGTGGTGGCAGTATCATGCTTTGAACTGGGACCTTAGTTAAGATAGAGGGAATTATGAACAATTCCAAATACCAGTCAATATTGGCACAAAACCTTCAGGCTTCTGCTAGAAAGCTGAACATGAAGAGGAACTTCATCTTTCAGCATGACCACGACCCAAAGCATACATCCAAATCAACAAAGGAATGGCTTCACCAGAAGAAGATTAAAGTTTTGGAATGGCCCAGCCAGAGCCCAGACCTGAATCTGATTGAATATCTGTGGGGTGATCTGAAGAGGGCTGTGCACAGGATATGCCCTCACAATCTGACAGATTTGGAGTGTTTTTGCAAAAAAGAGTGGGCAAATCTTGCCAAGTCAAAATGTGCCATGCTGATAGACTCATACCCAAAAAGACTGAGTGCTGTAATAAAATCAAAAGGTGCTTCAACAAAGTACTAGTTTAAGGGTGTGCATACTTATGCAACCATATTATTTTATTTTTATATTTTTTCTTCCCTAAAAGATTTCAGTTTGTTTTTCAATTGAGTTGTACAGTTTATAGGTGGAAAAAGTTCTGAAATGATTTATCTTTGTCTCATTTTTTTACAGCACATGACCTAAGCAAGGCCCAGTTGGTATGTGCATATAAAATGTATACCCCAACACCCATAGAATATAAAATTAGACACAGACCACTTCTTGGGAGATAACTGGCCAAAGCGTTTATTGGTAAACACAACAACGATAAATATATATAACGATAAATCAATAAACATAACCCCGAGGGGAGGAGCCTGGACAAAGACAGTACACCCTACGCCCTGAAGCCTCATCCAGGGCCTACCGTGTTGGAACATCCGTACCACCGTAGGGTAGGATCTCCCCCATTTTTCCCCTGTACCGGCCACTCCCCTCCCCACCCGCCGCTGTGACAATATAAACAAACTTTTGATACCCTATAATAAATACTTCAATGATACATACACAAGGAGTACTTCAGACAATAAACAACATAATCCACAACGTATTCTTTTTTTTTTTTTTACACAGTACAACATTTACATCACTTTAACAACAATACCTTAAGGATGGGTGGGTGGGCATCCGCTCCCATGGCTAGCTGGGGGCAAACTGGTGGAAATTTGCGCCAAAAGCCTATAATGTCTCCACCTCCCCCAACTAGCCACCTCCTGCCCCTCCCAGGTCCTGCCAGGTCAGGTGGTCCCTCCCTCCAACCCCAGGCAAGCCTGAGGTGGCCTACGGGCCCTTCGGAAACCTGACATTTTAACAGTGGTGTGTAGACTTTTTATATTCACTGTATGATAATAGGGTTAGGCTTGAAAAGCATTTGCTTGTGTTTCATAGTGCAAGTTATTTTAAACCATATTGAGTGCTTCAAGATTTTAGCAAACACACATTCATTTTTAGCGGGGGAGATATGATGGCATTTTAGGCAAAAACACGAATTGAGCAGAGAGAGAGCCATAGGCAGCGATTACTCACAAAGGTTTACATGTTAGGATTTTTTATGGGGCAGCATATAATGGTTAGGTTCTATTTCATGTTTGCTTTCCATACCTAAAAATGAAGCAGGGCATTGTAATTGAGGCCTAAGTACCAGAAAGATACCCCTCACTGAGAATATAGAAAGACCAAAATGAACATTAACGGATACAGCTAAATGTAAACATTTATCTAGAAATGTTTTTATGTCCCTGGTACTAATCGTGTTAGTTTGTAACATGCTTCACAAACATATGAAGTTTTTCCAAACAGTGGTCTGATAAGAGATGTTAAACAGCAGTATGTTCGTTAAATGTGTTTATTTTGTGAGATTTATATATAATTCTTTACGCTTCCTGAAAACCTTTCCAGTAGGATGGGGGAGGTTGGGGTGTTATACCACTTTGTCAAGTTTGCTAATTATTTCAGTACATTTTAACTTGTTGGTATATTTATACACACTGTTGGCCGGCAAAACCAGAGTGTTTCAGTTACAGTTTTAGTTCCCTATGTTTTAGTTCCACAGCAAAGGTTCCAAATATGTTCTTAATTTAAGTAATTTAATTTAAAATATGCATTTCATTACATTAACATAATACAGAATTATCCGTTTTTTTTAACCAGTCAATCAGCCTCTCTGATCCACCTATTAAAGACAGAGTACAATATCCACCAAATGGCTAATCATCATCAATAATTTCTAATTATCCCTGTGGGTGTGAATATATAGTCTTCATTCTAAAGCCAAAGGAAAACCAACAGACAGAGGAAGGCCCAACCCCAAAGGGTTTTTAGGCTTCCACGTTCTTATTCCTTTTATTTCCCATAATGAAGTCT
Source organism: Discoglossus pictus (assembly GCA_027410445.1). Classification (NCBI taxonomy): domain Eukaryota; kingdom Metazoa; phylum Chordata; class Amphibia; order Anura; family Alytidae; genus Discoglossus; species Discoglossus pictus. Next base: position 59,732,067 of record CM050174.1, read on the forward strand.
ATTTATGAATATCTATTTTCATTGATAGTTCTTTCTATATCTTTTCTGTAACCAGCATCTAGCAATATGCCACCTTGTTACCAGAAGGTTAAGTCTGCGGCTCCCATGGGAAGACTTTTTATGATTGGAGGCAAAATAATGTTTAGCTTGTTACTTATGTGCTGATCAGCTAAGCCGTAAATCTGAATTGTATCACAGTGCCAACAAATGTGGCAGTTTCTCCATTGAATGGGTAACATTCCCAAATTCTTACCCACAAAATGTCACACAAAAATGTAAGGTGGCCTGAAACTTTCCAAATAGTCTAAGACAATTGCCAGTGCATTGTGGCAGTGACGACCTCTCATTCCCATCCAGTGGACATCAAAATCATTCCCATCTAATCCCAAAAGCAGCCCTTTTGGATTCTCCTCCGTCAATTTCTTTGGCCAAAAAATGTAAGAGTGACTCAGCACCTATACTCACTTCCAGCCACCTGTACATATAACAGACAAGAGAAAGAAGGACATATGTTAGTCAGGTTACAATAGAGGATGAATATAGAAACGGAACAGCTGAGACTTCCATCTTCCAAGGTTTTTTTATAATGCAGTCATCCAGACCCAACCTCGCTAACCCAGTGTGAAAAGAATAAGAGACACAATTGGCTTCAATACACTGATAAATTATAATGTGGTAAATTGAGAGTTGTCAGCTTGGACAAATAATGGGCCTCCATCAGTAGAAATGAATGAAGGAGGAGACAAGGAAATACCTCTCCTACAATGAGATAAATAAAAATCTGCTTACCTCTTGTTTTAGGCTTTGGGATAAATATGGTAAAACCACATTCCCACGAGTAATGCTGCTAGCAATGGATTTAGTAGAGCTCACCAATTCACTATTTCTGGATGCACCAAAGAAAAGTCAAAAGCTGACTTTATTCCTTTTTTGGCCATTAACTCCTTGTTTTACTTTGTAATTACTTTGTCATTTATTCTCACCCTTGGAGCCTAAACCTGAAGGAAAGAACTGGTGTGTGTTTATCAACAGTAGAGAGGAATAATCCCTTCTCCTGACATTGCAGTAGGAACCACAACAATAGATGAATTCTATGATAAGTGGGATGTGAAAGGGATGCCCATAGCTCTGTCACCATTCGCTCCATTTCCTTTGATAAGCTGCCCAGGTGGGTGCAGCTAATGAATTGCGGAGTAACTGGGAACGCCCAGTAATAGAATTGGACACTTCAAAAACATGTCTAGCTCTATACCAAAGGTTAAGCTCCATCCCTGAACTTGTCCTCCCAAGGGAACAGGACAATAACTATGGAGAAGAGTTCTAAAAAGCTAAGTTTTTAGTCAAATCCAGTCCCCGAGGTCAATACGCACACCAAAAACCTTGTAGGTATATAACAAGACCGACTGACCCAGTCAGTCGCATTAGTGATGAGTTACAGTTCTGAAAATTGCTTGAATGTCAGATTTGATGAATGAACAGCCATTTAAGTTTTCCCGGAAGGATGTTCAGATCTCAATGCACTTCTTTAGAGGCTTAGATAGTCTAATGTGATGGTGGAGATGTGTCACTTTTGCTAGGGGCAACCTGCAGCAAAAAATCATTTCCACAGGAATAATACGGCATGCAAACTGCAGGGTTCGAAGGGTGTTTTTTGTGTGTGAGTCAATAAGAACTGTAAGTCTGATTGCAAATCACTCATTTTTTTCTACTGGGAGCCTACATTCCATAATATTAGCTTCAATTGTAATCCCCTGGATTTGTAAGCAACAATTAGGACTCTTATATTTGTCTGCTGATTATGGGACATCCAAGGATGCATCCAGAGATTTTAACGTTTTCTGCAGCCTTCTACAAGCTAAAGAACCTGTTGGGCCAACAAACAGGAAATCACACAAATAGCGTATTAGGCTAGAATATCTAGAAACTGATTTAACTGTCCACTCCAAAAAAAGCTAAAGTTAAATGAGCAAATACTCATTGTGTCTTCATTGGTGGTCAATGATGTTCTTTTGAGCTTTGATGTCCTGGAATTCTTCTTAGCCCTTTTTTTCTTCCCGTCGTCTTGGGCTCTGCCATCTTGACATCCCATGTGAAACCACGTGTCACTTCAATTCTAACGTCACTTCTGGCTCATGGACTGGAAAGCAACACGCAGTAGGAAGGCAAGAAAGATAGAAGTACTACATCTGGAGAAGGTAAGAGGAAAGGGGAGAGGGAATGAGGCACAGGAGAGGAAGTGAGAGGAACAAGGGAGAGCGAAGAATGCTCACCAAGAGATCCATTGTCACACTGATTGCCGCTTTGCTGAAGGAGCTCTGAAAGCCTAGACACAGGTACATATATATATATATATATATATATATATATATATACATACATATTTAGAGAACTCAAATGGACTGGAATGGGATCTTTTTATATCAGACCATTTTTTCACAGCATGGGGGCGCCAAAGAGCAGGGCCCTATGAATTGCACGTGGTGCCCTGGTGGTAGTTCCACCCTGCCACTGGGGGCCTCTCTGAACAGATTGCCTATGAATGAGCCTCATCAATTTCTCCAAAAGATCTTTAATTGGGACAACCTTTTTGATCTAATTTTATATTGCTGACCATAGTTGGTTTTTCTAGTTGTTGAGGGGAGCATCCTCCTCGCTTCCCTTGCTCCCTCTTCTAGCTTAGTTCATGCCCTTCCACACATGCTTTCCTCCAGGGTTTCATTGTATTTATTTATTTTTATTTTATTTTAGAAAAAGTATAAAATTACATACAATACACAAACGTACATACAGTGCTTTGCAAAAGTATTCACCCCCCTTGATTTACTTATTTTGTTACATTACAGCCTTAAGTTCAATGTTTTGTTAATCTGAATTTTATGTGATGGATCAGAACACAATAGTCTAATTGGGTGAAGTGAAATGAGAAAAATATATACATAAAACTAGTTTTTAGAAATAGAGAACAGAAAATTGGCATGTGTGTATGTATTCACCCCATTTGTTATGAAGCCCATAAAAAGCTATGGTGCAACCAATTACCTTCAGAAGTCACATAATTAGTGAAATGATGTCCACCTGTGTGCAATCTACGTGTCATATGATCTGTCATTACATATACACACCTTTTTTGAAAGGCCCCAGAGGCTGCAACACCTAAGCAAGAGGCACCACTAACCAAACACTGCCATGAAGACCAAGGAACTCTCCAAAGTAAGGGACAATGTTGTTGAAAGGTACGGGGTTATATTATAAAAAAATATCCAAATCTTTGATGATCCCCAGGAGCACCATTAAATCTATCATATCCAAATGGAAAGGATGTGGCACAACAGAAACCTGCCAAGAGACGTCTGCCCACCAAAACTCACGGACCGGACAAGGAGGGCATTAATCCGAGAGGAAGCAAAGAAACCTAAGGTAACCGTGGAGGAGATGCAGAGTTCCACATCAGAGACTGAAGTATCTGTACATAGGACGACAATAAGCTGTACGCTCCATAGAGTTGGGCTTCATGGCAGAGTGGCCAGAAGAAAGCCATTACTTTCAGCCATAAACAAAATGACACATGTGGGAGACTCCCAAAATGTATGGAGGAAGGTGCTCTGGGCTGATGAGACTACAATTGAACTTTTCATCCATCTGGCGCAAACACAACACTTCACATCACCCAAAGAACACCATCCCCACAGTGAAACATGGTGGTGGCAGCATCATGATGTAGGGATGTTTTTCAGCAGTCGGGACTGGGAAACTGGTCAGAATTAAGGGAAAGATGGATGGTGCTAAATACAGGGATATTCTTGAGCAAACCCTGTACCACTCTGTGCGTGATTTGAGGCTAGGACGGAGGTTCACCTTCCAGCAGGACAATAACCCCAAACACACTGCTAAAGCCAAACTTGAGTGGTTTAAGGGGAAACATGTACATGTGTTGAAATGGCCTAGTCAAAGCCCAGACCTCAATCCAATAGAAAATCTGTGGTCAGACTTAAAGATTGCTGTTCACAAGCGCAAACCATCCAACTTGAAGGAGATGAAGCAGTTTTGCAAGAAGGAATGGGCAAAAATCCCAGTGGTAAGATGTGGCAAGCTCATAGTGACTTATCCAATGGGACTTGACGCTGTGATTACCGCAAAAGGTTTCTCTAAAAAGTATTGACTTTAGGGGGGAGTGAATAGTTATGCACATTGACTTTGTAGCTTCACTGTGGGTATGGTGTTCTTTTGGTGATGTGCAGTGTTGTTTTTGTGCCAAACATATCTTTTGGAATTATGGCCAAAAAGTGAAATCTTGGTTTCATCAGACCATAACACATTTTCCCACATGCTTTTGGGAGACTTGAGATGTGTTTTTGCAAAATGTAGCCTGGCTTGGATGTTTTTCTTCGTAAGAAAAGGCTTTCGTCTTGCCACTCTACCCCATAGCCCAGACATATGAAGAATACGGGAGATTGTTGTCACATGTACCACACAGCCAATACTTGCCAGATATTCCTGCAGCTCCTTTAATGTTGCTGCAGGCCTCTTGGTAGCCTCCCAGACCAGTTTTCTTCTCGTCTTTTCATCAATTTTGGAGGGAGCTCCAGTTCTTTGAAATGTCACTGTTGTGCCATATTTTCTCCACTTGATGATGGCTGTCTTCACTGTGTTCCATGGTATATCTAATGCCTTGGAAATTCTTTTGTACCCTTCTCCTGACTGATATATTTTAACAATGAGATCCCTCTGATGCTTTGGAAGCTCTCTGTGGACCATGGCTTTTGCTGTGGGATGCGACTAAGAAAATTTCAGGAAAGACCAACTAGAGCAGCTGAACTTTATTTGGGGTTCATCAGAGGCACTTTAAATGATGGCAGGTGTATGCTGACTCCTATTTAACACGATTTGGAATGTGATTGCTTAATTCTGAACACAGCTACATCCCCAGTTATAAGAAAGTGTGCAGACTTATGCAACCACATTATTTATTTTTTTTTCCCCTCTACCTACAAGATTTCAGTTTGTTTTTCAATTGAGTTGTACAGTTCATAGGTCACATTAAAGGTGGAAAAAGTTCTGAAATGATTTATCCTTGTCTAATTTTTTTACAGCACAGAAACCTGACATTTTAAGAGGGGTGTGTAGACTTTTTATATCCACTGTATTTCCATAGTAATTTATCTGATCGGGTCTGTAGAATTTTGTTGATCTGCTTATTTAGGTAATTTATTAGTCTCCCATTAATTGGGTTTGGGTCCAACCTAGTTATTCTATGTGTCCGCTCTAGTTCTATGTAGAGTTGTCTAAGTGGTGCCCCTCTTTTCCGGTTCAGTTCTGCTGATCTGGAAATTTACAGTCCTCTCATGTATGCTTTGTAAGAGCACCACAACACAGTTTTAGATCTTACCGAGTCCTGATTAATTGAAAAAAATATCTTGTATATCTTTTTTTAACTTGTCAACAAAATCTGATCCCTAAGTAAGGAACAATCTAGTCTCCAGTTATTATTTTTTTCTGTATTGAGATATCATCCTATACTGTTACTAAATTTAGATAATGATCTGACCCAAGGAGTAGCGTGGATCTCGATGCTTGCTATGGATCTTAAAGTGGGTAAATAAGTCAAGGAATAGTCGATTCTTGAGTATGAATTAAAACGGTTAGAGTAAAATGTATACTCTTTTTCAAGAGGATGTAAAACCCGCCAAGAGTCTAGTGGCTCAGCCTTTAAATCTAACAATCTGAAGTTCTGACATTAAGTGGTAATTAGATTGTTTATCTATTTTTGGATGTATGACCATATTGAAATCTTGTTACCCTGTTTACTAAACTTAATACTTTTTTAAGAAAACCTAATTGATTTTGGTTTGGTTTATATATGTTTACTAACGTAATTAATCTGTTATTTATATATCCTGAGCATATGATAAATTAACCATGAGGGTCAGAGTGACTATATTCTTCCTTGATATTCAGGGTTTTGCTAAAAAGTATTGCGACCCCTCTGGATTTACTGGTAACGGTAGAATCAACCCTGTGGAGGAAGTTCTTATTAAAGGCGTAATGAGTTTTATCTTTTTTTAGATGGGTCTCTTGGAGACAGAGGACATCAGCCTGAAGTTTCAGATCATTCAGAAAAGCAGTTTTTCTTTTAGGAGGGTGATTAAAACCAAACCAATTTTTTTTAAAACCATATTATATGAGTTAGACGGTTCTTGAAATTGAGAGTCTTAAAAACCATTTTAAAGCTAAGGCCCGTAGTTTGAACTCCAAAGCAATATGTTAATTCTCGCCCCTTTCATAGTATTGTTATCCGTAAAAAAAATTTTAATGCCTGTAAAAATGGATAAGATCTCAAGGGTACACAACTTAAACTAAAGTTTTAACTCTCGCGTCCACTTTGCAGTGGTTGGAATCTCAGCGTCAGATGGCTATCTGCCGACCCCCTGCAAGCAGACAACCCACATCTCTCTGCAATCAGACAAACTGCTGCGTCTGGAGAAGCCAACTGTCTTCAACTCTGTAGGTCAGTGCGTTTTTTACCTCCGGGGGGCTCCACGCAGCACGACTCCTGAAGTTCAACACACAGCTGCCCACGACCTCCAAAATAGCCGCACAAAGATCTGATGAATTGCAGCGACAAACCGATCATAGGCAAATTCCTTCACACAGCTTCAGATCACCAATATCAACACCCTGCATTACCTTATGTAGTGACCATAAGCATGGGGGGTTTAGGCTATAGCTACTCCGGCATCAGGTTGTATGGGATGGCTACAGGAACATCAGGCTGTGTGGGATAGCGAGGCACTCTCAACCTTCCTTTCTTTAGGAGCTAACCGGTTCATGTGCATGTGTAGTAAGGCTGTTTGAGGTATACAGGAGAATTGTTTCCCCACCAACTTTGATATCTCTCTAAAGCATTTTAGCCATAGGGATTTTACCTTGATACAGTCCCACCACTACCAATCCCCTTCAGCCCTTCTAACAGAGATTTCCTAAATGTTGATCTATTTTTTCCATATCTCTAAATACCATCTCTGAATTAATTTGAAAAACATTTCCATATACGTAATGTTAATTGCAGATTGTTTTACCAATCGAAGGGCTTCAGTCCAAGTAGCTTCCTTAAACACTATTCATGGATCTGATTCCCATGCTTTTATGCCTCTGGACTTCTCAAACATTACGTTCTCCATAAGCACTTTATTACACTTGGAGATAATATGGGAATCAAGCTCTTTAATCGAGAATTTTTCCATTTCCATCAGGTTATCCATATTCATTTAATTGAATCCCCAGTGGCATAAAAGTTTATTTAGGGTTTCATATTTCAGCCAAGAAAAGTTATTTAACTCATTTGTTCTGACCCTCTCTTTAATCCAATAATGTACCTTCAGAATATAAGTCATTTATGTATTTGATCTTTTCCTTCATTTAGTAGAATTTCTATAGGAGATACTAAAGAAGGAACTTGTATTAAATGTAATTTAATTCTATTTTTGTACCAGAATTTCCGTATGTATCTTATTCCACCCGGAATGTTTTTAATTGGTAACTGCTCTATATTTGGGAACCAAAGTATAGTTTGGATAGGTAAGGTCGCCACTAGATCTTATTCTATCCTTTTCCAAATAGTTTTTTTTATGCTGGAAATTCCAGCTTACCACGTAGGAAACTACAATATTATCATTCATTTATTTTATTGAGTGATATCCTATCCCCCCTTTTTCAGAATTTCTACTAGCAACATGTTTTTTTAATTCTTACTAAGAGTACAGTTTGGTATTTTTTCAGGGATACATCTAAATAGGTAAATTATTTTGAGGATACCAGACCTATTAATGACAGCTATCCTCGCTAACCAAGATAAATGTAGTATTTTCCAGTCATTAGTTGTTATTCTAATTTGTTTTAAGTCTTTTAAGTTGTCTTTGAACAAATTATAAATATGGAAGGAAGATTGTATCCCCAAATGTACTATTCCTTTCTAATTCCAATTGTATGAATATTGCTGTTCTAGAAACTGCTTTAATTCCATTTTTATTCCTCTGAATAAAGCTTCTGTTTTGGAAAAATTGGTCCTAAAATATGAAAGTTTTCCAAATTCAGGTAGAATATTATGTAAACTTATACATAACGTTTTAGGTTTGGTCATTGTTAATATGATATCGTCTGCAAAGACCATCATTTTATAGTTTTCCATTCCTATTTTACCCCACTCTTCTCTTCTGTATTTCTTATAGTTGTAGCTAGGGGTTCCAAAAAAGAAATACATTATAAGGGGGATAATGGACACCCCTGTCGGGTGCCATTAATAATGTTAAACATCTGAGATTCAATTCCTGGCCCAATAATATATGCTCTTGGGTTAGTGTATAGCACCTTGATTGATTTCGAGGTGAATTCTCCTAATATATAACAAAAAAAGTGGGCAATAGTAAAATGTAAACTTTATTGGTTGGAAAAACCGACGATTAAAACTTTAAAAAGGGAAAGAATAAAAACTGTACAAATACCTTTGAACAGAAAAACTGCAAACCTAATGACCACTGGACAACTGTCACTCGTTAAGTGGGGTTTGAGCAGTATTATAAATGAGACACAGAGAGTGTCTATGTATAAGCTTGTAGTACTATGCAACAAAAGGTGTAAATCATTAGAATAGTGGGCCAAACCTTCCTAAATTACCTTGTGCTATAACTATATATCTCTCCCCAGTAACGGTTGTGAAACCTAGTATAACAACATAAGGAAGATATAGGTAGCTTGGTAGTATGCTTCTAAACAACAGATTTCTTTGCATACAAAAAATCCTCAGTTTGGCTCTTAGATCACCAGGTACTTCATTGCCTCTTATTAGGGTACAATGCCCCTATTATTTGAATGATATAGGTATAAATCAACCATTCAAACAATATGGCTCTTAAATGTCCAGATATTGCATTACCTCTTGTTAGAGTATCCCACCACACCTATTTTGGTGGTGTAAGCATAATTTGGGCCATTCTGAACAATCTCACTCTCTGTATACTCGCATATAGTATAACAGCGTCTCCCTGTGCTGGGGAGATTCGCGCTGCCTAGTTGCGTCGTGCGTAATAACCTCACGTTACGCTAGCCTACATCCTAACATGTTTCTACGTGTTCAACGTCTTTTTCAAAGGATTAATTCTCCTAAGCCAAATTTCTGTAGAACTGCCTCTAGGAAATCCCAGCTGATCCTGTCAAAAGCCTTTTTCGGCATCAAGTGACAGGATCAGCGTAGGTAAATCATTATTTTTCACAAAGGATAGAATATTAATCAAACGTTGTGTATTGTCCCAGGCTTGACGTCCTATCCCGAAGCCGGTTTGATCTAAGTGTACTAGTTTAGATATTATACAGTTTAGTCTGTTTGCTAAAATTTTAGCATACATTTTTAGATCAACGTTTATTAAAGAAATAGGACAATAACTTGTACAGTTCTCTGGAGTTTTCCCTATTTTTAATATTTTATTTTTTTTGCTTTGGAAAGATCTGGTATTAAATTCCCTGTATTTTTTATTTCATTATACATGTTACATAGAAATTTGGTTAATTCCCCAGAGAATATTTGATAATATAATTGATCGTATCCATCAATCCCAGGGGCTTTTTTTTTTATTATTGTTTTTCTTATTTCTTCTTTACTAATATCTCTATTCAAGATATTTAACTTCTCTGATGTTATCTTAGATAAGTTTAATTTGCTTAAGAAATTCTCAATCTTGTTCATTTCAGGTTTATTACCCTTAGATTGTAAGTTTGCGAGTTTCCAATCGTGTGTCAGTGCCTTGGAAACAAGCTCTATGTACATTTGATTTTATGTTCAAAAACAGGGCCCTCCATTCTTTACAAGGTGTCAAATTTGTTTTTTGCTATGTACTCAACCCCTGTATAGCGCTACGGAATATGTTGGCGCGATATACATAAAGATAAGAATAATATTAATAATAATAATTTCAGGTTTATTAAATGAAGAGTCCTGGTTTAGGTTATATAGAGTTTTACAAAATTGCGTCAAGATTTTACTAATTTTATCGGGGTGAGATTGTATAATATTATCAGGGCCTTTTAACCTCAATATTCTATTTTGAATTAGTTTTTTTTTTATTTATTTGGCTACAAATTCTCCAGTTCTACCGCCTAGGATAAATTGTGACTGCTGAAATTTCCACATTAATCTGTCAGTCTGAAGTTGTAATACTTTTTTATTCTCCACTTGATAGAGTTTGTGATTATAGCTAGCTGCTTAGTTATTTCTGCAGTAAAATTAATTTGGAACACTTGGAGGAACTCTTTCATTTTTGAGCAAGTCAAGATTTCACCTTTTTGCGGTGATATAGACCTCTCGGATGAGGAATGAGATGATCGCTCGAAGGACTGATTATTTATTTGGTCCATCAATGAGGATTCACCTTGTGATGTATCTAGTGATCCAGTTAAATTTTTAGGAGATAACTTTTTTTGCTGTTTTAGGTACAACGGTTTTCTTGTTTTTCACTTTAGTTTTTGATGGCATATTTGTTTAATTCAAACTTGTTTTTCCAATAGTCATAGGGTATACATGTCAAAGCTGATATAAGAAGAGTAGTACTTCTCTTTATCAATGAGAAAGTTCAGTCTCTCCTCCCTCTGTTTCCTATGTCTCTTGCTGTCGTTTAATGAGGCACAACAAAGTGCATCTTTGATTCAGGGCTCTTTTCTTCTTTGTTTTCGCAGGCGCAATTAACACTTACTCACAGGGTTTCACAGAGCCTCTTGTGATGCTCCCAATGTTTCTGGTTGCAGCTTTATCTGTACAGCCTCTCCTCTTTACTTTATGTTTACTCCACTCTTTCAGAGGCCACATTAAGCGCAGCCTCTCGCTTCTCACGGGATATCCACCAAATCTCACAGCTCCACAGCAACTGCTTCAGCGCCATCCTATAGGCTCTCCAAGATCTTCAGGTAAGCAAGCTGATATATTCATTAATAATATGGTGGCATGAATAATATATGTAATATAGAGCTTATGGAGAGTGGAGGAGAGAGGCTCAGGTCCGCAGACGCCACCCACAGTCTTTCCCTCTCCCCTTGTGCGCTCGCTGCTCCTTTGAGGACCTCACCACTCTTGACTCTCACCTGGCTTTGCTCCTCTCTTCCCGCTGGAGTACCCATCAAGCCTTGCGCCTCCGAGGCAGCCGCCTCAACTCTTCAGCTCCAGCATGAGAAACCCCTCAGTGAGCATCGGGTGAGTGGGCAAATGTGAAGTTGTTATCGTGAGAGGGTGGTTGCTGTCAATGACAAGAAACCATGGAGAGTGGAGGGAAGCGATTCAGGTCTGCACATTTCCAGTTCAGCCCCCGCCCTTGGTTGCTCAAAATGTCTGCTCAGTCTGTTGTCTGCAGGACTAAAAAAGCAAGCACCATGGTTTCACTGTAGAGATACAAAACAAAAACAATCTGCCATACTCTTTTGAACTCACATTATGTTTTCTAAGTTTCCAAATCATAATTTATCCAAGCAAAAAAAGAATTTTGTTAATATTTATAAGTTTGATTTTTACATATTTATATGTTTGATTTTATACACAACTAGAGAAGATAACGGTAGTTTGTCTAAAGATGGATTACATGGTCTTGATTTTGAAGACAGCCAACACCTCACATGGAGGAGGCAGTAAAGGCCTTAATGATGGTGACAGCAGCTTAGCAACTGCAAACAAAAGGAATTGAACAACTTACTGCCTACCAAAGTTGGTTAGTATCAAGCTGCCTTGGAAAAGCTAAGAGAACCTGTGGCAGGAATTACAGCCAGTCATGTTCTACAAAAAATGACTAGATGATGTGGAAGCATACCTCCTGATTTTTTAAAGAACTACCACTGGGGAACCTTAGCAGAAAAAGTTACTGGGTCAGTATCATTGCCCCTTACTTATCCAGTGAAGCTCAGAAAGCCTACATTGTCATGAATGCAGAAAAGGCAAGGAATTATGATGGCCTGAAAGCAGAGATTCTTGAGGTGTCACAGCACACTCAAGGAAGTTTTTGGATGGTAAGACACTGAATTCTTATGCCAAGAACGAGCTTCTAAACACAAATGAGCTTTCACAATCTAGACAGCAACCTTCCTGCCTTCTGGACAAATATGACAGTGATGGTGTATGGTGTCATGCAATTGATATGACATGAATATTACACTGTATAGATTAATATAGTTCAAAGATCAAGTTATCGACAAGTATACGCTGTGTGCAGAAATAACTTTTATTGGTATAGCAATAAATATCAAGGATAAAAAATTATAAGTCTTTACACATGTAAGTTTTGATATTTAGTTAGATCACAATATACAATCTATCTGATGTGTATTACAATCTTTTGGATGATTGGATAACAATTAGTCTTAACACCCTTTTGTCATGGACCCCTTTTTAGGTTTTGAATCCTGGTGCATTTAGCCACCCTAGAGGACAGACTGACTCATTGGAAAATGGGTAGAAGAACTATATTGGCACATAGGAAATGTGGGCAGGTGGGTGGTGGGGCGAATAGCCCCAAGACATAGTGCCATAGTGTACCACCATGCTTTATGTGGTCTTATGGCATATGTCTCTGCTTTATCCTGTATACTGTATGTAATTCCCCATTTAATTTTAGTGTATTCTGTGTTATTATGGGATTAAAACAGGGTGTGCCGAGTCTGCAGTGATCAGGTACATCTATTGTACTGTTATCTGTTCTGGTCCATTGTTAACAAATAAAGTTAATCCCTGATATGTGCTAGAGACGGCAGGATGTGTATTGGAGATTACTCTCAGGAAACTACTTAGTTAGACCCCTGTGGAGTTTATCTCTTGTGATTGTCTGCCACCCCCTCTCATTGTTACATTGTGTACACCACCTCTGTATCTATCCCCTATAAATAAAGCTGTCATTTAAAAAAAAAATCAGTTGACTTTGGAGACATATCGAAATCATATGGTCTCTTTATTTTGTTCCTGTTCTCCTGGATGGCTGTGATACTGAACATATCTCCACCCTACAAGTAACCTATTCTGGTCACTACCACAGGAAGTGTACTGTGACTCCTGGAATTGCTGATTCCTCATGTAAAGACTCTGACTGATACAGAAGCCAGATATCAGGGTGCTGGTGCCGAGATTTCAAAGAACCCAACGGTCCTTGTGGGCAGTTAACCTGTAGTCTATAGCAGGTGGCTCTGGGCTTGTATAGCCCCTACTCTCGGATCATCACAACTGGTCAGCAGTGGTGGGATCTCAATGCAAGAACCAGCAGCAAGGATGGGATATGGTGATCTATGCAAGTCCAGTACATTCAGCGGCTTGGCAGGGAAGCAGAAATCACTCAGCAATTTTGCCAAACCTTCAAATCCAGGTCCAAGTCCAAGGAAGGCCAGCCCTGGATAGAGGGGATCAGGGACCACATGGAGGCCTGCAGAGCAGAGGTGATCGGGGAGAAAAGGAGCCTCATCACCAGTATGCTAAAGTATAAGCTGAAGGAGCAAGTTGTGCAGGAAGCAGAAATCTCTGATCCCTCCTCTCAGATACAAGAGATAGAAGATTCCCTCAAGCAAGGGAAAGCGGCACTGATAAAGAAGGATCTGTTATTACATACTCTACAAGAGCAAAGGATGACCAATATCACTGCAAGCTGCAATGCAAAGCATAGAGCAGAAGCATAGAGCAGAAGCTTGTACAGAAGATAGAAAAGAAGAAAGAAAGTCTTCCTGAACAACCAGAGTTATTCTGGGAGGACCTAACAAACAAGAGAGAAGAGATTGGAGCACCTGGAACAGAAAGATCTAAGTCATCTGTCCTCACAAACCATGGGCTCAGTACAGTTTGTATGAAGTAGACAGCAATGAAAAATGGGAAGAGAAACAGCATGTGAATTTGCTGTCCCATAAAGGTGATGACTATAAAGATAATGATGATGGATCTAAAGAGGAGAATCTGGAGAGGCGATATGAAGTGATTGAGAAATGGCAGATTAAGTTTGAACAGCTGGGACCCAACAGGCATGAAGTCAGTGATAGGCAGGAATGAATGCCTGGATCAACTGAACCTAGGAAAGGTGTAAAACCTGCAGAATGAGCTGAAGAAGGAAACCCAACAAGCTCAAAGTATAAGAGATTTTGAGCAAGAGTTTGCAGCTGTTGTCTGGGCCAGAGTCCAACTCCTATTGTGTTATGTTGAAGGTGCAATGGAGTACTATGGAAGTGTTGTTAAGAAAAAGTCAAACTTCATAGGATGAAAGATGACCTCAGTAGTGTGAGTCAGGAGATGGCAGAGCTGAAAGTAGAGAGGGAGAGAAAAGATAAAAATGTACTAGGTGAAGCTTCACAGTGTCCTAGTGAAAAAAGAGGCCACTATCACTAGTATAACACAGGAGCTACTGAATAAATAATCTGACCAAAATGCTCTAGCCCTTAGATTCACAGAAAGTCTCACAGAGGGATGTGCCTGGGACTCTCACAAAATGATTATGAAACTGGAGGAGTATGTACATATCCTGAGGAGCTTCACCACTTAATTTGGTTCTAGTGAATACCAGAGAAGTTCCAGTGTTAGTGAGATGGACATAGGGCAACCTGGAGAGCCCAGAGATTTTATGGTATATGGGGCAGCAAATGCTCATTGCTCAATTGAGAATGGGCATTTGGCAATGTTATAGAACATGTTACAGATGGTCCATGAGGAGAGTTTATAGCTCTGTCTTAGCAAACTGCTGACAACAAGACCTCTTCCCAAGGCTATCAGTAGCAGCTGGATCTTTGTTGTAAAGAGAAGTATCTACAAGATGTCATCCAGTCCTTGCAGAATGCCTAATGCAGATGGCACAGAGGAAGAAGGATGTGCATGATAATGAAGAGGACTGGAGGGGTGAGCTGTTAAATAGCGTACAGAGGTTACTGGAAAGTGAACAGCAATAGCTACACCTGGAACTAGTAACATCTCAGCCACAATGGATTTGGAGACCAGAAATGCTTTCTGAAAAGAATGAAGAAGAGCAGCAAGAGCAGAAGCTTCAGCAGCTATAAAAGAGTCTCCCCAGTAAACAGGAGAAAGGAAGAATCCACAGAGATGGCAGTCAACATAATGCGGATGCAATGTACAGCATACACAGTTTATCGGCTCAAGTTGCTCAATCCCATGGTGTTGACCTGGGGAGAGGGATGTTTGACAGAGTGCTCCCAGAGATGTGTGTGAGCCAAGGAATTTTAAAACCCTTTGTTTCCCCAGGAGGTCTAAAGCCGGTCTGAAAACGTTAAATCCTGGAGCATTTTAAACAAATCAACCTGGTCACAAGCTTTCAAAACACCGGAGCTGAGAAATGGGAAGTGGCTGTTCATGCACTGTTGCAAGCAGTAAGAAGCTAATAGTGTAAGAGACAGGCTTCATGTGAGGCCTGCAAAACCAAGTTCTCAGGAGTTGAGAAGAGACAAACAGAAGTGCGTTGTGGGGGCTGGCATAAAGAGACCCACTCACAGATAAATAATTCCAGAGAGCATTTGGGCTGAAGAAAAAAGACACACATATATACAGTTATCCCCACACTAGAGATAAAATAAAAATGCATCTCTTACACACTTTAGAGATGTACATACTGCTTCCCCCACAGACATTTCTACAATACTATAGATATTCCCCCACATTTTATTGATAAAAATTAAAAATAAAATGTTGTCCATTTATTGATAAAATATACAGCTCTCTTTCTCTATAGAGATATACAAACCACTTCCTCCTAAGGCAGCTATATTTCTCTCTATAGATATATATACTCAGTACTTCCTCAATACTAGACAGGTAAATAAAATATATACCTCCCACCTCCAACACTGCAGATATATACAGAAAGTTCCCCAATAGAATATTTACATGAATACTATAGAGGCACACAACAAAAGACAGTCAGACCTTCTAACGAACACAAATAAGCAATAACACACATAGACACATGCACACAGAATTACAGAGCTTGTGGATACAAATATATATATATATATATACTTAGATTGAAAGTTTGCGGGTTTTCATTCTTGTAAGGTGCCTTGGAAACATGAACTATGTACATGCACTATGTTTGATTTTAAAGTCAAAGACGGGGTCCTCCAATTTTTTGCAATTTGTTAAAATTTGATTTTGCCTTGTACTTAACCACTGTATAGCACTATGAAATATGTTACAAATAAAGGCTAATTGGTACTCATTTTTATAGTTGGGGTGTGCGTATGAACATGATGGAAGTGATGGGATGTATGTCTGTGTTGTGCTTTGGGGGGGGGGGGGGGCTAGCACTTACAAGGGAAATATGGTATATGCCCAATATTTCATAGTAATGGACTAGTCCCTTATTAACAAGATTAGGGAGATAATTGACCCCTAGGAGTCACATGACACCAGTATCTCTCTCTATGTATTACAAGTCTCCATGCCTATTGTATGTAATTGTCCCCTACCAAGAGTACAGAAGTGGAATGGTAAACCAAGGGTAATTATCTTAGACTTGCAGGCAGGGGTGATAATGTGAGCTAGAAGGCGACTGGAGTAACCATGGATGCAAATTTGAATGGATTGGATGCTCGTTGCTAAGAGTGTGGTATAAATATGTCTGTTGTTTCAATAAATTATGTTATAACTGATTCGCATAATTAATGTGTGAACTTCGTATTGATGCTGTGAATTCTGATTGCTGGAGTAAGCTCTTTTCAGAACTTAGAAGGATCCTTATGCTATACAAGACCACAGAAATCTCTCAGTCTAAACTAAGGGCTGAAAGTTCTTCCTGCTGTACAGAGGTAAAACCAACTGGGCATACCCAGTGGGGAGAGGTTTGGGCAATAGGCTCTTATTATCATATCCCATTCAACATACAGGTTGTCATAATAAATATAAATAAATATATATATATATATATATATATATATATATATATATATATATATATATATACAGTATATATATATATATATATATATATATATATATAAAAAAAAATATTACACAGTTATATAGTAATTAAGGTTGAAAAAAGACTTTCAGTTCATCAAGTTCAACCTTTTAAGATCTCCTCTGATCTGCAATATGCAGATTAACAGCCTTATTAAATTGCGATTCGGTAAATTTAAAAGGGCTCTATTTAAGCACACAGCATATTTTTTGTACAGAAGTTTTTAGCTAGTGAACTTCTATTCAAAAGCAAGGTCTTCACTAACTAAAAACTTCCTTTTAAATTTACTGAATTGCAATTTAATAAGACTGTAAATATTAATTGATATATATTTATAATATAATATATATACAATAAAATACAAATCTAAAGAAACAACTTCACGTACTCCACTGGTTACATACCAACCGGCTCTAGACCGAATACACAAAATATTTAAGGATTTACAGCCACTATTTACAAAGGACACAGAATTGAAACCTATATTCCCCAGACCTCCCATTCTTGCATTTAGACAGCTACCAAATTCCAAATTTAAGATAAGCATTGGTGAACAGACAATTGTCCAATCAACGGCATAACAGAGTAAATGGCACCAAACCTTGCAATAAAAATAGCTGTAAACTATACCAGAACATCTGCAAAGAGGACCCAGCCACACATAACAACAAGACCTATAACATCAGAGAGTCATATTCATGTACATCATCCAATGTAGTGTACATAATACAATGTACTGTATGTGAAAGGGCTGTTACATTCGGGCAATCAGTCAAAAATTACACCTGAGGATGAATCTGCACAGACTTTCCATCAAAAAGCACAATTTCACCCAGAATAACCACTTAATCCAAAACCTGAAAATCAAAATACAAATTGGCAATTTCAAAACTATCCAACAGCAGAAAACTTTTGAATTGAAAATGATTACATTTTTGGATACAAAGGATACTGGGCTAAATATTGATTTAAATGTTCTGTCCCACAATCAACATGTTTTCACATTCCACAGGCCCCCTGTTAAATTGCTGTTTTTCTAATCCACAAACTGTGGGGAATTTTTTTTTTTTTTTTTTTGCTGGAAACATTGCCTTTGGCGCTCATTACGAGCCTTTCCTCTTGTCTACTATATGTGCCGCTCATTGCAGGGTTCGTTAACCTGCAAGGTTAGTGCTTGGGAATGCCATGTGTCTCTTTTCAGTATCTCCCCCCTGTCTCTTCCCTGTGTCTTTCTACTCTGTGTGTGTGCTGAATGTTTGCGTTGGTTTTATTTTCAAAGTCCCGCATGCCTGGGGTTGTTCGTGTAAGTGTTCATGCTGATTATGAAAATTTGCGTTTTTCGTCCGCCATTTTTTTCCTTGCATAGGCGATTTTGGAGTGATGAAAAATGACAAATATGGGTGTAATTCGCTTGCAACCTGACTCCCACACTTCCTGGCTCTCCCCCTGTGATGTGTGTGAGTGTGTTATAATTTTTTGTACGTATTTTTTTTTTTTTTGGTAGGTTTTTAGCATTACGCGCTTGAGCAGTGCTTGCACCGCTGTTTTGCAAGGCTCGCATGTGTGACCGTGCCACTGGCTGCAATGAGTGCCTTTGTCGCTCATTGCAGCCTAAGTGCTGCGCGGCTGCTTCGCCTCGCTTTGTGAGGCTTGCATGTGTGACGGCGCCGCTGGCTCTCCTCGCTTCATGAGGCTCACGGTTGTTAGAGACCTTGCACCCCCCCCCCCCACCTTCCATTTGAGGATGCCTCACAGATGCTAAATAGGGTTTATGTCTGGTTACATGCTTGGCCAGTCCATCACCTTTTACCTTCAGCTTCTTTAGCAAGGCAAAGCAAAGTGGTCTTGAAGGTGTGTTTGGGGTCGTTTTCATGTTGGAATACTGCCCTGTGGCCCAGTCTCCGAAGGGAGGGGATCATGCTCTGCTTCAGTATGTCACAGTACATGTTGGCATTAATGGTTCCCTCAATGACCTGTAGCTCCCCAGTGCCGGCAGCACTCATGCAGGCCCAGACCATGGCACTCCCACCACTAAAAGTATACATCTATACTGAGGAAAGGTAGTTGAAATAATTCCAAAATGACAGAAACCGGATAAGGCACAAAGAACACAAATACACTGATATGAGAGGAAACCCTCAGTTTGAACGTAAATAGTGATGCAGAGAGGGTGGAGGAAGCATCTGACATCATCAGGTAAATGCATATAGGGGGAATCAACACAACATATTATAGAAAAAATGTATACACATATAGACATATGTGTAACTATGTTTGGTCTGGGCCTGCATGAGTACTGCCGGCACTGGGAAGCTACATTTCATTGAGTTAACCATGAATGCCAACATGTACTGTGACATACTGAAGCAGAGCATGATTCCCTCCCTTCGGAGACCGCAGGGCAGTATTCCAACATGACAACCCCAACACACCTCCAAGACGACACCTGCCTTGCTAAATAAACTAAAAGTAAAGGTGATGGACTGGCCAAGCATGTCTCAAGCCCTAAACCCTATTGAGCATCTGTGGGTCATCCTCAAACAGAAGGTGGGGGAAAGAAAGGTCTCTATCATCTACCAGCTCCGTGATGTCCTTATGGAGGAGTGAAAGGGGACTCCAGTGCCATGAGGGTTAAGGCAGTGCTGGAAAATTATGGTGGCCACACAAAATATTGTACATATGGACTATAACCATTGTGGTAAGTTTGTAACCATCCATGGGAGTGTAAACACTTCCTAAGTCCGTACAGAGCTGTGCTCTGTGTAGTCGCTGCACAAATGTGCAGCTCGCAGCCAGGGTCACGTGTACATGATGTGCGTGCATTGCTTGGCAGAGCCGCGAGCTGCAGAGGGGGAGGAAGACACAGGGGAGAGGGGAAGGAAGACACAGGGGAGAGGGGGAGGAAGACACAGGGGAGAGGGGGAGGAAGACACAGGGGGGAGGGGGAGGAAGAGGCACAGGGGAGAGGGGGGAGAGACATAGGGGAGAGGGCGGAGAGACACAGGGGAGAGGAGGGAAGAGACACAGGGGAGGGGGGGGAAGAGACACAGTGGACAGAGGGGGGGAGAGACACAGGGGACCGGGGGGAATGGACACAGGGGACAGGGGGGAATGGACACAGGGAAGGGGAGGGGGTGAAGAGACCCAGGGGACAGAGGGGGAAAAGACAAGGGGGAGGGGAGAGTGGGGAAGACACACAGGGGAGGGGGAGGAGACACAGGGGAGGGGGGAGAAGAGACACAGGGGACAGGGGGAGAGACACAGGGGAGAGGGGGGGGAAAGACACAGGGGAGGGGGAAGAGATGGGGGAGGGGAGAGGGTGGAAGAGACACAGGGGAAGGGGAAGAGACACGGGAGGGGAAGGAGAAGAGATATTGGGGAGGGGAAGGGGAAGAGACACAGGGGAGGGGAGAGGGGGGAAAAGACACAGGGGAGGGGGAAGAGACACAGGGGAGGGGAGGGGGAAGAGACACAGGGGGCAGAGGGGGGGGGGAGAGACACAGGGGACAGGGGGAAGAGACACAGGGGACAGGGGGGAAGAGACACAGGGGACAGGGGGGAAGAGACACAGGGGAGGGGGAAAGAGACACAGAGAAGGGGAGGGGGAAAGAGACACAGGGAAGCGGAGAGGGAAGAGACACAGGGGAGGGGAGAGGGGGAAAAGAAACAGGGGAGGAGGAAGAAACACAGGGGAGGGGAGGGGGAAGAGACACAGGGGGCAGAGGGGGGGAGAGACACAGGGGACAGGGGGGAAGAGGAAGAGACACAGAGGAGGGGGAGAAAAGACACAGGGGAGCGGAGAGGGAAGAGGCACAGGGGAGGGGGAAGAGACACAGGGGACAGGGGGAGAGAGACACAGGGGAGGGGAGAGGGGATAAAAGACACAGGGGAGGGGGAAGAGACACAGGGGAGTGGGAAGAGACACAGGGGATGGTGGGGAGAGACACAGGGGAGGAGAGTGGGGAAAAAGACACAGGGGAGGGGGGGAGGGGAGAGGGGGGAAGAGACACAGGGGAAGGGGAAGAGACACGGGGGAGGGGAAAGGGAAGAGACACAGGGGAGGGGAGAGGGGGTAAAAGACACAGGGGAGGGGGAAGAGACACAGGGGAGGGGGAAGAGACACAGGGGATGGTGGGGAGAGACACAGGGGAGGAGAGAGGGGAAAAAGACACAGGGGAGGGGAAGAGACGCAGGGGAAGGGGAAGAGGAAGAGACACAGAGGAGGGGGGAATAGACACAGGGGAGCGGAGAGGGAAGAGACGGAGGGGAGGGGGAAGAGACACAGGGAAGGGGAGAAGAGACACAGGGGACAGGGGGGGAGAGAGACACAGGGGAGGGGAGAGGGGGAAAATACACAGGGGAGGGGGAAGAGACAAAGGGGAGGGGGAAGAAACACAGGGGACGGGGGGAGAGACACAGGGGAGGGGAGAGGGGGAAAAGACACAGGGGAGGTGGAAGAGACAAAGGGGAGGGGAGGGGAAGAGACACTGGGGAGGGGGAAGAGACACAGGGGAAGGGAAAGAGACACAGGGGAGGGGGAAGAGACACAGGGGAGAGGGAGAAGAGACAAAGAGGATGGAGGGGGTGAAGAGACACAGAGGATGGAGGGGGTTAAGAGACACAGGGGGTAAAGAGACACAGGGGAGGGGAGGGGTAGGAGACACAGGGGAGAGGGAGAAGAGACACAGAGGATGGAGGGGTGAAGAGACACAGGGGATGGGGGAGAGACACAGGGGAGAGCAGAGGAGGGAAGAGACACAGGGGAGGGGAGTGGGGGGAAGAGACACAGAGGACGGGGGAAGACACAGGTGATGGGGGAAGAGACACAGAGGACGAGGGGGAAGTACAGAGCTGTGCTCTGTGTAGTCGCTGCACACATGTGCAGCTCGCAGCCGGGATTGCATGTACATGATGTGCGTGCATTGCTCGGCAGAGCCGCGAGCTGCAGAGGGGGAGGAAGACACAGGGGATGTGGGTGAAGAGACACAGGGGAGGGAAGGGGTAGGAGACACAGGGGACAGGGGGGAATGGACACAGGGGACAGGGGGGAATAGACACAGGGGGCAGAGGGGGGGGAGAAACAGGGGGCAGAGGGGGGGGAGAGACACAGGGGACAGGGGGGAAGAGACAGGGGGGAAGAGACACAGGGAAGGGGAGGCGGTGAAGAGACTTAGGGGACAGAGGGGGAAAAGACAAGGGGGATGGGAGAGGGGGGAAGATGCACAGGGGGGGAAAGAAACACAGGGGAGGGGGAGAAGAGACACAGGGGACAGGGGGGAGAAGCGACACAGGGGAGGGGAGAGGGGGGGAAGACACAGGGGAGGGGGAAGAGACACAGGGGAGGGGAGGGGAAGAGACACCGGGGAGGGGGAAGAGACACAGGGGAAGGGGAAGAGACACAGGGGAGGGGGAAAAGACACAGGGGAGAGGAGAAGAGACACAGAGGATGGAGGGGGTGAAGAGACACAAAGGGATGGGGTTAAGAGACACAGGGGAGGGGAGGGGGAAGAGACACAGGGGAGAGGGAGAAGAGACACAGAGGATGGAGCGGGTGAAGAAACACAGGGGATGGGGGGAGAGACACAGGGGAGAGCAGAGGAGGGAAGAGACACAGGGGAGGGGAGTGGGGGGAAGAGCCACAGGGGAGGGGAGTGGGGGGAAGAGACACAGAGGATGTGGGGAAGACACAGGTGACGGGGGAAGAAACACATGGGGACGGGGGGAAGTACAGAGCTGTGCTCTGTGTAGTCGCTGCACACATGTGCAGCTCGCAGCCGGGATCACATGTACATGATGTGTGTGCATTGCTCGCGAGCTGCAGAGGGGGAGGAAGACACAGGGGAGAGGGGGAGGAAGACACAGGGGAGAGGGGGAGGAAGACACAGGGGAGAGGGGGGAAGAGACACAGGGGAGAGGGGGGAGAGACACAGGGAAGAGGGGGGAGAGACACAGGGGAGAGGGGGGAGAGACACAGGGGAGAGAGGGGGAGAGTCACAGGGGAGAGGGGGGAAAGACACAGGGGAGGGGGGGTAAGAGACACAGGCAAGGGGGAAGAGACACAGAGGAGAGGGGGGGAGACACAGGGGGGGTAAGAGACACAGGGGAGAGGGGGGAAGAGACACAGGGGAGGGGGGAAAGACACAGGGGACAGAGGGGGGAGAGACACAGGGGACAGGGGGGAATGGACACGGGGACAGAGGGGGGAGAGACACAGGGGATGGGGGGGGATAGACACAGGGGGCAGAGGGGGGAGAGACACAGGGGACAGGGGGGAAGAGACACAGGGGATGGGAGGGAGGAAGAGACACAGGGGACAGGATGGAAGAGACACATGGGACAGGGGGAAGAGACACATGGCACAGAGGGGAAGATCAGACACAGGGGACGGGGGGGGATAGACACAGGGGGCAGTGGGGGGGGGAGACACAGGGGACAGGGGGGAAGAGACACAGGGGATGGGAGGGAGGAAGAGACACAGGGGACAGGATGGAAGAGACACATGGGACAGGGGGAAGAGACACATGGCACAGGAGGGAAGATAGACAGGGGATGGGAGGGAGGAAGAGACACAGGGAACAGGGGGAAGATAGACAGGGGATGGGAAGGGGAAAGAGACACAGGGGATGGAGGAGGAAGAGACACAGGGGATGGAGGGGTAAGAGACACAGGGGGTGGGAGGGGGGAAGAGACACAGGGGAGGGGAGAGGGAGGGGGAAGAGACAGGTGATGGGAGGGGGAAGAGTCAGGGGATGGGAGGGGGAAGTGACACAGGGGAGGGAGGGGGGAAGAGACCCAGGGGACACAGAGGGAAGAGACAAGGGGGAGGGGAGCGGGGGGGAGATGCACAGGGGAGGGGGAGAAGAGACACAGGGGACAGGGGGGAGAGACACAGGGGGGGGAAGAGACACAGATGATGGGAGGGGGAAAGAGACACAGGGGATGGGAGGGGGAAAAGACACAGGGGAGGGGGGAAGAGACACAGGGGATGGGACGGGTGAAGAGACACAGGATGTGAGGGGGAAGAGACATAGTGGATGAGAGGGGGAAGAGACACAGGGGAGGGGAGAAGGGAGAAGAGACACAGGGCATGGGAGGGAGGATGAGACGCAGGGGGGGAAGAGACACAGGGGACAGGGGGGAAGAGACACTGGGGAGAGGGGGAAGAGACACAGGGGATGGGAGGGAGGAAGAGATGCAGGGGGGGAAGAGACACAGGGGATGGGAGGGGGAAGCGACACAGGGGATGGGAGGGGGAAGAGACACAGGGGATGGGACGGGTGAAGAGACACAGGATGTGAGGGGGAAGAGACATAGTGGATGAGAGGGGGAAGAGACACAGGGGAGGGGAGAAGGGAGAAGAGACACAAGGCATGGGAGGGAGGATGAGACGCAGGGGGGGAAGAGACACAGGGGACAGGGGGGAAGAGACACTGGGGAGAGGGGGAAGAGACACAGGGGATGGGAGGGAGGAAGAGACACAAGGAACAGGGGGGAAGAGACACAGGGGACAGAGGGGAAGATAAACAGTGGATGGGAGGGGGAAAGACACAGGGGATGGAGGAGGAAGAGACACAGGGGGTGGAGGGGAAAGAGACACAGGGGGTGGGAGGGGGGAAGAGACACAGGGGAGAGGGAGGGTGAAGAGAAATGGGGAGGGAGGGGGGAAGAGACAGGTGATGGGAGGGGAAAGAGTCAGGGGATGGGAGGGGGAAATGACACAGGGGAGGGAGGGGGGAAGAGACCCAGGGGACACAGAGGGAAGAGACAAGGGGGAGGGGAGCGGGGGGGAGATGCACAGGGGAGGGGGAGAAGAGACACAGGGGACAGGGGGGAGAGAAACAGGGGGGGGAAGAGACACAGATGATGGGAGGGGGAAAGAGACACAGGGGATGGGAGGGGGAAAAGACACAGGGGAGGGGGGAAGAGACACAGGGGATGGGACGGGTGAAGAGACACAGGATGTGAGGGGGAAGAGACATAGTGGATGAGAGGGGGGAAGAGACACAGGGGAGGGGAGAAGGGAGAAGAGACACAGGGCATGGGAGGGAGGATGAGACGCAGGGGGGGAAGAGACACAGGGGACAGGGGGGAAGAGACACTGGGGAGAGGGGGGAAGAGACACAGGGGATGGGAGGGAGGAAGAGATGCAGGGGGGGAAGAGACACAGGGGATGGGAGGGGGAAGCGACACAGGGGATGGGAGGGGGAAGAGACACAGGGGATGGGACGGGTGAAGAGACACAGGATGTGAGGGGGAAGAGACAGGGGATGGGAGGGGGAAGAGACACAGGCGAGGGAGAGGGAGGGGGAAGATATGGGGGATGGGAGGGGGAAGAGACAGGGGATAGGAGGGGGAAGAGACACAGGGGGTGGAGAGGGAGGCGGAAGAGACACTGGGGATGGGAGGGGGAAGAGACCCAGGGTATGGAGAGGGAGGGGGAAGAGACACAGGGGAGGGGAGAGGGGGGGAGAGACAAAGGGGAGGGGAGAGGGGGCAGATACAGGGGAGGGGAGAGAGGGCAAGATACAGTGGAGGGTAGAGGGGGGAAGAGACACAGGGGATAGGGGGGAAGAGACACAGGGGATGGGAGGGGGGAAGAGAAACAGGGGATGGGAGGGGGAAGAGACACGGGATGGGAGAGGGAAGAGACATAGTGGATGAGAGGGGGGAAGAGACACAGGGGAGGGGAGAGGGGGGAAGAGACACAGGGGATGGGAGGAGGAAGAGGCACAGGGGATGGGAGGGGGAAGAGACACAGTGGATGGGAGGGGGAAGAGACACAGGGGATGGGAGGGGTGAAGAGACATGGGATGTCAGGGGAAAGAGACATAGTGGATGAGAGGAGGAAGAGACACAGGAGAGGGGAGAAGAGACACAGGGGATGGGAGGGAGGAAGAGACACGGGGGATGGGAGGGAGGAAGAGACACAGGGTACAGGGGGGGAGAGACACAGGGGACAGGGGGAATAGACACAGGGGAGAGGGGGGAAGAGGCACAGGGGATGGGAGGGAGGAAGAGACACAGGGAACAGGGGCGAATAGACACAGGGGACAGGGGGAAGATAAACAGGGGATGGGAGGGGGAAAGAGAAACAGGGGATGGAGGAGGAAGAGACACAGGGGATGGAGGGGGAAGAGACACAGGGGAGAGAAGAGGGAGAGTGAAGAGACTCAGGGGGTGGGAGGGGGGAAGAGACACAGGGGAGGGAGAGGGAGGGGGAAGAGACAGGGGATGGGAGGGTAAAGAATCATCGGATGGGAGGGGAAGGAGACACAGGGGAGGGAGTGGGGAAGAGACACAGGGGAGGGAGAGGGAAGAGACACAGGGGAGGGAGGGGGGAAGAGACACAGGGGAGGGAGAGGGAAGAGACACAGGGGAGGGAGAGGAAGGGGGAAGAGAAACCGGGGGGGGGAGAGGGGGGAAGAGACACAGGGGATGGGATAGGGGGCAGATACACAGGAGGGGAGACAGGGGATGGGAGGGTGAAGAATCATCGGATGGGAGGGGAAAGAGACACAGGGGAGGGAGTGGGGAAGAGACACAGGGGAGGGACAGGGAAGAGACACAGGGGAGGGAGGGGGGAAGAGACACAGGGGAGGGAGGGGGAAAGAGAAACAGGGGATGGGAGAGGGGGGAAGAGACACAGGGGAGGGGAGAGGGGGGAAGAGACACAGGGGATGAGAGGGAGGAAGAGACACAGGGACAGGGGGGGAGAGACACAGGGGACAGGGGGGAAGAGACACGGGAGAGGGGGAAGAGACACAGGGGATGAGACTGAGGAAGAGACACAGGGGATAGGGGGAAGAGATACAGGGGACGGGGGAAGAGACACAGAGAATGGGGGAAAACACAGGGAATGGGGGGAAGAGACACAGGGGAGAGGGGAGAAGAGAAACGGGATGGGAGGTGAAATGAGAAACAGGAAATGGGAGGGGGAAGAGACATAGGGGATGGGAGGGGGAAGAGACACAGGGGAGGGGAGAGGGGGAAAAGACACAGGGGATGGAAGGGGGAAGAGACACAGGGACAGTGGGGAAGAGACACAGGGGACAGGGGGAAGAGACATAAGGGAGAGGGGGAAGAGACACAGGAGTTGAGAGGGAGGAAGAGACACAGGGGGAAGAGACACAGGGGACGGGGGGAAGAGACACAGGGGAGAGGGGGAAGAGACACAGGGGATGAGAGGGAGGAAGAGACACAAGGGATAGGGGGAAGAGACACAGGGGATGGGGAAGAGACACAGGGGAGAGGGGAGAAGAGAAACGGGATGGGAGGTGGAAAGAGAAACAGGGGATGGGAGGGGGAAGAGACCCAGGGGATGGGATGGGGGAAGAGACACAGGGGATGGGAGGGGTGAAGAGACACAGGGGATGGGAGGGGTGAAGAGACACGGGATGTGAGGGGAAGAGACATAGTGGATGAGAGGGGGAAGAGACACAGGGGAGGGGAGAGGGGGCAGGAGACACAGAGGAGAGGGGGGGGAGAGAAACAGGGGAGGGAGAGGGAAGAGACACAGGGGAGGGAGGGGGTAAGAGACACAGGGGAGGGAAAGGGAAGAGACACAGGGGAGGGAGAGGAAGGGGGAAGATACAGTGGAGGGGAGAAGGGGGAAGAGACACAGGGGATGGGAGGGGGAAGAGACACGGGGGTTGGGAGGGGTGAAGATACACGGTATGTGAGAGGGAAGAGACATAGTGGATGAGAGGAGGAAGAGACACAGGGAAGGGGAGAAAGGAGAAGAGACACAAGGGATGGTAGGGAGGAAGAGACACAGGGGACAGGGGGAAGAGACACAGTGGAGAGGGGGGAAGAGACACAGGAATGGGAGGGAGGAAGAGACACAGGGAACAGGGGGGAAGATACACAGGGGGCAGGGGGAAGATAAACAGGGGATGGGAGGGGGAAAGAGACACAGAGGATGGAGGAGTAAGAGACACAGTGGATGGAGGGGGAAGAGACACAGGGGGTGGGAGGGGGGAAGAGACACAGGCGATGGGAGGGGGAAGATACACAGGGGAGGGGAGAGGGAGGGTGGAGAGACACAGGGGGTGGGAGGGGGGAAGAGACACAGGGCAGGGAGAGGGAGGGGGAAGAGACAGGGGATGGGAGGGGGAAGTGACACAGGGGAGGGAGGGGGGAAGAGACACAGGGGAAGGTAGAGGGGGGAAGGGGGGAAGAGACAAAGGAGATAGTGGGGAAGAGACACAGGGGATAGTGGGGAAGAGACACAGGGGATAGGGGGGAAGATACACAGGGGATAGGGGGGAAGAGACACAGGGGATGGGAGGGGGAAGAGACACAGGGGATGGGAGGGGGAAGAGACACTGGATAGGAGAAGAGACATAGTGGATGAGAGGGAGAAGAGACACAGGGGAGGGGAGAGGGGGGAAGAGACACAGGGGATGGGAGGGAGGAAGAGACACAGGGGGGAAGAGACACAGGGGACAGGGGGGAGAGACACAGGGGAGGGGGGGAGACACAGGGGAGAGGGAGGGGGAAGAGTCAGGGGATGGGAGGGGGAAGAGACACAGGGGAGGGAGGGGGAAGAGACACAGGAGAGGGGGGAAGAGACACGGGGAGGGGAGATGGAGAAAGAGACACAGGGGACGGGAGAAGCACACAGGGAAGAGGGGAGAGACACAAGGGAGGGAGAGAAAAAAAAAATGATACCGTCATTTTTGGCGGGCAATTTACTAGTATTTATATAAAATTTGTCATCCGATGGTGATACGGAACAGTGTGACTGATTTTTATTAGTCTGAAAAGAGATATCGAGTTGTCTTTTTGTATTTTGTACATTTCTTTTAGGAAGTTTAAAGCAATAATTGGCAAATATATGAAAAAGAAAATGGTGCTTATTAATGGTCTCTAAATCTGTACATATATAAATTATCAGATACACATGACAATTCCAATCGGATTCATGTGTAGATGTGGGATATGTTTATGTATGTGTATCACATACTATAATTGTCAAACCGTCGTCACGCTTGCGACAAATCGCAGTTTGACGACGATCAGATTGCAAAGGCGATTGGATTGCGCGCAAGTGCAGAGCGATGTGAGCATACACCATGCGCTGCGCGAACCACGCATTGCGCATGCATAAGAAGAGGGAAGAGACACAGACGGAGGGGGGGGGGAGTCACAGAGGGAGAGGGGGGGGAAGAGACACAGGGGAGGGGGAAAGAGACGCATGGGAGGGAGAGGGTGGGAAGAGACACGGGGGAGAGGGGGAAAGAGACATGGGGTAGAGGGGGGAAGAGACACAGGGGAGGGAGAGGAGGGGGAAGAGACACAAGGGGAAGAGACACAGGGGGGAGAGGGGGAAAAGAGACACGGGGAGAGGGGGGAAAAGAGACACAGGGGGGAAAGAGAACGGGTAGGTGGAAAGAGACACAGGAGGGAGAGGTGGGGAAGAGACACAGGGGAGGGAGAGGAGGGCGGAAGAGACACAGGGGAGGGAGAGGAGGAGGGAAGAGACACAGGGGAGGGAGAGGTGAGGGGGAAGAGACACAGGGGAGTGAGAGGAGAGAAGATACACAAGGGAGGGAAATGGGGGGAACAGACACAGGGAGGGGGAAGAGACACAGGGCAGGGGGGGAACAGACACAGGGGAGGGAGAGGAGGGGGGAAGAGACACAGGGGAGGGAGAGGAGAGGGGGAAGAGACACAGGTGAGGGAGAGGATAGGGGGAAGAGACACAGGCGAGTGAGAGGAGGGATGAATATACAAGGGAGGGAAATGGGGGGGAACAGACACGGGGAGGGGGGAAGAGACACAGGGCAGGGGGGGGGAACAGACACAGGGGAGGGAGAGGAGGGGAAGAGAGACAGGGGGAGAGGAGGGGGGAAGATACACATAGGAGGGAAATGGGGGGGAAGAGACACAGGGGAGAGGGAAAGAGATGCATGGGAGGGAGAGGGGGAAAGAGACACAGGAGGGAAAGAGACACAGGGGAGGGGGTTAGAGACATGGGAGGGAGAGGGGGGTAAAAACACAGGGGGGAAGGAGATACAAGGGAGGGAGAGGAGGGGGAAAGGAGAACAAAGAGAGGGAGAGGAGGGGGAAAAGGAAACACAAGGGAGAAAGTAGACAGGGGGAGAGACTCGCAATGAGCACTAAGCACAAAGGCGCTCATCTCGAGGTCAGTAAAGTAGAGGGATAGAGGCTCCCATTGTGTGGCAAACAGCATTGCCAGGCTTCACTTTTTATTGCCGTCATTTTTGACGGGTAGGTCGCTAGTATATATATATATATATGCTGAACGACTATGGAGGAAATCACGCACTTCAGCAGATTTCCTCCACTACAAATTTATGTTACGCTCCTATTCCTAGATGGGGGTTCTGTGAGCAAATGGGGAGGAAAGCATATGAATGGGCCTAGGGCAGGCTAAATCCCGAATACACCTCGGATATATGTATCTCTGTATATTCCAAACTCCCAGAAGATTTTTGGCTCTTATGCCCTTGCTATGTGCAGCTAATATAGGACTCATAATAGTAACTCTCAAGCAACCAGAAACTACATTTATCAGGCATCTGCCAACCCCCGTGGGTGCCAGATAACTGAGAGTCTGCTGTATATATATTTCCTCTAGTAGTCACCATTTCTCTCCATGCAGTAACAGTTCTCACAGCACCTTCCTCCCTCTTGCAACTCTCTTGTTCTAGACATTCGCACCCTAGTGTTGAGTCTGTGAACTGCAGTATTTAGTTCTTTTTTAATGCCAAGGAACATTTTGAAGTGAAAAATAAGGCACTCTTCAAAGGCAAGCACTCCTAGGCGTCCACCTAGTTGGGCATGAATGCAATGGGTCTTTAAACTAATGTTGTGGCTGAAATACAACAAAAGCACCAATATTGTTTTCCAAGCAGCTCATTGGATTAAGGTTCCCTCCATGAAAATCATGTCTGCTGGAATAATGTCACTATACGATGCTACTGTAACCCCACATGACCCAGGTCTGGCCTCCAATTATCAATAGTTAGATTGATTGCAAAGTAATGAGGATGACAGATTTGGGTCACCACTGCATCACAGGAGCCCGTGACAATTTGTTTGGAGCCCAAAACCATTTGTTTATCCTATAAAACAACACTGTCTGTAAAAATGAAACAATATATAAAGACCATTGAAAGGACTATTTATAGGATGTTTTTGCACGCTGATATAGCATTGTCCTTGATAAGAAACGGTAGCTAAATTGTGATAGCAACAAATGCAACCAACCTGTGACACATTGCAAACTTCAATCTAAGTTAACTGTAAATGCATTTAAAAAAATTATTCAGTAGATGGTGGTTACTATAATTTAGCATTTAGTGACTTGTATAATAAATAACATGCATTAAAAGTATGTCTATGAGTCTAATATTCTACTTCTCACACAGAAGTCATAGTAACATAGTAATTGAGGTTGAAAAAAGACTATTGGTACATCTAGTACAACCTTTTAGATCTCCTCTGGTCCTTTTATGTGAAATGTTAACTGATCCAGATGGAGGAAAATTAAAAAGCCTTGTCCAACCCGACCACTAAAATGAACAATAGAATTACTCCATGGACTAACACCCCTCTTATTCTAGTTATGCAGAATAATCATTTTATTCAAGAATACTGTATATCCAGATTCCTTTTTAAAAGTATCTATTGCATCTGCTGTCACAATATACATTGGTAATGAGTTCCATGATATGACTGACCTTACTATGAAGAACCATTTTCTTTCTTCACGGTCAAATTTGTTTCTTCTAACTTCAAGGGTTGACCTCTTGACACCTCTTTACAAAAAACTCACCTTACAAAGTCTTATATTGACCCAGTATTGCTTCTGGCTTGTTTGTTCAATACTCTGATAATTCATCACACACACTTATTAATAATATATATATATATATATATATATATATATATATATATATATATATATATATATATAAAAATAAACTCTGTAACTATAGACAAACAGAGGAAGGGGTAACACAACTATACGCATGAACTGTTGTTGATATTAAACCCCAATCAATGCCTGACAGCCGCTATGCTCTTATCTGACATGTTATTTTTACATGTCCTAGTGTCTGTATAAATAATGCATGTGTCAGTGTGCAGCCTGATAGTGACGATGAGGTCAGTGTGACAGGCCATGTACCGACAGCAGGAACCGATACTGTGGTAATGAGACAGCAGCTGCATCCCCAGGACACTAACCCAGGGCTGGGAGATTGTATTGGTTATTGGTAATTACAGTGCGAGCAAGGCCTAAATATTGAATACAAGATTAAATATTAGGGGGATACACGGTCAGAGAGATACTGAGGGGGAAACAGGGTCAGAGAGATACTGAGGGGGATATAGGGTCAGAGTGTTACGGAGGGGGATACAGGATCAGAGAGATACTGAGGGGGCAAAGGGTCAGATAGATAGATACTGAAGGGAATACAGGATCTCAGGCATGCTGAGGGGGATATAGAGTCTCAGAGATGCAGAGGAGGATACAGGGTCTTAGAGATACTGAGGGGATACAGGGTCACAGAGATACTGAGGGGATACAGGGTCACAGAGATGCTGAGGGGGTACAAGGTCACAGAGATGCTGAGGGGGATACAGGGTCACAGAGATGCCTAGGGGGATACAGGTTCTCAGAAATACTAAGCCTATAGAGGGTCATAGAGAAACAAATGGGGATACAGGATTTCAGAGATACTAAGGGGATACATTAACTGAGAGATACTGGTAGATACAGGGTCTCAGAGATGCTGAGTGGGACACAGGGTCATAGAGATACTGACTTAGGTACAACGTCTCAGAGTTACTATGGGGATACACAGAGATACTGGTAGATACAGAGTCTCGGAGAAATGCTAAGGGGATAGAGGGACACAGACATACTGGGGAGGCACAGCGCCATAGAGTCTCGGAGATACTAATGAGGATACTGAATCACAGAGACGCTGAGGGGAATAAAGGGTCTCAGAGATGCTGAGGGGAATAAAGGGTCTCAGAGATGCTGCGAGGAATACAAGGTCACAGAGATACTGAACATATACATTGACAGAGAGATACTGAGGAGGAAAACACAAACAAAAGGTCACGTCCGAAAAATGTATACCAGGGGTCACAGTACAGAGAAAATATCAGAAATAAGAAGCTTCCGAGGCAATTCTGTATCCTTGCTTGGACAGGGAACTCAGAGGCTTGTGTACCTAATAAGTCATGATGCTAATCATTGCATGACAATTAAAAATGGTGGTGTTCTTGTTTAATGAACATGATTGCTAGGTCACCCAGATGTGATGCAGCTGAACTATAAAGCAGAATGCAGCACCCAAGAATGACGTGGTATGAAAGACATATTATCACATCTGGAGACTATTACTTGTTTTTCTATAAAGATTACATGAATTTGTTTTAACCAAAATTAGATTTTAAACCCACCACCCTACATAGCAAATCAACTCTTATTTTTGCTTAATACATTGTTATTTTCCACTCTATTAGAGCACACATTTTTCTTTAAACTAATAATAGAGAAAATGTATCACTGTGTAGTCATAGAATTTACTTAAAATAATGCATATGCCCCTTGTTTTTACTTTATTTCCATTGATTTGCAAACAAAAAAGTTAGCTATTTTTGTCATATTTAGACTATAATTAGTTATAATTAGACACAGAACATCAAAAAGAGCAATAAGTTCCCCCAGCAGGCACTTCTAATGTATATTTTCAAATCTATGCATCAATATATTTTCAACCAAGAACAATTTTTTTTTAAGTATTTAAAATATGCGGTTTCAAAATGCATGGAGGCTTTCAGTGCCCCCAGCCCCTAAAAATGAAAATAAACTAAAATATGCAGGTGTAGCTTTTTCAGTGCTGGCACCTGGTATAAAATAAGGGCAGATTCTACTTAAGTAATGTCAATAAGTTCCTCTAAGGTATTTTCACTGTGTAAGCAAAATCCGGTTTCTTAGCAGAAAGCAGGTGCTCTGAACGTGTAATTGCAGGGAGACTGGATATTTGGGTGGGTGGGTGAGGATTGAAGGACCCAGCAAACTTCTGAGGAATTCAGAAAGCACAAAAGAGGAATAATGGACATGCAAACCAAAGCAAATAAGGTACAACAAAAGAGCCTATGCATTATTTTTAGAAAGTTATATGTATTTGCACAGTGATGAGTTTTCCCAATAATTAGTTTAGAGAAAGATATGTGTTCTAATAGAGGGGGAAATAATAATGTACAGAGCAAAATTTACAATGGATTTGCTATGTGATGTGGTGGATCTAAAACCTACTTTTGGCTCAAATTAATTCCTGGTTTCCATATATAAAAATAAATTCTAATCACCAGATGTGATGGTAGGCAGGTCAAACCACATAATGTTGTGTTCTGCCTTATAGCTTGGCTTTGTCACATCTGGGTGACCTAGTAATTATGTCCATTAACCAAGAGCAACGCCATTTTTAATTCTGGTGCAAAGGATGCCTATTTAGACACGCCAGCCCTTGACTTCCCTGTCCAAGCTAGGTTTTGAATTGCAATAGAAGCTACTTTCTTCTGATAATGCCTCTGGACTGTGACCCCTGTTATGATTTCTTCTGACTTGACCGTTTGTGGGTGACCAGACCACTCTACTATCTGCTTGACCTATTTTTGCCTGTGACCCCATGAAGTCTATTGCTTGCCACCTGCATCAATCTTTTGACACTGCCTCCAACTGTTCATTTGACCTCCAGCTATACTATTACTTTCCTACAGTACCTGATGGCCACTTCAACTAGAACCTTGTGAACCTCCTGCCCAAGACCTTGGAATTACCCTCAAATGCTCTTCCGCCAACCAGACCTCAGCCTAAAGACAGCAAAGGCGGAGATGGATAGGATGGGGTCACTGTACGTATGAACATGAGTTTGAAAAAGCTCACAGGGGCAAAAGCTGCAGATGTGCCAGTCATGCTGTGGTCGATAGGGTCACAGAGTGTCAGACCCAACTGAATGAACAGCAACATAATCTGCATACATCCCCAAAATTGTGGCCATAAAGCAGATTAACCCCATATGGATAACTATGTGATATATGTGCCATCTTGCTCCAGCAGAGTATCATACCATCCATATCTCAACCTACCCATCAATTTATAAAGTCACAGACAAGCTTCTTCACACTAATAATTAAAAAATATTTATTTCTAAATCTGGAACTGATTCTTTTCCACATATTTCCAACAGGTTCGGATTATAAAATAAGAGGAATTACTATATACATCATATTGGTGGCCACATGGCTAATAGTTTTGAATTTGAAGAAAGGTATCCTCCCCACTTGGAGCAAGATAAAAATAATCTTGGAGTGCAACAGACAAATTGAGATTGGTTACCTAAAAAGCTATGGAGACCCTAAAAACAAAGTAAAATGAAAATGGTCCTTATGGGACCAATGTGTCTTAAATGAAGAACTAATAAGCTCTTAACTTAAATTCCTTTAAAAACATAAAGAAGGCAAAGACCCGATGCAGTGCAGCAGTTATAGACCCATATCTTTAATAAACAATTATATCAAATTATACTCTAAGATCATAGCAAATAGATTGGCTTCTTTGTTGCCGACCATGATGCATCCTGATAATACAAGGCGAATCTTTAACCTCATGGATATCACTTCAGACAAAAAATTATCACTAATGCTACTATCTTTAGATGCAGAGAAAGCGATTGATAGGATTGATTGGACTTATATGAAAGAAGCATTGCTTAAATTTGGCCTTAGTGAAAACTTTGTAGGAAGCATTATGACATTATATTCTGCCCCTAGGGCCTATATTTCCTATCAGGGTTTTAAGTCTCAATTATTTAAGATAGATCAGGGAACAAGACAGGGATGTCCTTTTATCTCCTCTACTTTTTGCTCTTTGTTTAGAACCACTAGCGATAGCATTAAGGGAAGCTCCAGATGTTAGTGGAATCAAGTTAGACGATAAAGAATATAAGATAAGCCTATTTGCGGATGATATTCTCCTCACGGTTACTGGCCCATTAACTAGCTTACCTAGCCTATTTAAAACATTGAGCAATTTTGGCCATATTTCAGGGTTTAAAATTAACGCAAAGTAAAGCTCTTAATGTCTCACTGCCCAAGCAACTGGAAAATTTGCTGACCTTAAACTATCCCTTTAAATGGTCCTCGCATCATGTAAAGTACCTAGGTATTTATATCCCTAAATTTACTAAACAGATATATGATGCCAATTACCCCATTATCTTTAAAGAAACATATTCAGATCTTGGCACCTGGTCTTCATTAAATATCTTGTAGTTTGGTAAAATACACGCCACTAAAATGAACACCCTCCCTAAACTGCTAAACCTTTTTAGACTATACCATCATCAATAAATCTTAAAGACATATCAACATTACAGAAAGCAATATTTAAATTCATCTGGGGCAATAAGAAACCTAGAATAAATAGGGCGACCATGACAGCATCAAAACAGAAAGGAGGTTTAGCAACTCCTGACCCTCTACGATACTATAAGGCGACGAGATTAGCCCAAATGGCTAAATGGTATATTAAGAGAGCCCCCCAGTTTGGGTGGAGATAGATCATCAAGTTTTATGGGACCAAAATATTCTCCTGAACCAAATATTATGGCTAAGCATCCATCAGAGTATTAATTTAAAATCACTTCCGATGTGTCTGAGTCACTCCATCGTACTATGGAAGCAAATCAACAAGAGAACTCCTCTACTACAAAATGGCTCATGGCTGACGCCTTTATGGCTACCCCATGCAGACTTATCAATCAATAAAAATACCCAATTTGCTTGGTGGATTAGAAGTCAGATAACAATTGTTGCAGATGTACTGTTAGAATGTCAAAACTGGTCTCCATCGGACTTTAGGATAAATCACCAATGGCTTAACCTAATGATGATTAGCAGACAAGCTGCAAAAAAATTAGCTAGCTATTAACCTCACTATTCCTTATAACTACCTAAATGAACAGCCCACACCTAATAATTTGTCCTATAGGGCCTCCTGGGAGGCTGAGCTTACAATTAGTCTAGATGATGAACAGTGGGGTATAATTATCAAAAACGAAGCAAACGCCTCTTTAAACATTATATTGAAGGAAAATGTTTACAAAACTACCTTGAGATGGTACCTTACCCCAGCTAGACTCCACTGTTCAAATAGTCAGTTGGATGGCAATTGCTCCAGAGGTTGCAACACCATAGGTTCCTTAAAACATATGTTATGGGATTGCCCCAAAGTTCAGCATATTTGCATGGTGACCTATAATACCCTGGAGAAACTATGGGACACAGTTATTCCTCAAAAACCAGAAGAGGCATTATTAGGCTTACCACTCCCAGGTCTTTTTAAAAATGCGCAATTTCTATCAAATGAGATCTTTCTGGCTACTAGAAGCATAATTCCAAAACATTGGGGGAAAAAACTGTTCCAGTCTTGGAGGAGGTTCAACGGAAGATTGAGTTTCTTCGATCCATGAGTGTCTTATCTGCTGAGATAGATGGTATATCTATCTCAGCAGATAAGACGGGGTCCTCCATTTTTGGAAGGTTGTTAATGCTGTATTTTTCCTTGTTTTTTATCCACTGTATTGCGCTATGGAATAAATAAAAGTTAATAATAATAATAATAGATGCAAAATACAGGAAATGGGCCTCCTGCTGGGATATGTGGGCGCTGAGAGTTGGCCGATGAGGTTGGTGAATGTGGACCTTGAAAGAGGGCGATATCTTCTTTTTATATATTTTTTTATTTTTATTGTTAGAATATTGCTCAGTATTACATTAGAAATACTAGGAAAAGTTAAGTGTACTTCTTTAACAAAAACAAAAAAGAGTGAGAAATAGTTGAAGTAAATATGTTTATTATAAGCTATAAAGTGTCATACTACCTTGCTTGGTATTTTTTCATTATGAAGACATGTTCAAATGTGTTGTAACCTACTTTTCTCATAATAAAAAACGTATTAAAAAAAAAAATCCTAAAAAACACCTAAGGATGTTTGTTTGTTATATGTATTTGTTTACTTGAAATACGGGAAATGGAACGTCAAGCAGTAACATTTAGACTCGGTTTATTTGAATAAATTATTGCAGTTATACTTCTATGGGAATATCTGAAAATTGTTTGCCGTTCTTGACAGCTATGTCTTAATAAACTAAAATTACCAGGTGATGCTCTCTTGTATATAAGCAAGTGTGATGTCACCATGGAAGGCAATGAGATCATCTATTCCAAAACCTTTCATTGGTCCTTACATCCAAACAAGACATTCAGCAATATAGGGTCATTGTATGAATGGAATGGTGATGGAGTTGTCTTTAAATGATTTGAAGTTGGAAGGTGTGACTTAGGAGTACTATTTTACAGAAAGGGTAGTAGAAATATGGTACAGCCTTCCAGTAGAGTCAAACATAGTTAATAAATTCAAGCATGCCTTGGATAAGCATAATGCTATCCTGGGACTAAATTAGACCAAGCTTTTAGGAAGATAGAATGGGCAGACTAGATGGATGTTATTGGTTTTTATTCTCTGTAACATATATATTTCTATTTTTATGCTTGCACAAATTAGGCTAGAATCCCTGGGTCTGAGCACACCTACTCTTTTATTGTGCAGGTGACTGCACTCAAGACAATAGACCAAATGCCTCAAGTGATAATCAGTAATTGGTATCTCATTAAAAAGATACAAATTTGTTTTGGGCTGGTCAGCAGAAACTGTTAGTTTACGTTAGGATTAATTCAGTTTTTAAAGTAAAATTAGGGAGCTTAATTAGGAACATGGAAGACCTTAATTAATGCTCCCCATCCATTCTGTAACATATATGACATTTCTGTATACACAATTGGATCTATCCTGTTATGGTGTTAGGACAGGTCTGGCCTCCAAGCATTAGATGGCGCTGCCGATATTTTGCAGCAGTGTCGATATGTGAGAGAAGTTCTAAGCTTATAATGTTAGCCTATCCCTTGAACTAACCCTCACCCTAACCCCAACCCTAACAGTTTACCTAAGCCTTGATTCTATGATATGGCACCAGAATATCAGCAACGCCATCTAGCAGATGCCCACCGCCACTGCCTTGTGCTGCGCTACCATAAGAGGATAAGACCCACAATTATTATAATGCACATAAAAGATCTCATGTTAATTGTCATGTTAATCTGAAATATTAACAGGGGTTTGCATTAAAGGGCAGCCATGAGTTCATTTAGAATATTTCTATAAAAACATGTATTTTATTCTTTGGTTCATTACAATTTGTATTACGAGTATATTATTACTATATTGTTCTATTTGTTGTTCAGTCATGTCAGACTCTCTGTGATTATATGGACTCAGCGTCAGGCACCAGGTTGTGCTCATCCATATGGTTTTCTTGGCAATGATACTGGAGTGGGTTGGCAGTTTCTTCTCCAGTGGACCATGATTTGTCAGACCTCTCTGTCCATTTTGGGTGATCCTACATGGTATAGCTCACAGCTTCATTGTGGTACACAAGCCCCTTCACCACGACAAGGTAGAGATCCAGAAGAGATTACTAAATTTTGTTCCATTTAAACTTTGCTTCCACATATCAGGTGCACATTTAAAGGGACAGCAGTCTTGATCCATTTACATTTTTAATAAATAAAATTAAAATTCAGTGGCAACAGCCTTTAGGTCAAAATGGAACTTCAATAATAACAAGCCAGAAATAACTGATGCATTTCATGTTCTTTTAACACTTTTCCTAGGTTAAAAGTTTCCAAGGACTTTAGCAGTTGAATATGATTAAAAATGTTTTACAGTAAACAAACTTAATTGACAGGTAATGCTTAATAGCGTCATTGTATGTCTATTGTTATTAAATGCATTTTAATAACATTCAACTGATAAAGTGCTTGTTTTTACTTATAGTTTTAAATTATAACTTGCCGGTAAATGTTGGAGTTTCAGAAATAAAGAGTAACAATAACAATACTCTTATTTGGAACCTTTGCTGTGTCTTTAATGCAGAATTTGACATATGGTTTGCATTATAATATACTAGTCGTTTACCCGTCATAAATGACGGTATTATATTACATGTGTCTCTTCCCCCCTCCCTCCTCTTTGTCTCTTCCCCCCATGTCTCTCCCCCTCTTCTGTGTCTTTCACCCCCTCTCCCTCCCCTGTGCCTCTTCCAGCCTCCCGTCTCTTCCCGCCTCCTGTGTGCCACTTTCCTCCTCCTCCCTCCTGTGCGTCCCTTTTCCTTGTCTCTCTTCCCCCCTCCCCTGTGTCTTCCCCCCTCCCTTGTCTCTTTCCCCCCTTCTCCCTCCCCAGTGTCCCTTTCCCCCTCTGTCTCTTTCCCTTGTGTCTCTTCCCCCCATCCTCCCTCCTGTGTGTCCATTTCCCTTGTCTCTCTTCCCCCTCCCCTCTGACTCTTCCCCCCTTTCCCCTGTGTCTCTTTCCCCGCTCCCCTTTTTCTCCCTTGTCTATTTCCCCCTCCTCCCTCGCCACTGTCTCTTCCCCCCTCCTCCCTCCCCTGTTTCTCTTTCCCCTCTCCTCCCTCTCCTGTGTGCCTTTCCCCCGTCTCTTTCCCCCTTTCCACTGTTTCTCTCTTCCGCCCTCCTCCATCCCACTTGTCTCTTTTCCCCCTCCTCCCTTCCCCCTATGTCTCTCTTCCCCCCTCCTCCATCCCCCGCTGTCACTTTCCCCCTTGTCTCTTTCCCCCTCTGTCTCTTTCCCCCTTTCCCCTGTGTCTCTCTTCCCCCCTCCTCCATCCCACTTGTCTCTTTTCCCCCCTCCTCCATCCCCCTTGTCTCTTTCCCCCTTTCCCCTGTGTCTCTCTTCCCCCCTCCTCCACCACCCTTGTCTCTTTCCCCCTCTGTCACTTTCCTCCTTTCCTCTGTGCCTCACCGGAGAAGGAACTGGGAACCCATTCCAGTGTCTCTGCCATGAAAACCAAGTGGATCAGCATGGACATAAAGATGTGCAGGGCTGGGCGAGACGGATTATATCCTTCTCATGGGAGGAAAGCAGAGGGAGCTGTTGCACTGGAGTATTGGTGTCTGAGCCGAAAAACTCAAACCGCTTCCCTTTGTTTCCCAGACTGTGTGTCAGCAAAAATATCCCGTTTGTACATGTTACGGTGGAGAAAGCGGCTGAATGAATCAATATTATGGGGTATTTGGTCTAGAGCTTTCACAATAATGATAGAAACCAGTCATATCCTATACATCACCCTCGTAATCACCAGTATACCTTAATATTATTTGTATATAATACAAAATATGGGGTATATGGATACAGCTATATACCAAATACAAACATACATCTCATATACTTTACTACTACTACTATAAATATTTGAGTTGTTCAGTCGAGTCTGACTCTCTGTGACCACACCATGCTGATCCACTTGGTATTCATAGCAGTGACACTGCAGTGGGTTGCCAGTTGTTTGGCCAGTGGGCCACAGCATACAGCTCCTGGTATTCCTAGGTGGTCTCCCATCCAAGTACTGATCAGGACCAACCCTGAATGGTTCAGGGTAGTGGGACCTCTTGGTCCTCTAACTGGAATTGAACCCAAGTCACAGCAGTGATCGCACCGAATCCTAACCACTGGACCAAAAAAATATATAAATCCTTATACAGTATTCTTTATGCTTCTTAGAATAAAATAGGTAAACATCTTATTTATACCAAGTGACATAACGCACTAGATGGATATAATCATTGTATATAACTCTCAAATCCTTACATGCGTTCTCCTCGGATTTAACCATTTGACTGCCAGAATAGGAATTAGAGTATATTACTACATAGACCCTACTGATAATATCCATTATAAATTCAAATAATATAAAGATTTCTAACACACTATCTTAATCTGAGATCTAGGTCTAGGTGTCTCATTCATGATATAAATCTTATAAAGGTTTCTTTTGAAAGATTAACTAACTACCAAAGTCACATTCTTATATACATATTGTTTTAGGACACAAAACCCCAGATTTTACTTTTTTTTTGGGGGGGGTGATCTTTATGTAACCTGATTTTATACCTCTGGCTGGAACCCCGGATGACAAAATCTCCATTCAGTTCTACTAAAGGGCTGGTACAATGACACCAATATTAGTCTCCCTTGTAGATATTATATATATATGTACGTGTGTATATATAAATATATATCCCCTTCTGGATCTCTACCCTTTCATGGTGAAGGGGTTTTGGTACTTCAAGCTGTGAGCTATACCATGTAGGGTTACCTAAGGTCATAGCAATGAGGTCAGACAATAACCTTATGGATAAGGATGACCAGAGACATAACGATAGATGTGCCTGGCGTGCTGCGGTCCATAGGGTCACAGTGAGTCAGACACAACAGAATCATTAAACAATGCTTGATAGATGGATGGACAGATATATACAATATAAATACATATATACCATATTATATTTCTCCTGATCACAGAAGCTTTTAGACTCCTGGATTATAGATATATAACATGGATGATACATATCCCATGAATCATACAGATTGCATGGACAATACAGATCCCATGGACCATATAGATCGCATGGACAATACAGATCCCATGGACCATATAGATCGCATGGACAATACAGATCCCATGGACCATATAGATCGCATGGACAATACAGATCCCATGGACCATATAGATCGCATGGACAATACAGATCCCATGGACCATATAGATCGCATGGACCATATAGATCGCATGGACAATACAGATCCCATGGACCATATCGATTGCATGGACCATACAGATCCCATGTACCATACAGATCGCATAGACCATACAGATCCCATGTACCATACAGATCGCATGGGTAATACAGATTGCATAGACCATACAGATCCCATGGAACATACAGATTGCATGGATAATACAGATCCCATGGACCATATAGATCACATAGACCATACAGATCCCATGTACCATACAGATCGCACAGACCATACAGATCCCATGTACCATACAGATCCCATTACCATACATATCACATGGGTAATACAGATCCCATGGACCATACAGTTCACATGGGTAATACAGATCCTCTGGACCATACAGATCCCATGGACCACACAGATCCGATAAACCATACAGGTCCCATGGACCACACAGATCCGATGAACCATACAGATCCCATGGACCACACAGATCAGATGAACCATACAGATCCCATGGACCACACAGATCAGATGAACCACACAGATCCGATGAACCATACAGATCCCATGGACCACACAGATCCGATGAACCATACAGATCCCATGGGCCATACAGATCCCATTA
This sequence comes from Discoglossus pictus, assembly GCA_027410445.1. Classification (NCBI taxonomy): domain Eukaryota; kingdom Metazoa; phylum Chordata; class Amphibia; order Anura; family Alytidae; genus Discoglossus; species Discoglossus pictus. The sequence goes on from CM050174.1 coordinate 59,775,356, forward strand.
CCATACAGATCGCATGGACGATACAGATCCCTGGCCCTGGATCACCCTCCTGCACACACACTCCAGTCCATGTCACATTATGTGCAGCTTGTCCTCCTTTGGGCGGTTCCCCATCACCCCGGCCCCGCCCCCGGCCCCGCCTCCTCCAGCAGATGAAGCTGATGCCTGGTCAGGACACATCACCGCCCGTTATACCGAGCAGGCAGCCTGGATACCGGGCCAGGATTTAGAGGAACCCCTGATCAGGGCGCTGTATTGGGGTGACAAGGAGCGCATCTGTGGATATATCACACCGTAGAAAGATGGAGCCGGGAGGGCCCGGCGGGGGGACCCCGGTACCGGAGAAGAAGAAGCTGAACCGGGCCCCGTCCCCCGCCCGCCCCAAGGACCTGCCCGGGTGGTCTCTGTCCAAGACCCGCAGATCAGCCCCGGCCACGCTGTCTGTGCTCCCCCCTGTAACCCGCAGGCCGCTGCCCTCCCCCGGGACCAAGAAACAGCCTGCACCGGGGACCCGAGCCGGGAGCAAAGCCAAGCCCCCCGGGCCGCCCAGAGCCAGCACGGACAGCAGCTCGGAGGGGTCCTGCGCCTCGGAGGAGAGCAGCAGCCGGGGCAGCAGTGAGGAGGGAGGGGTGTCCGGTGTGTCCGGGGCCTCCACCCGCCTGCAGCTCAGCACCTCCATGGCATTCTCAGACCTGACCGAGGAGATCCTGGACTCGGGCACCGAGGGGCTGCTGAGAGAGATGGACGAGCTGCGGTCTGAGAATGACTATCTAAAGGTGAGACCGCGGGGGCGGGGCTGCGGAGGGTAAAGGGCGGGGTGACAGAGAGAGGACTGTGCTCTGAGTGACTAAAGGTGCGGGGCTACAGAGAGAGGGCTGTGTATTGATAGTGAGTAATGGTGAGACCGCGGAGGAGGGGCTACTGAGGGTAAGGGGCGGGGCCACAGCGAGAGGGCTGTGCTCTGGCAATGGATACCGTGAGAGCAAGGGGCGATGCCACTGTGGTTAAAGGGCGGGGCCACAGGGAGAGAGGAAGGGCTGTGCTCTGATAAAAGGTGCGGGGCTACTGCGGAAAAGGGCAGGGCCACAGAGAGGACTCTGTTGTAATAGTGAGACCGCGGGGGCGGGACTACGGAGGAGCTAATGAGAGGATGGGGCTGCCGTCTAAGCATTACTATCTAAAGATGAGACCATGAGGGGCGGGGCTACTGATGGAAAGGGCGGGACCACATACAGAGGGAGGACGGTGTGCTGAGAAAGCGGGCGAGACCAGGAACTAGGGAGGAGATAATGAGAAAGAAGAGGCTGCGATCTGAGCATTACTATCTAAAGTTGAGATGCAGGGAATTGGGCGGGGCTACTGAGGGAGAAGCTGTCCTGAGGAAAGGTGAGACCGCGGGGGCGGGGCTACTGGGAGAGGGAAGTGCTGTACTCTGATAATGACTACATGAACTGTGGGGGCGGGGCCGGGACTAGGAAGGGGCTATTGAGAGATATGGAGCAGCTGAGGTATAACAGGGGAAGTGGGTTAGGGTGTAATACTGCTCTTGGAGGTGGGGGACTATTGGAAGATGGGAATGCATGGGTGGGACTATCAAGACCCCAGGAGTGGGGCTCAGTACTAGGACTGCTGGGATATGGATGATCTGATATCAGAAAACTATCTGAAGACAAGACTTCCATGGCTGTGCTATGGAGACTGCAGGTGTGCTTCAGTACCAAGGTTAGGGATAATTGGGGAGGAGTTAGGATGGTTATCAGAAGGTGAGACCAAAGTGGTGTTTCCATACCAGGAAAGGGGCCTCTGTGGGAGGTGTAGGAGTTATTATGTGATGTTGGAATGGAGGGTGGTGGTGGCAGATAAACAGTAATCTGAGTAATTTAGTGTGAGGACCTCAGGGGTGGTGCTTGGGGTAATATGGAGGCAGGTATATACAGAGGCGTGTTTGAAGGGATAGTGCGCATGGCTAACACGCCTGTCTAGATAAAGCATACTGTGCCCATAACTAAGTGGGATCTGTTAGGCTGGGCCTAATAAGGGCTGGCTATTGGATAGATATCACAGGGAAGAGGAGGAACTGCTGGATCCAATGTGGTGGCCCAATGGGACTGTCTGTGGAGAGTGAATAGTTGTGTGATTAGTATAAGAGGGTTTAACCCCAACAGGGGAGGAGAATCAGGAAAAATAAAATAAAAGCTGGAGGGTTGAGGAGATTAAAGACCCCACAGAGTCCGGGTAGTGTGCGTGAGGCTGAGAGAGTAGGGGTCAGCGACTGGGGCTATGGAGGAGGGCTAGAAACTGTAAAAGTAAGACTTAAACAAGAAAATGCAGCTAGAGACACAAGTAGACTGGCTCAGGTTTAGGCTTAATAGTGCTCTGTCTAACTGCCAAGACAAGAAGGTGAATAGAGATTGATTGGATAGACTATATACAAGCTCTTTACTGGGCGTACTGGTGGAATATTGCAAATTAGCAGCCACTTTCTTACAGAATTACAATAAATTGACTTGTGTGGGCTAGTACTAGTCACAAACAATTTTGATCTTAGCCAAGAATAATGTGCTTGCCCTGCGGGCTGTTGGTTGCCTTGCCTTGTTTTGTCTGTCCCTGCGGGCTGTTGGTTGCCTTGCCTTGTTTTGTCTGTCCCTGCGGGCTGTTGGTTGCCTTGTCGCGTCTGTCCCTGCGGGCTGTTGGTTGCCTTGTTGTGTCTGTCCCTGCGGGCTGTTGGTTGCCTTGCCTTGTTGCGTCTGTCCCTGCGGGCTGTTGGTTGCCTTGTCGCGTCTGTCCCTGCGGGCTGTTGGTTGCCTTGTCGCGTCTGTCCCTGCGGGCTGTTGGTTGCCTTGTCGCTGTCTGTCCCTGCGGGCTGTTGGTTGCCTTGCCTTGTCGCTGTCTGTCCCTGCGGGCTGTTGGTTGCCTTGCCTTGTCGCTGTCTGTCCCTGCGGGCTGTTGGTTGCCTTGTTGCGTCTGTCCCTGCGGGCTGTTGGTTGCCTTGTTGCGTCTGTCCCTGCGGGCTGTTGGTTGCCTTGTTGCGTCTGTCCCTGCGGGCTGTTGGTTGCCTTGTCGCGTCTGTCCCTGCGGGCTGTTGGTTGCCTTGTCGTGTCTGTCCCTGCGGGCTGTTGGTTGCCTTGCCTTGTCGCTGTCTGTCCCTGCGGGCTGTTGGTTGCCTTGCCTTGTCGCTGTCTGTCCCTGCGGGCTGTTGGTTGCCTTGCCTTGTCGCTGTCTGTCCCTGCGGGCTGTTGGTTGCCTTGTCGCTGTCTGTCCCTGCGGGCTGTTGGTTGCCTTGCCTTGTCGCTGTCTGTCCCTGCGGGCTGTTGGTTGCCTTGCCTTGTCGCTGTCTGCCCCTGCGGGCTGTTGGTTGCCTTGCCTTGTCGCTGTCTGCCCCTGCGGGCTGTTGGTTGCCTTGCCTTGTCGCTGTCTGCCCCTGCGGGCTGTTGGTTGCCTTGCCTTGTCGCTGTCTGCCCCTGCGGGCTGTTGGTTGCCTTGCCTTGTCGCTGTCTGCCCCTGCGGGCTGTCGGTTGCCTTGCCTTGTCGCTGTCTGCCCCTGCGGGCTGTCGGTTGCCTTGCCTTGTCGCTGTCTGCCCCTGCGGGCTGTCGGTTGCCTTGCCATGTCGCTGTCTGCCCCTGCGGGCTGTCGGTTGCCTTGCCTTGTCGCTGTCTGCCCCTGCGGGCTGTCGGTTGCCTTGCCTTGTCGCTGTCTGCCCCTGCGGGCTGTCGGTTGCCTTGCCTTGTCGCTGTCTGCCCCTGCGGGCTGTCGGTTGCCTTGCCTTGTCGCTGTCTGCCCCTGCGGGCTGTCGGTTGCCTTGCCTTGTCGCTGTCTGCCCCTGCGGGCTGTCGGTTGCCTTGCCTTGTCGCTGTCTGCCCCTGCGGGCTGTCGGTTGCCTTGCCTTGTCGCTGTCTGCCCCTGCGGGCTGTCGGTTGCCTTGCCTTGTCGCTGTCTGCCCCTGCGGGCTGTCGGTTGCCTTGCCTTGTCGCTGTCTGCCCCTGCGGGCTGTCGGTTGCCTTGCCTTGTCGCTGTCTGCCCCTGCGGGCTGTTGGTTGCCTTGCCTTGTCGCTGTCTGCCCCTGCGGGCTGTTGGTTGCCTTGCCTTGTCGCTGTCTGCCCCTGCGGGCTGTTGGTTGCCTTGCCTTGTCGCTGTCTGCCCCTGCGGGCTGTCGGTTGCCTTGCCTTGTCGCTGTCTGCCCCTGCGGGCTGTTGGTTGCCTTGCCTTGTCGCTGTCTGCCCCTGCGGGCTGTTGGTTGCCTTGCCTTGTCGCTGTCTGCCCCTGCGGGCTGTTGGTTGCCTTGCCTTTTATAGTGCAAATTAATAATATAGAGGTGTCTTAAGCGATTGTGTTTGCCTAGATCTCAGCATGTGGTTATACTCAGTACTACTGTACTGAGGGGCTTTCATAGCGCACATTTTGATAGGTAGGTGTGGAATTCTGTATACCCAGCATGCTTTGCGAGCAAGCCTGGGTAGTGTATGCCATCACTGTGACAGGGTGCTAATCCAAATAAGGTGATTGGTGTAGTAGTGTAGCCTACTGCCTGCAATCGTATGGGTTGATGGATGGATATATATATATATATATATATATATATATATATATATATATATATATATATATATATATATATATATATATATATATATATATATATATATATATATATATATATATATATATATATATACACACATACATATATTGCAGTATATAGTGATACCTTTTTTATGCACAAACTTATTCATAATTATAGCGACAAGCTTTCTAGATATGATACTCTCTTTAGCAAGTAAAAAGCTATACATACATACATACATACATACAATATTCTCACATAAAATAGTTGTGGATATGCGGGCCGTTGGCGGCTGCAGCACTCGGGACTTAGACTGCAATGAGCGCCAATGGCTCATTGCGAGGCCAGTAGGACTTTCGCGCCAGAACAGTTGAAACACGCAGGACTTAGGCACGCGGAACTTAGCTGCAATGACTTAACGACGGCAGCAAAATGACAGCCAGTATAAATTAGGACCCGGAGCACGTAGATGGACTGCGGGGCTCACAAAAATAAGACTTTTTAACAGCTGAACCACCGGAATGAAAATACCTGCAAAACCACACAAATATGCCTCAAATTCACTTACACACTCACACACAGCACAGGGGGAGAGCCAGGGAGCCTATGAGTGAGGTTGCAAGTTTAATTTGTGGCATATTTTGCCTTTTTTCACAATCGAAAATCGTCAAAGCAAGGAAAAAAAATGGCTGCTGGAAAAATGTTAACAAGATGAATACGAGGCTGAAGGACGTAATTACGAGCACTAAGACTTAACGCAACCCAGTAACACTTAATACAAGGCAGTAACATTTAACTCAAGCCAATAAGACTTAACCCGCTTAACCTCAACAGCTGTACGTAGATAGGATTCTCAGCTTGTGTATAATCCAACCTTGCATAAAAGCTGTGTAATACAGCAGGCATAAGCTTGAAGGAAGCTATTTTTAAAATGGGCTATGGATTGAAGTGCAAAGCATTTGTGGGCACATTTGCATGTCGATGCTCAGCTTCCCAGAATGCAGTGTAATAACTGTTTTTCTCAGAATTCTGAGCTGGAAGCAGGTTTTTTTTAACTTGCTTTAGACATTCAAATGTGAACACAGATGTACTATTTATTTAATAAATAAATAAATATATATATATATATATATATATATATATATATATATATATATATATATATATATATATATGTGTGTTAGTATGTATCTCCCATCCCTGTCCTGGTTTTAAATAACAAAAAACAGTGTTTCTGCCGTAAATTATGCATGCATTATATTTAGTAGTTTTCCTAATTGGCCTCTGAACTCTGGATTGACTGTCTGTCTGTGCTTCTTATAATTCAAATATCCCCATGTAATTATATGGATAAGAATAAGAGGCATTGCATGGATATGGGCTTTTCAAATTCTAAGTTTTGCACGTTGACTTGCGACAGTTTTAACGGTCCATAATAAATGAATGTAGGATCTTAAGCCTGTCCCTTTAAATGCAATCTGCTTTCTTTCAAAATGAGTATCCGTTCTGATTGGCTGTGTGTTTCTGTGCTCACACATGTGCCGGGTGTATTTGTGTGCTCCAGCGCACACAGGATGTGCCCCCTCTTATTATAGCATGCTATAATCCCTTCCAGATGTTTTCTAGAGCTGGGACGCTGGGTGACCCATAATTCCCATACAGTCACACTCTTGGGGTTTGCGGATCTCTAGATTATGTCACCAGAATACTTGACTAACACTGAAAAAAAATTGAACATCCTGGGCTGAGAGTGTGTCTGGATGTACTTCCTGCAAGTTCCTCAGCCCTTAGTACATATGGCCTCCTCCTTCCAAGTCTTATATTCATTTGAGAAGCTCTGCTGAGCAACTGGAGGACCCCCAAATCACAGGCTGGTACTATAGAAAGGTCAAGTTTATCAGAGACCAGACACTTCTCAGTAGCCAGTGTGGGAGTGGCGGTGGGGTGGGCACACTTATAGGAACACTTATCTGATGTGTTCTCTTCAAGGAACATGAAAGATTTCAGGATTTCGCTATGAAAATAATATATTATTTTAATACATGTTTATAAGCTCTGTGCCTAAAATCATAGGATTTATACCTATTTGGGTCTGCTGTATGCAGCTCATGAATACACAAACTGTGAAGTGCAGTGTTGCAAAGTAGTCAGTGATATATATATATATATATATATATATATATATATATATATATATATATATATATATATATATATATTATATATATAAACATTTGAATGTCTAAAACAAGTTAAAAATCACGCTCAGAACGCTGAGAAATGCAGTTATTACACTGCATTCTGGGAACCATGTGAGGGACATTCAGATGTGCCCACAAAGGCTTCGCTCTTGCAATCCATATCCATGGCTTCCCTTCAGCATATGACCACTCTGTCAGTATATTAAATAAATAGTACAGTTGTGTTCACATTTAAACGGCTAAAACAAGTTAAAAAAATGTATTTTCCTGTTCAGAAATAGTTATTGCACTGCATTCTGGGAACCTGGGCAGCGACATGCAAATGTGCCCACAAAGGCTATATCTATTTATACATAGGTATATTATGTTCCTAGTGAAACCGAGAAACTTCCATGTCTGGTAATGTAAAGCGCCTCTCCGTGGGCATATATTGTTTTTTTTTTTTTTTTTTTATGCTTGTTGGCAACTCTCAGGAGAGCAAACAGGAAGAATGGGGAAAGTTCACAAAAGCAACTAGATACATAGGTATATTCTTTTCTTAGCTGATTTGTGTTGTTTTCTCAATAGATTGTATTCTTGGAAATAAGGACATTAAATGTTAGATTCTACAGCAGCATAGTTGCATAAAAAAGTATTTATACATTGTTTTATCCATCAAATACATTTTGTTACATTAAGAAATTTAGCCTATTTTTAAATTTAAATATATTAAAATTATAGGACCAAAGGGCTCTTATTTTGCTGCCATCATATATGATTTTTTATGTGATGCCTTACTCACCTTTTTGTGTGCCATTTCGGTAAGGGGTCTCATTATCTCCTGTTTTGTAATAAATATTTAATTTGGGTGTTGAAAAACCTAATTTAGCGCATTCTATTTTTATTAGTTATTGGGAATTTTGAATATACATTCAGATTGTAAGTGCTTAAATTATATACATTTAAAAAAATAGCATCTGATTGGTGTAAGTCTGGAGCTCTCTAGATGAAGGGAAATGTTGGTCTTTTTCTTGAAATAAATGTGAGTTTTCAGCCATTGTCATATTAATAAAAAACAACAACAACATCATCAAGGTTTTAAACGACTAGCCGCTTCATTATTCCAGTGAAAAGATAATTCGTACTCATTATAATCACTGTCTGTCAGCGAGGCGGATCAGCCCTTCATGGTAACTGGGATTGAAGGAAAGATCAAAGACAGTCTTGCCGGCGCACCAAGGGGGCCGTTCTCTATTAGGAGATAACTGTGCAGTAATGGAACATGTTGGGAGCTGCAAGCCTTGATCTGAGAGGAAGTGTGAAATCATCTTCCTGTGGAAATCTTCATATTTAGTACTGTCCCTCAGCTTAGTATAAGGAGCTTTGTCTGTGAGACAATACTGGCCTGTGCATATATAATATTGGCCTGGGCATATATAATAATACATGACTTGTGTATACTCTACAGTAGGATATTGCTCTGCATGATACTGAGTGAAATGATGACTGAATAATTGGCATTAATTATTGAAAAAAAAGTATATTACACCAAATATGATCTTGTCCACCTAAAATATACAATTTAGGAGCCAAACAGACTCTGTAACCAGAAACCACAATCTTTTTTGATTGAGCTGGTCTGTATCAAATGCTAACTGCACTAGGTATCAGTAGTAGTACAATGGTAGTCAAGCTGGTCCCTGCCACGGACTAGTGGGCGATTCAAGCTTTCATGGTGGGCAGGGTTATTGCTAGGTGGCGTCGGTGACGAGTGACGTCAGACGCCGCAGACCTGCAGGATCATGCTTGGCTGGTTAGGGAGCCGGTGAGAGAGCGCAGTGACAGCAGTCAGTACTGGATCACTATTTAGTAAGTACATGGCGATACATAGCTAGGGTCATATGATTTATGTAACCAGAAATGAGAGCGGGTAAATTGAGTTACTGCGGCACTGGTTGGCGGGAAGGACAATTTACCATCAAAAGTGGGTGGAAGGTATTAAAAGGTTCAGGACTACTGAGATAGACCATAGCTGTTACAATTGAAACTATCCAATCGTGAGAGACTCTGCAGAATGCATAGTGGGAGTTCCCATAGATAGAGCAAGGCTTAGCTGTGATTAGGCATGATCTATGCGTGTACTATTATTAGTGCATAAGGTATGGATGACCATGGGATATGATTACTTATAAATATCTAAATAATTAACATTAAATATTGTGGTAACCTCTATATAATTGTGGAGTTCCTGACAAGTCCCATGATTCCTGTAGGCGGTTTCGTACACTGGGGTGTCATTTTTTTGGTTGCATGTGAGTGGATTATGAGGTTCTGCTGGGAGTGTTTGGGTTCTCTCGACTTTTCTGGAGCCCGTATAGGGTTTCATAGCTTAAATACTTATTGGGATAGCAGGAAAAGCTTGTTTCTTAAAAATGTATATTGCTGTTTATTTTATCAATTATATGTAAATTCTGTGACTTTGTTTCTTGTTCGAGGCGAAAAATAGGCTTTGGCACTAGGCCAGGGTGCGCATGTGTTATCTGTTGTTACATTGTGTTTCCCTGAGCTTTAAGATACATAATAATGCTGTGAGTCTTGATACAATCTTGGAGTAGTTCGCTGTCATGGGGTAAACTTGAGGTTGCATACTAAGTATTAAATCATTTCCTATGAGGACATTTTAAAAGGGAAATGGAAGGTTTCTGGATTTCACTAGGAATTTAAGGGCATATTTATGTTTGCTGGATTATGTGTGCATCCGACAGCTGAAATTAATAGTGTATGAAAACATTTTTTCGCATTAACGATTCCAAAATAGATATTTAGTTACTTACCTTTTTGAAGTTATCAAAATGTCTTGTAATTTCTGACAGTTGAAAATTAGGGTTAACGCCCCCTCCAAACCCAAACTAAATTAGCATTTATTTCATAGATTGTTTTGGTCAATCAGGTTAGCTGAAACATTTGATTCAAACTCTGGGGTTCCTGTCTGTGCTGCAAAGCAGCCTGGGACATGTAGTGTAGCACTATGTTAGGTACTATGGTAATTATTCCGTAATTATTCAGAAAGTGAATAATGGTTTAAAATTGATCTAATGCTGCATGCTGATTAGTTGGGGATCAGGGGCCTGTGTAGACACCCCTCTGGGAGTGTCCACATAATCATTAGAGGGATTTTTAGATATTAATAAAAATAAAATGTTTTATAAGATGTGTTGCATACATATAGGCTGCTTTTTGTCTATAGAGTGCAGAAATGTATTAATCCAGGAAACTTGAATATGCCTTTAATATACTGTACCTGTATATCTCTTACTTTTTGTGTACTTTATTTTATTAAGATGTGCTAAAAAAAAACATCTGCAGCTCATGAAGACGGAGCACTTTTAAGTATAGGGGTTGCACAGTCTCTCATGATGACCAGTGAGTGGCAACATTCTGCAATATGCTACTTGAAAGAGGTCACTGACAGGTAATTTAAAACACTGCACAGTCTGTGTATTCATGAGCTACAATGGGCAGACCTAAATAGGTACACATTGTATGATTTTAGACAGAAGACAGCTTAATAAAATAAAGTACATAAAAATGAATAGATACACATACATATTATATTATTCCTAGTGAAATCCTAAAACCTTCCATATCCAATGAAGCCAGCTGATTAGTGTCCAGTCAATATGAAATTTGCATACCAATATTATGTACTGAAACAAAAATAATTTATCATCTGTACTGTAATCAAGCTCTGTGCAAATACTGTTTGTAGTAATTTCAGTTCTGTTCTATGGCAGGAGTGGCTCTATTTTTAAATATGTGACTGTACACAAGGTGTCATTTTTGGCTGCTGCATGTTACATGGTGTGTTTGTGTCGTTCAGTCGTGTCCGACTCTCCGTGACCTCATGTACCGCTACACACCATGTACTTGGTTTTCATGGCAGAGATACTGGAGTGGGTTGCCAGTTCCTTCTCCAATGGGCCACCGCATACAGCTCCTGGTATTCCTAGGTGGTCTCTAATCCAAGTACTGACTAGGTCCAACCCTGCATGACTTCATGTGTGACCTCTTGTTTCCTGACTGGAATTGAATCCAGGTTGCAGCAGTGAAATCGCCAAATCCTAACCACTGGACTACTATGGAACCCATGTTATATGGTAAAGAAGTTTAACACTTTGCTATCCTGGTTATTCACTTTCTATGCCATATATTACAGCCCTTATCATCCCCTCTCTGAATTATCCTCACACTGAGAAGACACATTGGCCTATATATACTAAGATGAGCACTTCTTCCCAGTGAGGGGAGAAATCGCCAGTCATATTATATTAACTAATATTAACCTATAGTGCCAAGTGAGATGTCTCCAATTGTAATAAGACGGAGTGTCACTACTAGGATAGTGCTTACTTTAGTGGATTATATAGTACATTGTATGCACTCTTTGGGTTCCCTGGTAGTCCAATGGTTAGGAATCAGGCGCTTTCAACACTGTGACATGGGTTCGACTCCAGTCAGGGAACCAAGAGGTCATACCACCCTGAAGCCGAGCAGGTTTGGGCCTGGTCAGTACTTGGATGGGAGTCTGCCTTGGAAAACCATGAGATGTATGCTGGAGAATGAACTGGCAACCCACTCCAGTATCTCTGCCAAGAATACCAAAGTGGATCAGCATGACCATGGACATAAAAATGTCCTGGTGTGTTACGGTCCGTAAGGTCACCAAGAGTCAGAAACGACTGAACGACGCAAACAAAAATATAAAGCACTATGAGAAACAGTTGAACATTTTAATGTCTTCCCGTTTCCACACTGGCATAGCTACAGTGCAGAACAGACAGTGGGTATATTTTGCATGATCCAAATTTTTTGAACTGTTTTTGGATAACATAACTTTTAAATTATTTCTTGCGTAGAATTCCTAAATTACACAGTACAAAGCCGACATTCTTTGTAGCCAAGCTCTAAAACAAGTACTTTGTGCTTTGTCTAGGGTGGAGTAAGTTCTTAAAATACACTCCCTGTAAAGTACTCAATTAGACGGGCATGTTTTTACCTCTTCAATGGGTCCTGCTATGTAAAAGTAAAGTAATTAATAAACATTTCCTTTACAAGCCACTTTAAATGTACTTCTGTTCTTCATAAATGGACGTAATTGTCTAATAACCTGTTGGGTTCTTATTATGTGTCCCTTTGAGATTAGTTACTTTTCAGGAGTGAGTAGACAAACTGAAGATGATGATTGCTAGTTAGAAGTGTGTGTTTGTGTTGTTGAGTCGTGTCCGACTCTCCATGACCTCATGGGCCGCGACACACTGTGCTGATTCATTAGGTATTCATGGCAGAGATACTGGAGTGGGTTGCCAGTTCCTTCTCCAGTGGGCCACCGCATACAGCTCCTGGTATTCCTAAGTGGTGATGCTCCACTCTCCAATAGTAAGTATATTTTTGGATGCTGAACAGAAATTTTAACCAATGTATCATAGAGAAATAAATGCATCTGTTTAAACTACAATGTAAACATGGCGCCTGTCTTGACCAGACTCTTTTGGATCTTGGTTTAATAATCATTTGGACAATGCCAAGTCTATTTAAAAATGCATCAGATCAGATACGTCTTTGCTTTTAGTACAACTACATGTGTTTAGTAAGGCGAAGTCACTGTGGGACATATAGACATTGCACTGATGGGACTCGTCCGTTAGCAGCTATTAGACCGTCTAAATTCCTGCATTGCTTGGAAGGCGAGAGAGAGGGAGAGGCCGTGAGTGTCAGTGAGTGCGGCAGCAGCTGAGAGGGGGAGGAGAGCAGTGATGGCTGTTACAGCCTCTTGTGATGTATATAATAGCAGAGCACACAGGCCGCCCGGCTCCCAACACAGCTCCTATTGTTCAATAGCAAGTTCTGTCAGGGAGAGCAGAGCGTGTTTTATATATGGGGTGCAACCTCAGTGCACTTATGTATGTGTACGTATTATCAATGTATATGTATGTATGTATATGTATCCTACTCTGGGAAACTGGACAGTGACATACAAATGAGCCCACAGTTCACCCAAAGGAGCCATGTTTAAAATGGTATTTATATTAAAGAAAAAGTGTTGTGGGAATATTTGCATGCCACCGCCCTGCTTCCCAGAGTTCCAGGCAATCACTTATTTTTAGCAAATGCAAATATACACAGACGTATGTATGTGTGTGTATATATATATATATATATATATATATATATATATATTACACACACACACACACATCTCAGTATCACTTTTTTGACTTGATAAAGAGAGGCATTATCTCTCGAAAGCTCGTCGCTATATTATGAATACGTTTGACCAATAAAAAAAGGTAACACCATTCACTGCAACACTCTGATTATTCAAATATATACCGTATTTTTCGCCCTATAAGACGCACCGGCAGATAAGACGCACCTAGTTTTTAGAGGAGGAAAACAAGAAAGAAAAAAATCTGAATCAAACACAAATACACTTTACACACAGATACACACCTACATTACACACAAATATATATATATATAGATACACATACATACACATACATACTCACACATACATGCACACATACACACACATACACACACACACACACACACACACACACACATACATATCCATATACTGCAGCATTTGGGAGCATTTGGGAGCCCTTGACCCTCCCTGACCCTCCCTGACTCTCCTGATCCTCCCTGACTCTCCTGATCCTCCCTGACCCCCCTGATCCTCACCTTTCTTCTGATCTCTGCCATCTTGATCTCACCCCAGTGCTTCCTACCAGCACTCCTCGTGTACTGCAGCGTTGCGTGTGTGACGTCACTAGGACGCACCGGCCGACGCGATGCTGGTAGGAAGCGCTGGGGTGAGATCAAGAGGACAGAGGCAGTTTGAAAAGGTATATTCGCCGTATAAGACGCACCAACTTTCCTCCCCCAGTTTTGGGGAAGAAAAAGTGCGTCTTATACGGCGAAAAATACGGTATATATATATATATATATATATATATATATATATATATATATATATATATATAAACCCTGAGGACATATATGATATGTTGTTGTAAGCTGCTTTTGTGAGAGCGAGAGAGCATCATCTTTCAAAAGGTTGTCGCTATATTATGAATAAGTTTGTCCAATAAAAAAGGCATCCGTATTCACTTTGCCAGCTCGCAAGAACTGCGTCCTTTGCGCAAGGTGGAGGCTCTAATGTATTTGTGGAGGGTCTACAGCGCATTACAAGAGGTTACAAACACCCACAGAAGCGGGACTTTGAAAAGATACATCTAACACGCAATGACTAAATACGGACTTGCACAAAAAAATACGAGACGCGGGACTTAGAAAAAAAACCATTACGAACTTGCAAACATACAATCTTAACGGCCGAACCGCGCACAGCAGAAAACATTAAAAAAAGACTAAATGCACACAAAAATTAAATAAAAACCTTACCCACAGCAAGGGTGGACACCCAGGACGGTTGGAAGTTAAGTTACACCTCAATTTAAGTTCACTTTACCGAGTTTAAACACTCGAAAATCCCCCTAAGCGAGAGAAAAAATGGCAGCCGAAGAAACCGAGGCTACACGACACCTAAAGCCACAAAACGCCACCAAGCACATACGACTTTTACAAAAAGCTGTACAAGATACACGAATAGCAAGGACGCTAAATTATCCACACCCGCGTACTACATACACGTTTGCCGCCATTTTACAACACTAACTTACACAATGCGGAAGTACCCAGCTACACTAACGACTTCCCCTCACGCACGCAGCCTATTTACACTACACAATGCACACATTGCTGACACTTACACTTCAGCTCCACAACGGTGCAAACCCACATTGAATCCTGCAGGAACATCAAAACAGATTGTTAGCTCTTCAGCACACTCCTTGCTGCATATATTAATTACAAATAGGTAAAGTATATTAATTTATGATTTCATTAATTAATTAGCATGAAAAACTACATATACACAAAAAATAAAAAAAACACACTATCGCAATTAACGCCAAAGCCCTTCACCGCGCACCTCACAAGGAGCGCCAACGGTGCTCATAGGACACAAACTACACCAGGGGACAGGCTTGCAATAAGTGCAAAAAGGAGATCAGCGCCGACCTTACAATCACAGCAAAAGCACCTCTGATAACAAAAAATACACCAAATAAGAGGATCGCAATGAGCGCCGAAGGATCTCCGACCACCAAAACACTTACTGTCTGTGGCAAACAGCATTACCTGCCTTAACAATTTTATTGCCCCATCATTTTTGACGGGCAAGTCGCTAGCATATATATAATTAGTAAATAAATAGATAAGAATTCTGAGAAATACAGTTATTACACTGCATTCTGGGAAACTGAGCAGGGACATGCAAATGTGCCAACAAATGATTCGTTCTTCAATCCATAACCATTTTAAACATGGCTTCCTTTAAGCATATGCCCACTGCATTACACGGCTTTTATGCAAAGCCAAGGCTGGGTTATACACAAGTTGGGAATCCTACCCACGGATAGATTGATAGATATAGTTTTGATTTAATTCATGTCTCTAAATAACTTAGAGAAGTATTTAGAATATTCAGATGTTTATTTTGGGATCTTTGGCTACTATTATCCACCAGCTTATACAATGTGTGCATTTATGTTCGTTACATAGTGCCAGCACATGTCTGTGTGTATCAGCTATGTGACTGCATGTCATATGATCCTGACAGATTCACTTCTGTACTGCACAGCTGGGCAGTGGTTTTACCACCGCAAAGGATTCTGGGTAGCTATTTCCACTTCATTATGTCTGTCCCAACTTCCTGTCTAAGCCTGTAACTACGATAATGACCTGGCTGTCTCCCTGCATTGCCACGTGTTTCTAGAGCTTTTTATATACAAGATTCTTAAAATTAAATATCCTGGGGATATATCCTTTCTTTGCTTGGTATAACAAGAGTCCTTTTCACTAGAGTTTTTTTTTTTTTGTTGGGTGTAGGTCATGCAGAATTTTGTAATAGATTTCTACATTCCCCATGCAGCTAGTAGAGTTTATAGAGGGTCATTGGGCCTAATTACAAATATAGTGCTAATACCACCTATAGGAATATTAAAGTCACATTTGCTGTTATAAATGTAATTTTGCATGACGATAAGTAACCTGAAACCTAATAAACTGGAATATTGCCCTGTACTACAGCTCTTTCTATCTGTGTCAGGCAAATTCTTTACAATAATGGTGTTAAAAGCGTATTTAAGTTTCTTGGATTATGAATACATCCGATAGAGGTGAATCAGTAGTGTATAAAAACATTTTTTTGCATGAACAAATCCTAAAATTAACATTAATAAAATTACCCTGAAATTTGCAAATCTCTTTTGTTTATTGGGATCTTGATTTTGAGAAGGAATGCCCCTTAAAAACCTTAGCTAAATTAGCATAAAATTAATAATTAATCTCGGCCAATCGCAGGCAGCTATAACATTATTTCAATATCTGGGAAGTCAGTTTGTGCAGCAAAGGATCATCGGATTTGTAGTAATTTTTTGTTTACCTCCACAAGGAAGTAAGGAGGAGCTTAGATATTTCTATGTGGATCTCTGTATTGTGTGATGTTGTCTTAAAGATTTTGATATGGTTCAAAACATATAGTGTTTCTATTGGTCGGTACGTTGTGCCCATATAAGCACCTCTGGGAGTGTGAAAATCCAATTTTTTTTTTTTATGTATATAGAATGAATCTATGTAATGTTTGTTTCTGATATAAGCAAAATGTGTTAGCGTAGAAAAAAATTATGGCTGAGAATTAAATGACCACTCTAGTTGTATATTTAAGATTTTGAATGTAAAAAATAATGCACCCTCAATTTATTATTTATTATAGCACTTCTACTGCTGTGAATTCCACCATTTTGTTTTCTGCTGATCGGCTTTCTGAGATGGCAGGAAACTTTGAATGCGATGAAGCTTTGTCTGCAAAGTAGAACATGGCAATTAAAACTGCCCATGCTTTCAACTCAATTGATGGAAAGCTTGTTGGCTTACAAGGATATGCCCTCCTGTGAAATTAGGGAAGGGAAATGGAAAGGAAAAACAATCTGTACGGAAGTAAAGAATAATTGCATATAAAAGTAAAAAATATAATGGTTGTGATTACTTTACATTTTTGTTTTTATAGAAAGAATAAAAAGAGTTATTCAAAACTCCATATGGAAAAGAAAAAAAACATTAAAGGGATGTGGAAGGTTCCCTGTTTTTAATATTAAAATAAACTGCCTAAGTATTTGTTTGCATATCTAAGCATCATTTTATTAACAAGTGATTCAAATCTTTTTACTCACGGAAACCTTCCAAACAGTCCCTGCAAAGGTCCGCCCCCTGTAACTCACGCACACAGTGTTTCTGTAGTACTAGACACACTAGCCAAATTGCAGCATTTGAAAACCTGATTGAGAAGCACTCTGTCATTGGTTAGTACATCTAGTACCACAGAGACACTATGTGCATGAGTTACAGGGGGTAGACCCTTTTGTAGGGAGGGTTTGGAAGGCTTCCGTGAATGAATAGAGATTTTAAGCACTTGTTAATAAAAATGATATTTAGATTAAAATCTTTTTTTTTTTTTCACTCACGGAAACCTTTCAAACAGTCCCTGCAAAGGTCATCTAGTACTACAGAGACACTGTGTGCATGAGTTACAGGGGGGCAGACCTTTTGTAGGGACTGTTTGGAAGGTTTCCGTGAGTAAAAAGAGATTTTAATCACTAGTTAATAAAATTATGCTGAGATAAACTACCAAAGCATTTATTTGTATATTTTAATATTGAAAACAGGGAACCTTTCATATCCATTTAAACAACATACATACAGATATTTTTTATTATGTGGCCTGTATGCCTTCTTAAGGTTCCCTGGTGGTCCAGTGGTTAGGATTCAGTTTTTTTTTGTTTGTTTGTTTTCCCAATGCTGGGACCTGGGTTCAATCCCAATCATGGAACCAAGAGGTCACACCACTCTGAAGCCATGCAGGGTTGGGCCAGGTCAGTACTTGAATGTGAGACCACCTAGGAATACCAGGAGCTGTATGCTGTGGCCCACTGGAGAAGAAATTGGCAACCCACTCCAGTATCTCTGCCATTTAGACCAAGTGGATCAGCACGGTGTGTTGCGGTCCATGAGGTCACAGAGAGTCGGATACGACTGAGCGACGTATACACACATATGCCTTTCTAGACACTTTTACACCATACAATATTTTATATGCACAATTGTCTGTGCATGTTCTGGCCATTAATATCAATATATAAGAGAAGGAGCAGCACCATGTCATGCTTTGTTCTTGCAGGATGTTATCTCTATGACCGATATAAGGAAGCAATACCTTACAGGAAATGTAGTATTGTTTGTATTGTCCACAAGCAGAAGTGGTTGTGAATCAGTCTGAGGCATACAAGGACCACATAAGTCTCCTATGCACAATATTCCCTGTTGAACTAATATTTATAATGAACATAATGTTCTTGAAAAAAGGCCTACTCTTGTCATATATTCCCTTTTAAACTAAACTTTAAAAAAATTGGCGAATTCAATTTCAAAACGTTGCATTGCTGTAGCACATTACATTTCAAAAGTGTTAAATTTGCTGAAAGACACTAAAACGGTGAATGATTCATAAATACGTTCATTGATAAACATATTGGACATATGAACTTTAAAACAAATGTTTTCAGCAAATGTAAAACCGCTGAACTCATCATGAACGCTAAGAGGCTTAAATAATGGTT
This sequence comes from Discoglossus pictus, assembly GCA_027410445.1. Lineage (NCBI taxonomy): Eukaryota > Metazoa > Chordata > Amphibia > Anura > Alytidae > Discoglossus > Discoglossus pictus. The sequence continues at coordinate 59,793,902 of CM050174.1, forward strand.
TGAAAACGTGCAATGTAAAAAATATATATTATTTTATATGTAATTTTGATCACTGGTTTCCATTGATCTACTTCGTGGGGTGGACGGAAACTTGGAATTCACTCAAAACTTTGGTCTGTAAATGAGAATGTGACATTCACAACTGCCAGTTATCTTATTAACATTAATGCAAAGCTCATTAGTTAACAAGGACATGAATTTTAAACATTTTAATTTAAAAATCTAAAGGCTGTGATTTAAAAAAAAAAAAAGCATTTGGCCCACTAAAATTTTTAGTTATTCAAAAAACAGTATAAAATAAAAAAATTACTAAAATGGCATAGTGATGCCCCTGCTAAAAATATACACAGGTTAGAGGGACATGGAGCACACTTTTAGCATTTTATCCAGCATGCTTTAAACATTATCAAAATTATTTGTTTGCAAAAATATTAAGAAAAAAATATTATATATGTTAAGTAAAACCTGTTTAAACTTAATGTAAACTAACAGCAAATGGATAGAGCATACATCGATGTGTATATATTATTTATAGACAAGCATGACTCATACAGATATATGTTAGATCTGTTAAACAATTTGAATCAGTTTTCCTCTGCTTTGAGGGCATCATTTAAAAAAAAGAAAACGTACACTGTTACATTATCAAATACCCTCTTTCATGTTCAACAAATAAAAAATGATTGCAATGTCTCTTTAAGTGTCTTGTATATTCCTAGTTGTTATCGCCTTTGAAATAAACTGTTCTGGTAGCAGCCTGTAATAAACAACTTGTGTTTCATTATTTTCTGTATAAAAAGTCTCTCTTTTGACAATAAAATTCAGTACCCTATTGTGTGGTGTTTTAATGAGATTTCTGCCTGAAACCTGCTTTATCTGATTTATTTACCATGTGTTGTCTGTGCTATTTGCTCGCACTTTCATGTTGAGTATCCATTTACGTACCCAGGTTAAATTGTTTTTTTTTGTGGTTTAGACAATGGAGAGTGTTTGCACCCTTTTGTTATATTTTTTTTTTTTGAAGATAACATTTCATATTTTCTCTCGACATTGTCTTTTACTTTTTTGTACTATATGCTTTAAGAATTGTGCATTTTCGTACCCATTTTAATTATAAAATCGCACACATTTTCTATAATATAACACGCTCTCTGTGTAAGCACACTATGCAGGTCTTTTATCTTTTTTATTATTGTGAGATTTATATAGAACTTTTCACTCTTCCTGAAAACATGCCCAGTATGATGGGGGAGGTTGGGGTGTTATGCCACTTAGTCTAGTTTGCTAATTATTTCAGCACATTTTAACTTGTTGGTATATTTATACACACTGTTGACAGGCAAAACCAGAGTGTTTCAATCAGGCAGTTTTAGTTCTCCATGCTTTTGTTTAAAGGGACATTACATTTTATAAATGCTGCTCCATACCGTGAAACTGAGCAATGCAAAGCAAGTGACAAAAAATGTCTTGATTTTCTCTATTTGATGCATGTTTCACAGTTTTTATTATTTTATACAGGTAAACCCCACTTTATGCCCCCCCCCCCCCCCCCCCCGAGCGCTCTTTTCTCTTCTAATTCCCCGCTTAGAGCTAGATTTTGCAATAGGGCAATTTTTGCGTGCCAATTGGTGTTTGTTGCTTTTAAATCTCTGCTTAGCACTGTAATATTCGCCATATTACTCTCTGAGCGATATGATGTTAAAATGGGGTATTCCTATATATCAATGCGCTTATGCCCTCTGTTTGCTGTAAATGTTGGTATTTTCCATTTGGTTTCTTCAGACATACTAACCCAAAGGAAACATTTGCATTGAGTTTATAATTGTAATGTTCCTTCAGGATTTCAGAGTTTATAGCTTTGTTTCTTCATAAACTTAAAATCTTCTTTCTTCAAATATTGATTTATTCATAATCCAACTTGCTATTTGTTTTTTAGCCCCCAAATGGGGTTATCCTAAGTGACTTTTCCAGTGTTGCGCCCATCTAACAGAGCTTTGGCAGCCATTTTACATTTACCTGGCAGATATAAAGCATCAATAAAATATGCCCAGACTTGTGGTTTCACCATTTGTATCTACTACATACACATAGCCCCAGGGAACAAGAACTGCAGAGGGGAGTTTAATATACTTTTTTTTATAAAAGGATTTTCCCTCAAGGCAGTATTGTGATGCCATGCTCATAAGACACCAGACAGGCTGTTGCAACTCCAGTGCTCAAATCATTACCCGGCCATGGGGCCATTTCCTGTGCTAAAAGACATATTGGTCCTGTTCATGTTGATACCAGCCTGCATTTCCTAATCTGTACCTGTGATGCAGTGTACTGCAATGAGTAGGGTTGCTCAATATAATGCAGTGTAGTAGAGGGCTGTATTGCAAGGTGTGTTAAGGAGTTGCTGTGTGTGGCAGAATGGCTATGTGCTGCGAGAATGCATGTTGCAAGGTGTCCGGCAAAATTGCTATGTGCTGCGAGAATGCATGTTGCAAGGTGTCCGGCAGAGTGGCTATGTGCTGCGAGAATGCATGTTGCAAGGTGTCCGGCAGAGTGGCTATGTGCTGCGAGAATGCATGTTGCAAGGTGTCCGGCAGAGTGGCTATGTGCTGCGAGAATGCATGTTGCAAGGTGTCCGGCAGAGTGGCTATGTGCTGCGAGAATGCATGTTGCAAGGTGTCCGGCAGAGTGGCTATGTGCTGCGAGAATGCATGTTGCAAGGTGTCCGGCAGAGTGGCTATGTGCTGCGAGAATGCATGTTGCAAGGTGTCCGGCCGAGTGGCTATGTGCTGCGAGAATGCATGTTGCAGAGTGGCTTATGTGCTGTGTGTTGCGGAGTTGCTGTGTGTTGCAAGGCTTCCTAATTTCTACGAGTAATGCAGGTGAGAGTTGCTCAATATAATGCAGTGCAATAGAGGGCTGTATTGCAAGGTTTATTGCAGAGTGGCTGTGTGTTGCAAGGTGTGTGGTGGGGTGGCTGTGTAAAGCAATGCAACGCAGTATGTCAGGATGTAGGGCCTCTCCTATCTTAAAATCAGGTGATAATGTAAAGGGCCACTGTAGCTGGAGAAAAACTTCATATGTTTGTGAAGTATGTAAAAATCTAACAACAAGAGTATCTGTGTTAGCCATGAGCATGACCATTTGTGAAAGTTTAACTGACTGTTACTGCTTATGACATGGGAGATGCCTTCTTGGGCTTCTGGTACTTTGAGGAGCAGTGCTATTCTACTGGGACTTACTCTTCTGTCTAGTTCTCTTGTCAAGTGGCTATTTATCGTGATAGTGATTCAGCATTATCAAATCTAAATGCTTGCTTACTCCTAGGGTTGCAATCGTTTTCGAAATAAAGACAATGCCCGCTGTCATTAAAACTGAATACAGTAGAAAAAATTAAAGTCTATATTTATTTATTTTAAACTTCCTAAAAACCTTTTGCACAATGTCAAGTCAGGTTAGAAGCACACTATAATTAATTACACTTTGGTGGTCCTTTTAACATTTTGACTTGCACAAGAAATTGACTTAATTTGATATTTTTTTCGTAATATGGGTGTGTGACTGTGAGGTCATTACATTTGAGGATAAAGCTTTGTTAATTTTAACATGACCCATATAAGAAAATATTTTAGAAGTTAGAGCCTTTATAACATAGACACACAATGATTGCACCATGTTGTGTACACTATAATATTTAAACATACAGCAACAGAATTAAGCTAATTTGGCTAATTCCTATTTTGTGTTTGGCTTTGGCATTAAAACAATGAACTGATTTGTTTGCAATTTCTCATGTTGTAACACGCTCTGCTCCAAATTAAAGTCTTGATCACCTTCCCAGTTTTGCTGCGATTGCAATATTTCTGTCTGACTCAGTCCTTCATTTAACCTTCAAGCATATCTGTGTTGTGCTCCCAGGAGAGCCTGGCCTGTTGTATTTTATTTGTGCACATTTTAATTTTATTTATGTGTTCTAATTTCAGTAAAACAGTCTTTCAGTTGGGATTATGTTGCAAGGGTAATTGCACAAGTCTCAATTTTAATTTGTGCTATTGCTCATTTTGATTTAAACATAGGAACCACTAGAATATTTTAAAATATATTTTTTTTTTGATCAGGACAAAGAGATTGAGATGGATAAATATTGTTCATGCTGTATTTTCCTAAACACAGGCAGTTATTTATGGCATGGTCCTTTTTGATGCTCTGTGCGGTGCCAATATTATGACAGGCTGAACTCTCACTGCCCGGGTGGCAAGAACCTATAGCCCTCCGCAAGACAGCTGTCTGGGCCCCTGTTCAAGCTGTCACTTCCTCCAGTCCTGCTCAAGCTCTCTCATGCATGAAGAGATGGGCAACCCTTGATCTCCTTGTTCTTGTTCAGTCTGCCGATGTGTTTTTGGTGCCTACTACGAATAAGTGCTACTTGTATGGCCCGAATAATTCCCAAAAGATGGTGAGAATTATTGATGCATGTTGTGACTGAAATACAACATGACTTGGGCCTCTCCTACTTGTTCGTTACCTCATGCCACTCCTTTTTGAAACTCAATGGCTTGTGGATACAATTATCACTTATGAGACTGGCAGGCTTTTCGTAACTTTTATATAACATTTCGTAAAAAAAATATATATATATATATATATATATATATATATATATATATATATATATATATATATAATTACACCATAGACCAATGTAGAATACAAGTTAAGAGTGAGAAGTAAATGTTTTGGTGCCATGCCTTCCAGACTTTCAAGGTTTGTCAAGCCCTGCCCTATGGAACGTCCTTTCTTGTGTACTTAAAAAATCTTCAAAAACATTCCCTTTTTAAGAAAATTTAGGTCACATGTACCCTTTATGTACAACCCATAAACTCTAATAAGGCCAGCTGTTTGGCTGACTAATACTTCCCTCTGAAGTACTGTAGCCTCCATTTTGTAACGAACCCTGCATTCTGACTGGACATTTCACCTGTTTTATGTATGTGAAATGCATGGCTCTTCACCCCCCCCCCCCTCATGGTACACAGGCTTTTCTTCCCCAAGATTAAACAATCATATTCTTTGCAACTAAGCATGATTCTTCTTTACATACTCCTCTCTTCCCTACAATGACTTTAACCACAATTAAATATCTCAGAAACTTGTGCAGCCATTTTAAGGACTGGCCAGCAAAATGAGCTATGGCCCATGGAATATCACTGTAAACATCTATTTTATTTTAAAATATTGGAACTGGTGTTAATTCCTGGTGTAAGAGCAGATGTTCATATTTGTTATGTCTTTTTGTAAAGGGCAAATTAATATGCTAGCACTTATTTAAATGAAGGATTTTTCTTAATTACATAGCAAGTGCAATATTCAGTACAGGCTCTTTGATCTTCCTTTCGCCGACTATTTTCTTACAATACGTCTTTAATGAGCTGTCTCTACTCCTTGTCTGTAATGCTGCAGTCATTAATTCCTGGGTATGTTTTTTTAATGAAGTGGAGTAATGACCCTTGAGGTGGCAGCCTTTACTGATTTTTAATCAGTTTTAATATGCTGTACTTAAAATATATTTAATTTCAGCAAACGGTGAGGTTGTTTTGATTTCCAAGAAGTTGGTAACTTCCGTCCTGCAACTTTCTGTAGGAAATGTTTGTATATTCATTAGTAAATCAGAGAATCCAAGACTCTCCAGAGATTTGGTGGTGGGCTATATTGTGTGTCCATATAGTCTTCAAGCTCATGTAGCAGGATAGAATGTGCTTTGTCAAAACAGGATATCCATTTCCCATTGTATTCGGTGTTTATTTAATAACATAATGGCTGCTCTTATTACATGATCTAACTCTCTAATCTTCTCTTTTTAGGATGAGATTGAGGAGCTGAGGTCAGAGATGCTGGAGATGAGAGATGTCTACATGGAGGAGGACGTATACCAACTGCAGGAACTCAGACAGCAGTTAGAGCAGGTCCACAAGACCTGCCGCATCCTACAATACAGACTGAAGAAGGCTGAGCGGCGTGGATTGAGGGTGGCACAAACTGGTCAGGTGGATGGCGAGCTCATCAGCACTCTGGAGCAAGATGTTAAGGTAACAGATTTGTCTCCTATAGCTTGTAATAGATCCTTTTTTAATTGCACTGCTTCCTCTTTGTCTTTCTGCACCTTTTGAAGAGAAAAAAACAACAAGATGTGTTCCTTTATAGATGCATCATTAATTGAACTGCAATCAAGGTACTTTTAATCAATGTTGCATCCAATATCTATGTATTCGGTGCAGACAAAGCTGTTGCCATTGGCTACCAAATTGATTAAACCACTTGGTCTTGACCTGCAGCATATCTACATATGCAACCTCAAGCAACACTGCTTATTGCTTATCCCTAATTTCCTTATCACTAGCCTTCTAAACCCACTTCCTCATTATAATTATGAAATGTTCATCTGATGATCCCTGTATATATGAAAGGAATTTTATTATCATCTTCCAGACTTTCAAGAAATGAGTATACTTTTCAATTTTAGGTCGGTGGATTTGCAGGACCTCTTTCAAGTGTTCATAAGACAGTGAGAAAATAACTCGCAAGTCACAATAAAAACTGTGACACACTGAGCACGTAGCCACCATAATTGTGACATAACATTAGAGTAGCACCGGAGACAGCACTACGGTCACCTATTACTATGTCCCTTTGTTGTTACTATGTAGGACCTATTTAAAAATGTGTCATTGTAGTGAGAGACTGTCCTAATTGCTGGCATCCAAACATTCCTGCTGGCCAAGGAGGGATTCTTTTAAAAGCGGACCCACCATTTGCTGGTGTTTTATTACTGATGGCAGCAGTTCATATATCACACTTCTTAATATGTATACACCGAGTAGAAACTCTCTCCAGAACAGAAACACATTTGGAATCTCCATTCTCTAGAAAACTGGAAAGAAGTAGAAAGTAAAAGAGACATGGTCCGGTATAAATGAAGGAATGTGTCCTTGTAGGTCCACTGTAGTTCATGGCTAACAGAGCTGCTAATGTTTTTGTGCTGTTTTTTCTTGAACATAGATATTTTTAGAGAAAATCATAGTTTTTCAAAGCTATTTATGTAAAGAAGTGTCTATTCTATATTGTTTCACCAATTCCATATAGCTTGGAGTCTAAAAGGTGTGGTTATTGTAAATGGAGGCATGGATAAATAGAAAGAAATGCAGGTGGAGTTTCTCATATAACTCTATGGATTGACACTTGCCACCCCTAGCTTGCAACAATAACTGCAAACCCTGCTCATGTTGGAATGTAAACACCCCTCTCAAAAACACTCAACCTTCACCAAAGGATCATAGATGCGTCCAGTAGAGGCATTTTTTTTTGTTTTTAAACTAAGGCTGATGGGCTTAAAGTTTTCATAGTAGTTATTTTAATTTGAGACATACTCCAAACAGGTACAGATCCTCTAAAAGAGGGACAGTTGGGAGGTATTTTCGTGCCATTCTGTTCCAGTGTTCGTGCTTGATGACTGTGAATCATGTCTCCAATGTGTCACTATACCCTGGTGTGTTGTGCATGGTCCCTTAGAGTGGGACTGGTTTCCATTGTTTGTGTCATTGACACCCTGGGGACCGGTCGTGCACAGTAACCAGTCTCTAAGCCTGTGCCATATATCATGGCTCCTCATCTACCAAATCCCCGTGCTTAGCCTTATCCGTTTAACTCTTCTGTAGCCTGTAAATGTTCTGCTTTGCTCCTGTTTCACTTCCATTAATGAGCATCAGTCTCCTGTGTATTATAGGAAGTCAAGGCTCTTCCCGGGTTGCCTGGCAACCACAGTGCAGACCCCGGCCTATGTTTACATTGCTGACTTCAGCCTTCCTATTTCACATGGCTCTATTTTCCATTATCGCACGGCTTCTGTGCTGCCAGTTTCTTCCCCTTCCAAACAAAGACGCTCAGTATTATAGAGGCCAACGGCTGCAAGAGGCCCAAAAAATGCTAATATTTTGGTTGCATGAAAAACAAATGGGAGGAAGCCCATACGGCTTGAAACACTATTATGGGGAATATTGGAGAGGAGTATATTATTATTATTATTTGTATTACTCTTTATTTATAATGCTCCAATATTTTAGTGAATAACCCCTTCCCTGCTAAAAACTATTTCTCTAGTATGGGACACAGTTCATTGATTTTTAGCACTGGTGCGTGAAATATAGAAATATATGTATATTCTTCATTAAGACACCACATGCTCACTTTACTTTGTTGATATATATATATATATATATATATATATATATATATATATATATATATATATATATATATATATATATATAAATAAATTATTATTTTTTACTAAATAAGAAATAAAACCTAATATTCTAGAGTGAATGCCTCCATCAGGATCAGTATCTCAACTAAAATGTATAATAATAATTAATATGTAGATTTTCTCCTAATTGGACTCCTAATTGCTTTACAATTCTTCCTTAGGAATTTGCAGAAATCCCTCCTTTATATAAACAGAATTTGTTTCTTTAAAATTGCCCATAAAGCAAACACTTGTGTAATGAAAAAACTCCTATTGGTTTCCATGTTATAATCTGATTCTTTTTCTCATATGAGAGAAGAAATGCTCATATTATAGATACATAGACCCTCATTCAATTGCAATTTTTCCAATTGAATAGGGCTCTAAATAAGCACATAGCATATATTTTTTAAAGAAGTTTTTAGTTAGTAAGCATCTATCTAAAAGCAAGGTTTTCACTAAATAAAAACTTCTTTAAAAAAAATATGCTATGTGCTTATTTAGAGCCCTATTCAATTGGCCAAATCGCAATTGAATGAGGGCCATAGTAGTTAGATTTCTGTATTGTTTGATAGTATAATAAGGCATTCCATTTTTTTAATTTAAATTGCAAATTGTTGTTTTTGTCTTAAAATCTGTCCAAAAAGTATAGGCTTTACCATATTGGGGAAAAAATAACCGGTTAATTTAGATTTTTAGATATCTGTATAGTTAATAATGATGCTGACCCTATTTACAAGTCAATATTTGCTAGGGCTGGAGTATACTAATGTCAGTCACACGAATACTGCAGGCAATTCCTCTTCATTCATGCGTTAGGGGAATTTTCTACATGTTAAATGTAGGTAACCGGCTTAAAAAATACAAAAATATTCATAAAATATAAAAATTGAATTCAAGTATTTTAAATATCAATGTCGTATCCGTAATAACCACATTCAACACACTTTATTGACCTCATTTTGTTAACTTCTCCCATAGGGATGAAAGGTATTGTTCTTCCTCTTTCTGCATCTTCTGTGAGTAATTATGCCAGTGTAATTTTGTTTAAAGAGATTAAGGGGGAGAGGCAATTATCAGATGATAATTGAATACTGCTCCTTTAAGTCTTTTATTATACCAATAGCTTCTGAGCATGTTGGGACAGGGTCCTGAATTATACCACTTGATTATAAGCTCGGAGACAGGGTCTTTCATTATATTCTAAGTTCTCTATGTCAAGATCTTGCACCTATTCTTCCGGTGTATCATTACTCTTCTTTTTCTGCTGCTTTGTAATTTTTATTAGATCCTTGACAGCTGACATGACAATACCATGTACAAATATACTATAATGTGATTAATAAAAGTCACTTTTTTCAAATATATTCAGTGAGCATATTTATGTTTTAAAAATTGCTTATTTTAGCCTAGATTGCTGATCTTGTTTAGCACTAATAATATTTTTTGATGACGGAGACCGGACAATCAAAGAGCTGTTGCTAAAATGTCCATTCAGCCCAAGTCAGAATTTTTTTAACCCTCTGCTAGTGACACCAAAAATAAGGATAATGAAATACATTGGAGGAGCATCACATTCAAGATGTGGCCAAAACAGTGGTTTTCTCAATAAAGATCTTTTATTTTTAAATTTAGTTTTAGTACTGACAAGTTTACATCACGGAAATGTTACCACAGCCCTTTAACCAGTTGTTAACATTGGAAGAGACCAACCATAATAAACATGGAATGTAAATGTGTTTGCAAAGGAAATATTGTGCTCCATATCTGAATGTCGGCTATTGCTTTTGAATTCATAAAGGACATTATAGTTATATTGTGCTAATTTAAAAAAAAAATTGCATGCTCTACGGTAAAATAACAATAAAGCTTGCTATTTTGGTCATATAGTCTTTCTGATACACCCACAAAAGGGCATTCTAAATTTTATTATTGAAAGGTACTTACAAGTAATTACTTGTTAGCCCCTAAGCCATTGCGTTAATTGTCTTGAGTGCATTCGCATGCACACAAAATAATTGGCACGCTCAGACCCAAGTGACTGCAATGGACCCAATGCATTAGGTGCCAATCAGTAATTAAGGCATCTTTCATTAACAAAATATTAGAATCTTGGTTTGTGGGTAGATAAGAAAGGGCCGACTGACTGCTAAATATTGTAAAACTTAATTGTTTACTCTCTAAAGATGCATTTTGATTTACTAATATTCAATTGATGGTATAATTTTAAAACTACAGGTAATCATTGGAACCTCCATGTGTCACTTTAATAAGGAGTTGGCTTGTAAAATAGAGATCTCCATTAGTCCTATTAAAAACTGACAAGAAGAATTGCCACAGCAGCAGTTCTCATCAGTCGTTGTTCTTGAGGACTAGCCGATAAAGTCTCAGCGACTGCGACTGTCTGTTGAGAAGCATTGCTTTAAACTACACAATATCATTCCTGTAAGAGAGAAGTTAGTTATATCTGCTCTAGAGAAAATACAGATGTATTACTCGTTATTGGACAGTAAAATTAAACAATACTTTGCAATGTTCGTTTAAAGCAAACACATAGTACATTTGTGTGTATGTTTGCCTGTCTAAAAATAAGTTAATAATCATATTTCCTACTGAGAATCTCAAGAAATACAGTGATTGCACTGCACTCTGGAAAGCTGGGCAGGGACATGCAAATGAGACCATAATGCATTTTCTTTAAAGGGACAGGGAAATATTTTTTTTCTTTGATGCATCAGAAATTTGGTATTTTAGAATATGTTTTTTTTTTTTAAGAATGATTTCAGAGCACAAAAGCTTATTCTGAAGTTCAACTGCTCATGACAGCCAATGAGATCTACAGACTAAAGTATTCTCTCTGCATTTCCTATGTGTTTCAATGAAGATTATTAAATAAAACTTGTTTGTTTATTTATTTATTCATGCAAAAAAAAAAAGTGCTCTTTTAAATTCCATGTAATCCAGTACCATAGTAAACATTGCATCTTTTATAGCATACGCTTGCCATGTATAATACATCTTTTGACGATAGATCAGAATGGATTTGCATGAGTTGGGCAACCTACTTACACACAGTACTGTTTCGATCTTTAGGATCTCATCTGTGTCAGGCTATCTCCTAACTCATGCTGTAGATTATCACCCATAAGTAATTTAACATATGGGCAAAAGAGTGATAAGCCCTCCACCAAACCAATAATACATTTGCATGTCTAAAATGAATTGCCGTTACTTTATACAGACATGTGCCTGCCTCCATAATCCAGCTGTGCGCTTTCAGGGAACGGTATAGCAGCTGGAATATTTGGATTTCAGTGTATTTCATCATCCAGGCTCTGAGCGCCAGAAGGAAAACCCATCGCTCTTACAGAAGCATGGTGGAATTTGTGACGCAGAGCAGGCCATCTCCCAACACACAGCCGTTTGTACTATGCTGTAACTGCAAGCCGCGTATAAAAGATTCCTGCTGCATTAATAAACTACGGGGAATTCCTGTGTTTCGTAATGCACGCGTTCCTCTGTTTTTTTTATATTTTTATACCCCGAAAACAAATATCCGAAGTAAAGTTTATAAGCTAGGATACTTTTAGTTTGTCCAGCTTTGGGTAGTGGGTTAGAGATCACTTTCAGAATATCTAAATTTAATATGACTAGAATTTTGCCTACTTTTATTATTGGACCACGGTAGTCCTATATTTAAAATCCTATTATTTCGACCGTCTACTATGTAAAAGAGGCAAACTGATTTTAGAATGTGATAAAACAGCCTCTTATTTATTAACTTTTATATGCTGCAGTGGAATCTTCCATTTTAGTTTCTACCGGTCTGCTTCCACAGATGACATAATAGCTTGAATGCAGACAAGTTTCTAGTTGTGAACGTGGCAACTAAATCTACCAGTACTTTCAGTATTAATATTAAAAAGCGTATTAGGAAAGAAGTAGACCTATTTATTAAAAGGATCAAAGGAGATCTAAAAAAGTTGAACTTGATGGACTATAAGCCTTTTTTCCTAGCTCCATTACTATCACATATAATAGTTGTCAAACTATGAGACGTCGTCCCGCTTTGCTTGGTGCGTATGACTTAGGCGATGTGCGCCAAAGGCACTTATCACCTGCAAGCCTCGCATAGCAAGGCGAGCCGTTAAGGCACTAAAACTCGCAGCACAAAGGCGATGAGCGCCAAAGGCGCCCATTGCCTGCTCACCTCGCAAAGCGAGGCAAGCAGTGAAGGCAATGAAACGCCTAGTAAACGGGGGATCGCCTTAGCCTGCAAGCAGTTCACGAATGCGGGACTTGGATAAAAAATATGAAATAGGAAAAATACCAAATTAACGGCCGAACCGGGCAAAACAAAAAACAATAAAAACACACCACATGCAAAAACATCACACACAGCATAGGGGAACAGCCAGGACGTCCGGGAGTGAGGTGGAACGCGAATTTATGTTGATATGGCAGAATATCGACACTCAAATAGGCTAAGCGAGAGAAAAAATGTCCGCCAAACAAAATAAAAACGAGGCTACATGACCCCGGACCGCGCAAAACACTGCCAAACGCGAAGCACTTTCACACGGATACGTACGAGGTACAAAATACACTATTTGCAAATGGCGGAAAATGCCTAACATGCAACTAAAAACATTACGAATCTACAATGGCGCTTTACACAACTAAACCAATGGTTTGCCCTCGCGCACGCAGCCTATTTCTAATGCACAGTTGGGACATTCATTACACTTTCTCCTCAGGGCAGCAACAGTCCAACTGTACATTGTATGCTTCCAGAAAATAGAAACAGATTGTTAGCTCTTCAGGCTATTGATTGCTGGATATATTAATTACAAGTAGGTAAAGTATATTAATATTTTATTAAGTAACAAATTGAATAATTATTAGTTAACAAAATATAGATAAATATAAATATCTGTCTTTGTGATGAGCGCCAAAGGTGCTCAGAGGAGTAAAAGTACACGAGAGGAGAGGCTCGCAATGAGCGTTGAAGGTCCTCAGAGGTAGAAAAAGCTTTACATTGTGTGGCAAACAGCATTGCCATAGCTTCAAATTGTATTGCCCTGTCATTTTTGACGGTCAAGTCGCTAGTGTAACATAAGCAGCTAAGAAAAGAATGCCAAATAATTGCAGATAAGCGTTTCAAATGTGAAGGTCGTGTTTATGTCTGGATGAAAAACGTTTTGTTATTAAAAATACCATACAGAAAAGAGGCTGATAAAATTGTCTGAATTTTAGGAGTAAGACAAGTTATAATCATTTTTAGGAGCCAGGTTATGTATTATGTGAAATATATGCTTAATGTTAGGAGTAACAATTTTAGGAGCCATGGCTCCTGTTATTATTCAAGCCCCAATATATTAAAAAAAAAAAATGACCAAATTTGCCGTTCATAGATTTATAGTAAGATTATTGTTGTTCAGTCCTTCAGTCGTGTCAGACTCTCGGTGACCATATCAACATGGCATGCCAGGCACATCTGTCTGCGTTTCTGGTTGTGCTTGTCCATATGGTTTTCTTGGCAAAGATACCGGCGTGCATTGCCAGTTCTTTCTCCAGTGGACCAAGATTTATCTGACCTCTCTGCTATGATTCATCCATCTTGGGTGACCCTACATGGTATAGCTCACAGCTTCATTTAGGTACGAGCTAGTGATCCAGAAAGGTAAGATGATACCATAAAAATAAATTGGATTAATCAGAGGAATATACCAAACTAACCCTAAGTGCCCATTTTACAATTAGCACTATTAATAGCATATTGGTAAGGAACTTTAAAACCTGTGCAGACACAAAACAGTATGCAAGTTCCTTTGGGAGTAAGCAATTTATTGAGCTTATGAATTTTTAATACATATCCCTTTGATGAACCAACACATGTCAGCTTGGGCAACAAGCAACATAAAAAAATTGAATATTCAGTGTGCAATCAAAAAAAGTAGTTTGCATACATGCAAAATGACATGCTAATTAATATATCAGATAAATATGAGTAAAAACCTCTAAGGACTAGTGAAGTGTTGCTGTCAGCCATTTCCTGACGTCATGTCCCATAATCTCTAGTGTGTTTCTATGTATAGATGTATGAGATGGTAGCGCTACACTCCGTACCCCTGGGTTCTTCTGTGGTTCCTGTGGTGGACCAACTGCTTCCCATGATAAAGTAAATGCCGGATACATTTTTTCCATCCCTGAAAATTAGTCATGAATTTTGAGGCTGCTGTAATTAGTTGGATATTTTAGTCTCAAGCAAGTGGATAAAAACATATGCGTACAAAAGGGAGGAATAGAATACATAAATCATTATAGACACACGGAAGGTGTATTGACTTCCAGTAGTTGTTTGAGAATGATTTGGGTGATAATCTCTGGATAATGACAGGGAGAAATATCTTGTAGCCTGGTCTCACCCAATGGAGTAATCTAGCCCCGAAATACCAGGCAATTCTACCCCGAAGAGGAGAAACCGCAGACGTACGTTTCGGCCTTCATTGGGCTTCGTCAGTGAGGTGTAGCTGATGACTCCCTAACTTATAATGTCCATAGACCTAACCTATTAGGGTTTCTCTGATTTAGCTCCACTATTTTATTTTTTATTATTTAAAGCTATATGACATCAACAAGTAAGCACTGTTTTGTTCTTTTTGAAATAAATGGTGGTCTAGGAAACAACTTTCATTATATGTATCAATCTACTGAAAATAAATAGTATCTCCCTTTGCTAAATTAAAAGGACTCCTCCATATCAAGTGGTTTTTTTTTTTAATGTGATTCTTAAAGAATATGAAAAATGTCCCATGGTGCTCTATTTATATGCAAATAAGTGGCTTACACATATTAATTATCATCTTTGATGTGCCAATTAGGGTTACAGTCTGCTTATCTATCTCTGTAGTGGCCAAAATAAAGACCTGCAAAGTTATCTGGCAATTAGACCTCTCTCCCACCCTTATCATGTTCCGTGAGCCACACATTATCAATCAGGAGCCCAAACTCAATTCTAAATATTACATCTTCTACAAAAACAGCTTTTATCCATTGCTATAATTTAATCGGAGAGGATTGGCTCAGAATCTTCATGTGATGACTCCTTATCTGTTGACTACTTTCAAGTGATATATTCCAGAGCTATGTGATTATCTAATATTTTCCATGTGCTCCCATTGGCATCCGTGTGAGATCAGGAATTCCTCCCATTTGTGACTTTATAATACACAGATCATCAATGACTTAAAACACTGTTCCCGGTGCATGCACACTCAAACTATAGTGGGCTATCGCCCTCCTCATATAGTTAAAAGGCCCCTGTTGATTAGGAAACATTTTACGTGATAGTGAAGTGTGTGTATAACATTTGCAGCTATGCAATCCAGGAGCATTAAATAATTTTAGAGAAAATCTTAATTTTAAAAGACTATTTAAGTAATGAAGATTCAATGATTCTGCCCACAACACTTCACTCAAGCATTAAGGGTATACTTAAGTGTTTTGTGCAGTGGGACTGGTAGAAGAGGAGTGGGGGATTTGCTATCCTTGCTGCATTTCATGTTTGACACCTACCCCTTTCTCACATATGGTGTTAGGCAGACCGGTATAAAGTAAGCTGCAAGGGATGAGGATGGGGGTGGGTTGAGGAGGGGGGTTGAGGAGGGAGGTTGAGAATGAGGAGGGGGTTGAGGAGGGTGATAAGGGAGGGGGGGAAGAGACACAGGAGAGAGAGGGGGGACACAGAGGGCACAAGAGGGACACAGGGGGCAGCACATTTCCCACCCTCGGCTTATACTCGAGTCACTCATTTTACCCAGTATTTTGTGGTAAAATAGGTGCCTCGGCTTATACTCGAGTATATACGGTATGTTCATTGTTAGACTTGCATCTTTCAAACATACTTAGGCGCTGACACAATAAGCTATTTGTGGCATTAATATGTTTAAAATTGCATTTTTTTCTTTGAAGGCATGAACTACATTGCTTGATCCTCTTTTTATAACCTGTTAAGTAACAGAAAATCTTTAAAAAAATAACTTCTTGTAAATCACCATTTTTTTAGTGGTCCGCTGAATAAGCAAACATGGTTAATTGGCCTACTTGACCAAGATGTCCTCCGATTGAGTATTTAGCAGGTCCGATCTAGATAAGTTAAAAAATTCCCTTTTTTTTAAATATAAAGTTATATTATAATCTTCAGTTCTAGATGTTGATATGGACTACTTTGCAATGTTGTGCACTCCTCTCTGCCAGAGAAAAGGGTTAATGCAATCCGTCCTCATTAGTGATATAAAGAGCAAATGTATCCAAGCACATTTACCTTGGATTTTCTTGTAAACGGTAGCCTGCATCCTTACTACCTTCTTACCCAATCAGCTGTCGGAAGGAGACCACCAGGCACTGGTTCCCGCATGTATTAAATGGTAAATTCTCCTGGGGGGTGCAAACAGGTGTGTGTATTTTTCAAGTTCTTCGAAGATGAGGGCTCTGTAACACACCCCAATTTGGTATTGATATAACACTGGTGGCCATGCCCTCTGATCATCACCCCTTCTCTCTTGTGTTACTGTCAGACAGCTGGGACCATCTTGTTCCATGATCTCACTTCCCCAGGGTATTTAGTTTAGTTTGTAAGGGAGGGGTTCATAATAAAATAGCCTGGAAAAGAAAATTAAAAGAAAGCTGACACCTAACATAAACTTTGATGCTAAAGTTCAGCTATGATACGCCATCCATTTGTTGCCTGAGCTGTCCTGTATAATCTATGCACAACATGGGAGCCGGAGAAAGCTTCTTGAAATCGCTGTTGCACTACAGCAGGTGCTGTAAAAAAAGATGTTGGGTTTTCTTTCATTATTTATAATTATTGTAGTAGTTATTAATGTATCTCTAAAATAATGAACATGCCTCTGGCTTGTAGTTAGGGTGCTGTACAACTGTATCACACGTGGAAACAGCATAAAACCCTGCGCCTAAAATATATAATGTGTCTCTAATTTTCTAAGTTAGGAAACTAACATTAGCAGCTGTGTAAACCGTGAGCATAAAATCATTTTAGAGATATTCATAATCTATTGAAGAGGAGGGGGCATTTGGTATATCATTGGTATTTGACACATACACCTTTCTACCACACATGCCTAGAAACAGGCAGTTACAATGTGAACTGATGTCCCTTCACCTGTTCATAAATAAAACACCACAGTTTCATGGATGCCGCCTTGAACTCAAGATGCATTTACATGTATTTACTTCTTTTTAAATAAAAACGTGCTATAATTAGAAAACAATTCATATACTCAACGTTGTTTTATACATATTTCTTTCATCATACAGTGGTCCTTTTTAAGTTGTTGTTTTCAGAAGCAACCATTCACACACTGCATTGTGGGAAATGTAGTCTACTTGATTAAAGATATTAACTTAAGTTAGGCAGAATTAAGATTTTCAATATTATACATTTATAAAGTATCATTTTTAGATATGTCGGCAAAGGCAAAAGAAAGCATTTTTCTATTGTTTGGAAACTAATTGTAAAAACGGGCCAAACTAACTCAAGCTGTGTTTTTCAGGTGGCAAAGGATGTCTCTATACGTCTCCATAATGAGCTGGAGGTGGTTGAGAAGAAGAGGATAAAGCTGGAAGAAGAGAATGAAGATTTGCGCCAAAGGCTGATCGAGACTGACCTGGCCAAGCAAGTCCTGCAGAATGAGATGGAAAAAACTAAGGAGGTGAGGGATTAGCCATAAGGAAATTATAACTGTTAAAAGGGAATCCAGAGCAGTAGTTATCAACTGTTTGATCTAGGGACCAGCTGTTTATCATCCAGTGCCCATTCAAGATGCAGAATGTTTTTAACCAGTTGATACACTACATTTGTAATTGCTTTCCTTGCATCTATTTGTGTTTCTTGTGTCTGCCCATAGAGGAAACCATTTTCTGTGCAGCATTTGTCTTGTATGGTTGTATCCTGATATATGCACCTCATAGTGGAAGGCTCCTCAACATTTAAGCCATATGGGATTACATCATTACTGTAGATCTTTTCTTTGGATTCAACAATCGAATCGTTTAAACAAAACACCAAGGACCTTCCACCTCCTTTTTTAAGTCTGTCTTGTGGATTTGACAATTTTGATCGGTTTCAGTATTATTGCCCCAATTTCACATGGAGACTGGATATCACGTAGTTCTCTCATCACCTCCATATGAACTCCCGACCATACTCTATTTCCAGACTGACATGCTACCACTATCTCTTTCCAATCCCATACACTGCCACCAAACCCATGTACTGCCACTCTCTTTTTGTTTTTATCAGTTCACTGCCACTCTTTCCATATTCTCTATTTTCTGTCTTTCTCCACACAAACGCACACCGCTTTATCTCCATATCCCACTCTTCTCGTTCTTCACTTCTTGCTGTCTCTCCTCATTAAAAATGAACACACTAGAATGGTAAGCAACCCAACCGGTTCCACTTGAAGGGCGGCACATATGGCCCCAGAGTTGTAGAAAGGACCACACAGGGTTGTTAGCGGTTTGTTTACCCATACCAAAAACTGTAAAATCACTGTGGGAGAGAGATAGAGGTGGGTTAATTATCAATTGAGGTATAGATAGTGAGGATGTGTGTTTTAGAGAGAAAAGAGTGTGATTTGCTAGTTGTGGAGATATAAAATGGACCCTATAATGTTGAAAAGGGACATTTTTTCCCCAAACAGATATAAGCTGTCGGTCGCACAAGACATGTCTAAGGGCCACCTGTTATCAACCGCTGTACTAATGGGAAAAATAATGCTAAATATCTGTAACCTGCAAATAAACATGAATCCTAGTTTTCTATCTATCAGAATTCAGATTAAAGCAGATAAATAAAGACCTGGTGGGTGGCAGTGGGCCATACACCCACACCGGGCTTCAAGAACTGGGTTACATCTTTGTCTAAACCACAATATGTAATAAATAACTAGATTATTCAGTCCAATTGCACAAAATTTGACGTCTTGCTTCACAGACAAGGCATACTCTTACTACATCCATCTGATTCTAAATTAAAATGTATTAAGTTGAAATAGAAATTCTCTATAGAACATCATTGACGTTGCATAGCAAAAATAAACATGCTATAGAAGACAATTCTATCTACTTAAACGTTTGGCTTAATTGATCCTCAGGATAGCCTTATTCCTATCACAGGAATTCTTGAATGTCTTTACTATTTTTCTCCCTACTATATCAGCTGGAAGGCTCTTCCAATTATCTGCCACTTCTTTTTAGAGCATAATTTTAATTGTACAAACTGATGATAAACACAAAATTGTTGTTTTGTGAAGCAATTGTTTCCATAGATAAATCCCCTCCTCTGCTGTGGCAAGAATATTGATGGAACAGAAAAATACATCTTGAAACTTTTTTTTTTATTATTTTTTTTTAAATTTGTCTCTGGCTAAGTGGGGTTAAAAAGGAGAGAAAAAACTGAAGGAAAAAAGTAGGCAGAACGATTAGATCATAACCAGCTGGAGGAGGTCTCTTAAACGGTTCTCATTTAAAAAAAAAAAAAAAAAAAATGTAGCCGGCAACAGTTCAGAAATAAACAAAGAGCACATTCAAAAAATGCTCCGGGTTTCTTAACGTGGCAGGGGCCCAGGCTTCGTGTGAGAAATTCTCTGAACATCTGTATGGCATGGAGATGATGTTTTTAAGGGCAACTACGACTCCCTCTGACTAATAAACATTTTACATAAACCATATAAAAAAAGTTTTGTTATATATTGGGATATAGGGGACAAGGCATCGCTGGATGCTTAGAGTAGAATATAAAAGGGTCAATTAGAGTTAAGGTTGCTTTTAACACTACTAATATAAAATCCCGTTCTCCATATTAGTCTTTTTTTGACCTTGTCTACAGTGGCCCTGATAATATGAATAATTATTCCCATGACTGCTATTTTAGTTGCCATAGCAGTATTTCAAATAACAGAATTTGGTCATATAACGAATTGCCTCAAACCATTTGCCATGTTGCAGGCCACAGACAAAAGTGCTAAATTAAATGTATTATTATAATTTATTATTAAATTGACTAATGTGCCTCATAGGTTGTTAATGGAAAGTTCAGTAAGATCTACACTGAGAAGCAGAACATCTTTCAGACAAGAGGGATGCTTGAATGATCTGTTCTCACCAAAAAATAAACATAATAAAATAAATAAAATGTTGCCAAACGCAAAGTGTGAAAATACCCTATCCTAGATGAAAAATGACCATCTATATAAATTATTTTGTTGTGTTTCATGAAATTATAAATAATATAGTTACATAGTATTTAAGGTTGAAAAAAGACTTTCAGTCCATCAAGTTCAACCTTTTAAGATCTCCTCTGATTAACTATTAATTAATTTAGTTGTATAACTAATAAAAAAGAAAAAAAAAATCAATTCCCTCCTGATCCCAGACACTGGCGACTGGGCTTCCTGTCTTTTTAGCCAGCTCTCAATCCATGAGCAGATATTTTCTGCAACTCCTGTATCTCTTAGTTTGCACAATAGTCTCCCATGTGGCACTGTATCAAAAGCCTTTGCAAAATCCACTGAATTCCACTGAATATAAATCAATAAAACATTATTTTAAAAGAGAAACTTTCACTTTTTGAGAACTTGCGGTTGTATGTAAAACAGGGCAAGACAATATATGACTCAATATTATTTAACACCATAAATGACAATTTACTGGGAGCGGGGGTCCTAAAATGTGTTCTTCTGGCTTATAAATATTTTTCCAAAGTATAACATATCTCTGTGAAGAGGTTCCTTTCAGCCTGTCAGGAGCCAGGAAAATTTACAGGAGACAAAGTGTTAGGTGTTTTTGTCCACCCATCTTTTACACTGTGGTGCAAACAGGACCTGAACGTTTAAAGGGACGTGCAGTTAACACATTTTCTAGTTGGCATTTGAAAAGCGTATTCTAAATTTTCCAAAACTTGTTGTTTTATCGCATGAAAAATAAGTGATCTGAAATTTTATAAAGAAAATGGTATTGAAAACAAACAATACACAAACTTGACATTTTTAGCAAATAGTTTTATATAATTAAGTTGTGCACACCAAGGATTTGTTGTTTTTGTTCAATCATTCAGTTGTGTCCGACTTCTGCACACCAGGCACATCTGTCTGTGTTTCTGCTTCTGCTCTTCCATATGGTTTTCATGGCAAAGATACTGAAGTGGGTTGCCAGGTCCTTCTTCAGTCTGACCTCTCTGCTATGACCTACACATCTTAGGTGACCCTACTGGTATAGCTCACAGCTTCATTGAGGTATACCTGGCACTTCACCACAACAAGGTAGCGATCCAAAAGGTGACACCAATGATAGACGTAACATTTTTAAAATTCTTATAGTTTGCTCCGTTTTATACCAGGGTTCAGTCTGCAAACTTCAGTATTTTTTTCAAACTGCATCAACTTTTCATCCCATAATATTATCTGTAATATTTAATAGGCTATCAAAAATGAGTGAAAATATTACCTTGTGTCCCGTTAAACCAGTATATTTTACATATAGGTAAAACTGACAGATTAATATCGCTTATTAACCAAATGGGACATAGCCTCTTCCTACAGTATAATAGGTCTTCGCAATTTTCCATTTTTAGAAACACTCTATTTGCACAAGCCTGGGAAATATGGGAGCCTGAACAATGCAGTATTGTCTCTCCTGTCGCAGGCATGTTTAATACACAGCTTTTTTTTATTATTAAGCCAGTCTGACATGTTTGGGCCAAAGTGTGAAATGTTAGCCAGCAGGAGGTGAGGAGATCAGGGAGTTAATGGTCTGTTGGCCAAGACTGGAGCCTTCCCATACAAGCTGTGAAGAGCAGATGGCGGCCGGCGTGGGGATTTCATGCAAATAACATTATTAGGAAGGAGATCATGTACTTTGTTCTTTATCTACTTATTTGGTTAGGGATATAGACATGTCTGTTGTGGTTGCTACAATGATGCTGTGATGCTCCGGGAACTTTATTTGCAGATGCAAATCAAATACGTGCATGGAGATGATACATACGGTAGTTAAAAACATGAGAAGGAAAAGAACAATATGGTGAGACACAATCTATAAGACCTAAGCTGTGATGAACTCTCTAGATTATGGCCATGTTTCATGATATTGCTTTTTCTGTATAGCCTCTCTGTGTGGAGGTGCAGTGACACTCTAATACCTTAAGCGATTCAGGTTTTAAAGCCATTTTAATATATTAACACCATCTATAAATAAAGAATATTTCTGTTTTGCAATACATTAAAAGGACATGGCACACTATTTTTTTTTCATGCATATTAAGATTTTTAAAGATTAAACAAAATTATGAAAAATATTAAGTAAAACCTGTTTTGACCCCTTTGAAACTAACAGGAAACATATAGAGTATATGCATGTCCATTACTATTTATTATTATCATTTGTTTGTAACGTGACAACATATTTCTCAGCACTATACATGGGGTAAGTACAAGGCAAAAAACAATAGCAATATTAACACATCGCAGAGGATGGAGGGCCTGTCTTTGAGTTTATAATCCAGTCTCCATGGTGCACCAAAACACCTTGCAATATTGAAAACTCTCAAACTTACAATCTGTAGATTTCATTGTCCGACAAGTATGTGTCATACAGCCCTTTGCTGTTCATTGGCTGACAGAGGAAAGCCCCCAGATCAGTGAAGATTTGAATCTGTTTTTGTTGTGTTTTGAAAGCTTCATTGGAAGAAAGAAAACACACAGTGGTACATTATGAGATACCCACTTACAGATGAAACACATTAATGTCCATTTAACTTTTTATCATTCTGAAAGGTCTGTTAGTTACCTTTTATGAACAGATAAATTAAAGTATATTGGGAAGCAGGGTGTCATAACTGATAAAATGTGGCTACTAACTCCTGTGTTTGATCTGTATATATATATATATTTTCATGCACCATTCCCTGGCTCCTAAGAAAACCTTGCCTCCTATATTTATGTCAACACCTGCATTATAAGGTCATTGCAACAGGTTTCGATTGGACAACATAAACAACTTTTTAGCTTGTGTGGGACCATTTAGGACTGCATCCCAGTCAGAGTTGATGGCTTCATTAGGGGGGGGGGGGGGGGGATTTAAGCAGGACATTGGTTTGAAAGTAACTTTTAATAGTGAATATTGTTCCTCTAAATGACTGAATATTAATTGCATTAATGGTTACTGCTTAATTAAAGCATCCCGCTGTTAGTTTATCCCACTCGGCCATAACTAAAGCAACACCGAAATAGCTGAAAATTGTATTTGCCTTATCTCGACTAATAAATTGAACACACTTTTTGGTTAGTATCTCTGTAAAGCCTTTATCGGCCTTTGATTATTAGTTTTACCTTCCAAAAAGTGATAAAACATAAGCTTGTAGATGTACAATATATTCCCAAGGAACCCTTGCTTGATCTGCATTGTGATAAGATGGAGGAGAAAACAAAGCTCAAAGACCTTCCATTCGCAATGTGTTAATAGATTTTGCCTTGTACTTAACCCATCTGTAGCGCTACGGAATATGTTGGCATGTTATAATTAAAGGATAATAATAATAATAGCCCCCAGTAAGAGATTCTAGACCCCCCTCGGTGCCTCTCTGCTGCCCGTCTGTCACCTTCAATGATCTCACTTTGACATTAACCGTGACAGGAGCCATGTGGCAGCAAAGCAGCGGGTGTGGGGGGTAATGAACAGGGATTTAATAAGTAGATTGAGGCTACGTTCAGTGTTTTATTGTTGACATTTTAATCTTTTGGTTATCTGGGTCGATCTAGTCTTGCCTTCAGAATCTGGAAGACTTTCAGTTCTGGACAAAAAAGCTGGTTCTGTGTTTGAATAAGTTGACATTTATAGAAGTGAAGGACATGTTAGGGTTAAGGAGCGGACTGTACTGAGCAGTTTACTTGCTTTTGTACCCCTCTCTGAAATAGTAGAGCAAATAAAAGGGCAAATTCCATATAAACCTAAAGGGATATTGAATGTTTCTGGATTTTACTAGGTATGTGATATACCTGTGAATTTATTTACTTTTTTGTACTTTTATTTTATTAAGAAGTTCTTCTAAGCTCTGTTTTTACTGCTTAAAATCAAACACATAGTCCCTGTATCCACTGAACATCCAGCCCTACAGAGTCTGTGTCTGCATACGCTGCAGCAGGCAAATCCATATATATTATTAGGCAATAAAAACAGAGCTTATAAGCACTTTTTATTAAAATAAAATACATAAAAGTAAAATACATGTATTTTTATACATCTAGTAAAATCCCCAAAACGTTGATATCTGTTTGTCATTTTTATATGAAACCACACATCTAGAGAAGGTTAAATACATAAATAAAAGGTATGGACGTTGCTTGGCATTTGCCGTTTCATCATTTTATTTGGCATTTGGTGTTTTAAAGTTATAGTTGGTGTCTGTCATTAGTGAAATTAACCCAATTACTTTTCAGTGCCTCCAAAACAGCAAATTGTATACCCGTTTCACAAGTATTTTTGAGTCTTGCAGAGATTCATTAAATGACACTGCTTCTCAGGCAGCTGACCAAGGGAAAAAACAAGAAACAGAATAGATCTTATGAGTCAAAGGGTCCTTATATATTGTATTATTCATCTCTTCACAGTTTGTCTTTTTTCTCGTCAATTCTCTCTCTCTCTCTCTCTCTCTCTCTCTCTCTCTCTCTCTCTTCCCCTCTCTCTCTCTCTCTTCCTCTCTCTCTCCCCCCCCCTTCCATTATTTTCTTTTTTGCTCTTTGTCTTTTTTCTTTTTCGCCCTCCCCTTCTCTCCTTTTTCTTCTCTCCTTCCCTCATTTCTCTTTGCAGTTTTCTCTCGGTTTCTGTCATTATAATGGCGCCTTATTTTTATTTTTTATGTTTTTTTGCAGAACTCCCTAAAAAAGAGGAGGTCAACTGGAAAAGTGGACAAGAAACTATCTCCACAGGTATGTATTTATTAGTGGATAACATTTTAAATACTTTAGCTACTAAGATCCAAAATGGCCATGTTTCCAAAATCTTCCACATATCGCTACACAAAGAACAATTTTTTTTTTTTTTTAGAGAAGACTAATAGGCTTTCAAAATGGTTGGCGGACATCTTTGTTTACCTCACGATACACCAGAAAATGTTTTATTTAATATTTTTATCTTCGATTTAATAGTAAATATTTTTTGGCATTTGCTGAATGCAGCTCTGATTATATTGAGATGCGCCTGGCAATCTTTTTCTGTTTTAAAATGTATGAACAAAAGAGTATTTAAAAAAAAAAATGTTTGAATATATTCATTTACCCGCAGTCGTTAGTATTCAACTGCTGTTTGCAATAAATCTACATCTCAATTGTGCATCGATGAAAGCAGCAGTCTTCATTAAGAAAAATAAAAGAGGGTTTTCAAATTGCTCCCTTGATTACGGTGCAAAGGCATCTGGGAGGGAATTACATTTTCGGGGAGCTGAAGGAAAACAAAGGCCGATGCAACTGGATCTTCTGTATTACCACTGAATAGAGCAGAAGACTTAATAAGAGAGCAGCAGCCAAGAGGCACAAGCTGTGCAAAAAAAGACTTGGACTTTCTTGCTGTGTGTGTGTGATAATAATCCCCTACCCCATTACATTTCCTTTTTTTTTAACGGGGATATGGAAAGATTCTGCATCTAAATATAATATGCCTGTGTATCTATTTATTTACTATTATGTTCTTTATATTATTAAGAATTGCTTAAAAGCTTTGCCTAAAATCATTCAATTTGTACCTATTTGGGTCTGCCCTCTGTAGGTCATGCAGCTCATACATACACAGACTGTGAGAATTAACGGTATACTGCTCTCCCACTCCAAAACAGGCAGGGGGCCGCATAGGAACTGTCTGAGGGCCACATACGTCCCCAGGACCAGCTGGTACCCACCACTGAGCTAGAGGAATACCTAGATTGTATATATACTCCTTTTAGGCATATGCACATTTTTTTTATTATTTTTTTATTTTTTTTTACTTTGTTTTTGTGCTCTGTCTGATAATGTAGAAGAGCATGGATACATTCCATGCCCCTTTTTATTTTTGTGACATCCATGTAAGCTTCTTTTATTTATCTTCCCTGTCTGGGATTGTAATCTCAGAAATCAGTTCTAACCTGTAGGATAATAATTACTTTGAAATCCAGACACCATTTTTATAACTCATTAGAGCAGAAAGGTGTCTGGGCCTGGGTGGTCTATTACCTGGCTACATATCTCTTAACAGGCTCTGTAAGTACAGATGGATATTTACAATGCGTATAATAGTAGGTAAGGCGCTAATTAGTTTAAAGTGAGGCTGATGCCTCAATCCTTGTTTATTTTGAGAAGGGCTATGGTGGAGTTCCCTGCTGAAATATTGTTTTTCAATCACTATGACTTTATATGACTCCACCTTTGAAAATGATGTAGAAATTCTGTCTTAAAGCTCCACTGTAGTCCAGAAATATCTAGCATGCAGTTAAAGGATCGCATTTTAAATACTACATTTTTATATGATAAATAATTGATCTATAGCAGTGTAGAAAAATGACATTAAATATAACCATGTGGAATTTTCTGCTCCTCTCTCCGATGTTACAGGAAACAGAGGGGCAGTGACCCTTATGGATTTCTAAAAATGCTCTTGTTCCAATTGTTTTTAATGTAAATCTTCTAAGAAATGACAAATAACATTTTCTTCATGATTCATTTTTATGCTTCACTTAACTAAAGAAAGATCTAAAACACATTCATCTATCTATCTATCTATCTATCTATCTATTTATTTTTCTCCAAAACCACAATTCAAAGGCGTTAACTCTACCGCGCTCAGCCTTCTTTACTGTCAAGCTCTCTCGTCCGTATGTTACTACTGGGTATATCCTAGTTCTAACAGTGCTGACCTATGTTGAAAGTGTAATATCTTTTTACTATGTTGTCCTGACTTGCCATAGCTTTCTTCCCCACAAGTCAACGTCTTTTAACTCCACAGAAGCAGCCACTATTTGTAGAAATCTTGGAGCCCAGGAAAATTAAAATCTGTCACAGCCTCCACTTCTTCCCCGTCTATTTGCCAGGAACTGAAATTGCTGTTTCCCATGATCATCGCCTTCTTAATGTTGAGCAGCGGGCCAGCTTTTGCACTCACCTCTTTCATCTTCATCATTAGGTCTTTTAGTTCCTCCTCACTTTCAGCCATCAGAGTAGTATCATCCGCATACCTGAGGTTGGTTTTGGATTCATCCAGCCCGGCCTTACACATGATGTACTCTGCAGTTGAATAAATAAGGTGACAATATACAACCTTGTTGCACTCCTCCTTTCTCTCAATGCAGATCCTATATAAGCATTTTAAAATGCTTAAATAGTGTTTGTACTGCAATAAAGCATATAATGTAGGATATGTATATCTGGAGAAACCAAAGCAGAGAACTGCGAGCACAATCCTTTTTTTTTTGGTTTGTAGGGAGATTATACCTGCAGGCTCTGACCAAACTAAAATTCACAAACAGTAGGCCTCTGTGAGAGAGGGCATCTAGTAGAATGACTAGATTGTACAATAACTTGTATGAAACAGTCAAATAGTCATTAAAACAGGGAAGAAAAAGTCACTTGATTTTCAGGGCTATTTTTTATGTTGCTGCCAAACTTTTTCTCAATGGACAGTTTAGGCTGTCACTAGAATCTTGTAAGAACTCTAAATTACTTATGATGGTCTTTGCAGACCAACAGGTTGTTTTTCTGCCTTTTTCTTACGCCTTTTTAATGCTCTGTGCATTATTTGAATACTAGCTACTGGCCCATCAACAATGACGGGAATTGCAAGTCTCTTCCCCTGTCTACTTCCTCCCTTGGGTCTCCTTTCCCCCCTCCTCTCCCTCCCTTGGGTCTCCTTTCCCCCCTCCTCTCCCTCCCTTGGGTCTCCTTTCCCCCCTCCTCTCCCTCCCTTGGGTCTCCTTTCCCCCTCCTCTCCCTCCCTTGGGTCTCCTTTCCCCCCTCCTCTCTCTCCCTTGGGTCTCCTTTCCCCCCCTCCTCTCTCTCCCTTGGGTCTCCTTTTCCCCCCTCCTCTCCCTCCCTTGGGTCTCTTTTTCCCCCCTCCTCTCCCTCCCTTGGGTCTCCCTTTCCCCCCTCCTCTCCCTCCCTTGGGTCTCCCTTTCCCCCCTCCTCTCCCTCCCTTGGGTCTCCCTTTCCCCCCTCCTCTCCCTCCCTTGGGTCTCCCTTTCCCCCCTCCTCTCCCTCCCTTGGGTCACCTTTCCCCCCTCCTCTCCCTCCCTTGGGTCACCTTTCCCCCCTCCTCTCCCTCCCTTGGGTCTCCTTTCCCCCTCCTCTCCCTCCCTTGGGTCTCCTTTCCCCCCTCCTCTCCCTCCCTTGGGTCTCCTTTCCCCCCTCCTCTCCCTCCCTTGGGTCTCCTTTCCCCCCTCCTCTCCCTCCCTTGGGTGTCCTTTCCCCCCTCCTCTCCCTTCCTTTGGTGTCCTTTCCCCCCTCCTCTCCCTCCCTTGGGTGTCCTTTCCCCCCTCCTCTCCCTCCCTTGGGTGTCCTTTCCCCCCTCCTCTCCCTCCCTTGGGTGTCCTTTCCCCCCTCCTCTCCCTCCCTTGGGTGTCCTTTCCCCCCTCCTCTCCCTCCCTTGGGTGTCCTTTTCCCCCCTCCTCTCCCTCCCTTGGGTGTCCTTTCCCCCCTCCTCTCCCTCCCTTGGGTGTCCTTTCCCCCCTCCTCTCCCTCCCTTGGGTGTCCTTTCCCCCCTCCTCTCCCTCCCTTGGGTGTCCTTTCCCCCCTCCTCTCCCTCCCTTGGGTGTCCTTTCCCCCCTCCTCTCTCTCCCTTGGGTCTCCTTCCCCCCCCTCCTCTCTCTCCCTTGGGTCTCCTTTTCCCCCCTCCTCTCCCTCCCTTGGGTCTCTTTTTCCCCCCTCCTCTCCCTCCCTTGGGTCTCCCTTTCCCCCCTCCTCTCCCTCCCTTGGGTCTCCCTTTCCCCCCTCCTCTCCCTCCCTTGGGTCTCCTCCTCCTCGCAAAATTACTTGTATTAATAAACCATAAAACCTAGTATCTCCATTTCAGTTTACATTTGTATGCATTTTTATAAATTTTCTTAATTTTGTAACCACATTAGATATAGTGAACCATTGAGAAAATGCCATGGCACTCTACTCCTTTGAAAACTCTATAACCATTGTATCTTTAAATGGCCACTGCAATGCCCTAGCAAGAGGAGCATACATATATTAAATATGCTCTGAAATAAAGCTGAGTGTTTGTCTTCACACTGATAGGCTGACCCAACCACTGGTTGCCAAGGAAAACCTTCAATACAAAAAGTGTCTAGCCATGGGAGATCATTGTATCACAATGTGTCTGAAAGTTTAGCAGCTACCTGGTAGACAAAACCCTTGTTATATTGAACACTGCATTTTTAAGTCATTGCATCTTGATATTATTAATACATAATTAATCATCTAGCTCATGTTATTAGGGCACTACAATGGTCCTTTATTGTACTTTGCAAACCATAGAAAGAAAATAATGCAGAAACCATACTAGGATATAATATCATGCCTTCCCAAATTGATCCTCATAACCTCTAGTGCATATGAGGGAGTGAGGTTATAAAATAACTTTTCGTCTTGAGTTCAACGCCATTGTAATAAAATACTTGGGAAAGGTACTGATTTTTCTAAAGTTAATAGATTCCAACTGATCGGACTGGTTATAAATGAATTTATACAAAGTGATTGACTTATTGATTATCATATTGTTTTGTTTTTTTCCTGACATGCAGGAAGACAGCGCAGATTTGAAATGCCAGCTGCATTTTGCCAAGGAAGAGTCTGCTCTAATGTGTAAAAAACTTACCAAGTTGGCAAAGGACAATGACAGCATGAAGGAGGAGTTGGTGAAATACAGGTCAATGTATGGGGATCTCGACAGTTTATTGTCTATTGAAGAGTTGGCCAACTCTCCTCATTCCAGAGAGGCAGAGGTAAAAATGCACCTTAAACTCGTAGAAGAGGAAGCCAACTTACTGAGCCGACGAATAGTAGAGCTGGAGGTAGAGAACAGGGGCTTGAGGTGCGAGATGGATGAGATGAAAGTACATGCTGACAGAGAACTTCTTGACCAGAATACCCGGTTTAATTTGCAGTGTGGAGAATCTGGAGATAACTTTGTGGAATTGAGGCGGCATCTCCAGTTTGTGGAAGAAGAGGCCGAGCTCCTCAGGAGATCATTAATGGAGATGGAGGACCAAAACAAGCTGTTGATGAATGAACTGAATAAATATAAGTCTGATCATGACCTTGATATAACCTTCTCAGAGGACAGCTGTTCTGTAATTAGTGAACCTTCTCAAGAAGAGTTGACCACTGCCAAGATGCAGATCAGTGAACTAAATGGTAAGGTTAAAAAACTCCAATATGAAAACCGGGTACTTCTCTCAAATCTCCAACGCTATGACCTCGCATCTTGCCAGACTAACCGTCCTTTGATGGAAACTGATGCAGAAGCTGGGGATTCTGCACAGTGTGTACCAACATCTCAGTGGCGCGAAGGACCTATAGGTGGAGAAAATGACACCATGCATGCTAAAGAACGGGCAGGGAAAGGATCTTTAAAATCTCCAGATATTTGTCACACCTCCCCATCTCGGTTATTAAAGACGAAAGAGGTGGAGACACTTCTTGGTATTAGGACACAAGCCAGGTTAATCAGTAAAGCCATTGCGGTCTTAACTTCAGATTCCAATGGCTTTCCATCCGGAATCAAACTGTGTACAGATAATGACTGTGGGGACCTACTGTTAACCGAGGCAATTGATAACAGTGAGGTAACTAGTGACTCAAAGCTAATCAATGCCATTTTTACCAAACTCACTGTGTTACAACAGGAGCTTAATAGTTTTACAAAGAAGGTGGATTCACTGGGAGATTCTTGTAAAGAACAAATTGAATCTCTAACTCTACTGCCAATATCTCCTGATACCTCAAAAGATTCTCCAAGGAAAGAAAACTCCTCCGGCTTGCAGGTGAGTGCTACTCGCATTACCATATAGAAGCCTATACCTGCTTCCCAGTAATAATGGCTTCTCTATTTGCCATGTCTGACCCGCTTTAACTAAGAAACCCAACCCTTACCTACTGATAACATCTCTAAATTGTTACCGTAATTACTAACAAATGACCTACTGCATGGTAATCTCACCTATGATAGGACTCTGTGCTCGGAGTGTGCAAGCTACATCTAGAACCCAACATTTATTACTTACCACCATCCAGAGAATAAAAGGCTGGGATGCCCAAGTTTGGTCCTGGAGAACCCCACACAATCCTGGGTTTCTCTTCTGTGCACAGGTTAGTCAACCAATGATTCATCTATTCTGATTGACGCATCAGTGCTCAGCCAGGAAATAGACATTCTGGACTTTTTGGGGCTCTCCAGGACCAAACATGGCACCCCTGATATATGGGGATTGGAGACTATGTTTAAACAGCAGGAAGTTTATAGATTATACACATTTAAAACTCCCTCAATTCGGTTCCGTTGCCATATATATGTGTAGAGGTCATATAATAGGGTTTTATTTATTTAGTAATTCATTTACAACAGCATTTTAAGGAATTCATTTAATGTACATTTTATATTTGAACTTCAACATTGTAGCCTCAGAATTTAGTTTTCTCCATACCCTGTTTGTTTTCCCCCCCTATGGACACCAAGGAGATTCAATGTACATTTTAAAACTTAGATTTGAACTATAACATTGTAGCCTCAGAATTGCTTTTCTCCACACCCTGTTAGATGTCCATAGAACGGAAAACAATCTACCAAGGAGATTCTGTGTTCCTTACCAGCGTGTTTGTGGTCACTAAAGGGGAGGAAGCAAATATGGACAGCTATGGGGACAGTCCCCTGGGCAGTTCCTCTCCCACTACCCTCACACCTAACAGGAAGTGAAGAGTAGTCGTTCTGCTGGAGGCTGTGATGTTAAAGTGCAAAGATTAGTTTTTAAAGCTATATACAGTTTTTTTTGTTAATATACTTATTGTATTGCTCATCCATTATTAATAATAAACAACAATATAGTATGAGCACTACAGTGGCCCATTAAAGGGACATAAGTCAATTTAAGATTATTAACATTAAAGTGACCATTGTTAATTTTGGCTAAGAAACGCTAAAATAAATATATATATTTTGATGATTGGCGTAGCCAAATATGTCAAGTAATGCAATTAAGAAATAAGCGTGCTGCAGTATATATGGATGGCTTTTTTATTAGACAAACATTTTTGTTTTGAGTGATGAGCTTTTTCAAAATCAAAACTGAGTAGATATTGCAAATTATACGTTTTTAACAAGTAAATTGGAACATATAATTATTAAATGGAATTGAAAATAGTTACATTTCTTGGATGATCACCACTTCATTAATTGTTAATCTTCCGAGGGTCCATTCCTTTTTGTGACAGTCCTTGTCACTGCATGGATCCTAGAAAATCACTGACCTGTTTTTATTGCTGCAGAGAAAGAGGTGTAATTGCTTTACTGCAATAAAATCCATGTTCTGCCATAATAGCGTCTCACCTCATTCACCCCGTCCCTCTCCTGCCCCAAGGCTAGTCACTGCGGTCCTTGCTTATCATCGCTTGCATTACATTCTGACGATACAGCTCTTTGTTCCCAAGTACGTAAAACATTTTCTAGAAACACTGGCCACTTCACAGATTTGTAATTGTAAGGAGCCTAGAAATGCCTATTAGATAATTGCCTGTAATTAAGAAATGTTATGAAAATGCAATTCAAAACCATTAGGATTTAGCTTTTTAAACTTTAAAGGACCACTTCAGTTTCATAATTTATAATATATTATTTTAATCTAGAATTGATAAAGGGCAAAAAAACATTTACAATAAAATAAAACTACTTAACCTTTACTAACTATTTCATACAACTATGTTTGTTTTTTGGGCTATAGAGAACCTATGTTCTCATACAACTTGTTTAACTGATTAGTAATAAAATAATTTTTTGTATAAATACATTTTAATTTATATTTGAACATTCGTGTTTTGGACTTTAGCGGATATGCTTCTCTCCCCTACCATGTGGGTGGGAGAGGATCTATAAGGACACCTTTCTGGGTAGATCCTCTCCCACCTAATAAGGGGTGGAGAGAAGCAGCCATGTTTGTCCCTGAAATCCAAAAGTTGAAATGAAAGTTTTCAAAGTTACTTTGAATTTTATTTCCTAATAATGTTTTTTGCTAATCAATTACTTAAATTAAACAAATGCAAAACCACAGTGGTCCTGTTAGCCTCCGAGGCACCTTGCAGATTAAAAAGACAGTCCCTTATTTATGAAAGTGCAGTGAGATGCTCTGTTACCATTAATCTAGATGTTAGTATCCAAGGCTTACTGGAAACTGAATTTCTCCTCTACATCGGCCCTCCTTATTTCATATTTATTAAGCGTCAACATATTGGGTAGAGTTGTACAAATGGTTCAATAATTATGTGACTTGTCACAATGCTTTTTATATTTGGAGATTTAAAGGGAACGAAGTGCCTGGCTTGTTAGAGCCCACAGCCCTCTCTGTTTGATTTGTTTTCACGTGCAGCCTGTATCAAGGCATATTGAAGCCTTCCCCTGCCATATTGCGCAGTTTGGAAGCATTAGCAGCATAATCTGTTCCTGTACAGCCACAGTGACAGATGCCTGTTAAGTAAACAATCTTGTCACAGGAATCATTTATTCTGAGTCTGTTTTTTATTTTAATAAAGTGTTAGGCCCTAGCAGTTCACAGAGGAAGGGCGCAAACAGTCCCTCCCCACACGTTGGCCCTGGCCATACGGTCTCTTCTCACACGTTGGCCCCACGCATACCTTCTCTCCACACAAGTAACCATGCCCACAGTCTCTCCACACAAATAGCAACACACATGCAGTCTCTCTGCACTCGTAGCCCCCGCACAAACAGTCTCTCCGCACAAGTAGGCCCTCGCAGACGATGTCTCTCTGGACATGTAGGCTCCGCACACACTTTTCTTGCATACGTAGACTTCTCACCTGCCGTCTCTTAGCACATGTAGGCATCATACATGCAGTCTCTCCCCACACACAGGCCACTATTAAAAATAATATAGTAAATAAAAGTTAATGTTTTTTTTGTTTTTTTTTAAGTTCTCAGTTTTCCCCTCAAGCAGAACCACTTTTCTCCATTCACTTACTCATAGCAGGGGGTGTGGCCGGTCTGAGTTCTGCTTCAGACTAAGCTTTCTCAGTAAAGAGGGTGGGGCTATGATAAAGCATGTTGCTGTTGGCCCTGAGCTGAGAAGTTTTACCTTCATTGCCTCTGTATGGGCAACAGGGACGGAGCCAGTGACCTTATAAAATTCCATGATGGTGAAGCCCCCGGGCAGAGCTGGCCATGCCCCATGATAAAGCATAGGGAGGTGGAAAAAAAGCAGCTCTGCTTAGTGGAAAAATAAATCAAAAAGTAAATAACAATATTAACTTTATTTTAAAACGCGTACTGTTTTTAATAGTTGCCATTTAACAAACATATGAGCCTTACTTTTAAATGCATTGCAGTAGTCCTTTAAATGAGCAGTCAATAACTGTGTTATGAAGTCCGTTTTATATGACCGCTTTCCAATAGATTCTAGGTTTAAATGACCATTGAAGTATGTCATTTCTCATAGCTTTGCCATAAATATACTTTGGTGTTAAGAGGGGTTGACCTTTAAATATTGCTGTGGTAGCCAGAATGTAGTTGGTCACATGAAAGAGTTGTTGGGCTTTTGGTTTAATATGGGAAAGCTGAGGACTTGATACAAGACACACTACCCGAGGGTTGTATACAACAAGCTCTTTCTGAGGGGTAGTTACAAGTCACACTGTATTTGATTTTTTAAATTTTTTTTTATTGACCCAGTCCATTTTATGAGATTAAGAGGCACGCTCTAATTTCCCAGAGTTCTATTTACCTGCATGCTGCTAGATCACAAAGCTAATCTCCCTGTCCCCCTCCCTGCTCCCCTAATCACTGCATGGGCACCATAACCGGTGTTTGCACATCTTCTTCCCCTTCTCTTTCTCTTTCTGTCGTTTTTCCCTAACAATCCCCCCCAGCCCACGTGTCTGCTCATTGTGTGTTTTCTTTTCTTTTCCACGTTGTCCTTCTCCTCCATTACCAAACTCTTTTTTCTTTTCCTCCTTTTTTTCATTCTTTAATCTTTTTTTTTTTTGCTTTTTTTCGGAGACCCATTTATTTTTGTAATGTTGTTTTTTTTTATTTGTGTTTTTTATTTTTTTATTTTTAATTTTCCTTCCCCTGGCCTTTCTCGTTTTGTTCTTCATTAACTTGCCCATGCATGCAGCAGCCTGAGTGTAGGAACTGCCCGCAGAAGGAGGAATGTCATAGGGAGAAGGTTGATGAAGACCACGATTTTGACCAGACCAGAGGTTACAAGGCATACCAACCTGAAGATAATGAGTCGTATGCTGCTGAGGTAGGTTCTTTGTTAATTAGGACATAAACGTTAAATGATCTGTGATTGTGATTGTTATTGGGACAACCATAGTATCATTATGGTGCCTTTTAAAAAAAGTTTATCATGATGGGGCAGAAAGAAACAATCTCTTTCAGCATGGGATGCTAAGCAGCGCTCTAAAATAAAGCTATTACTATGTGTCTACTTCCATACGTACCTTGAGCTTTTCAAGTTTATTAATAATTATTTAAAGGTATATGAAAGTGAGATGGGTTATGAATGCATCCTGTAGTATGCATCATAACATACCCAGCAAAAAATATTTGCATGAAAAAATTCAAACATCTTTTGCAGAAAATAAAAAATGTGCTGGGGTTATGTAGACACCCCCAGCAACTGCGATTTGCATATGGATATCTATTTTTTTTTTTTAATGAGATATCCAATATGCAGCACATGCTGATTGGCTAAAGGAAAGGAAAGTGTCTGAAATCATGTGACTTCCCACAGGAGTGCAGACTACAGGTGCTAACTGAGCATGCCTGCACAATAATCAGGCCAAAAAGAGGCAATGTATTAGTTATGCTAATTATCCCCGGGGAATTTCAGTGAGAGAAAACAGTTTGCAAAAGCAAGAAATTCAGCAAACTTCAGGCTAACGATTTAACTGTTTACTTTGGAATTTTTTCATGCAAACAATTTTTTTTAGACATTCTCCTCTATCAGATGCATTAATAACCCAGCTCACTTTCATATACCTTTTTAAATGAGGTCTTTTGTCAAGAAAAGCATAATTTTTGTAGACTTAGATAAGTTTTTAAAAGAGTGGTAGATTTTCTGAATTTGGTGATGACAAAGGTGCAGCTGGACAGACACCGTATTGCGGTCCTGGTCAAGGTTATGGAAAGAGATGTTATGCCAATGATTTGGGGAAAGCTGAGACAAGATAATCGAGCAAAATCATCCATTAGTTAATAGTGGGGCTTTGAGGGTTGAATAGATTTCAGATTGAATGGAGTTTCAACAGTGGGTGGAGATTACTGAAGCAGAAGAGCAAGGATCATGGTACTTAGACTAGCGTTAGAAATGTTAGGTAATGGAAACCCGAAACAAAGCTAAGTTAGTTAATGGGGAGATAGAGAGACTTTGTAGATAAAATTAAATGAGCAGTTTAAAGATTATGAAATTTCTAAATATAGTATGAACTTGACCATTCATTCTTCAAGGGGGAGTAATCTCTCTTTTTGGCTGCAAAGGGTGTTTGGTCCTCCAATCAACAACGTCTTATAAACCAAAAACAACGTTTAAAAGATAGTGTTAAAGTTAGGCTGTAGCTTTGTTTACAAATGTATTGCATGGAGTAACAAATGTTTACAAGATGCAGTTTAATGTATGATTAGCTGTTTTTTTACTACAAGGTATGGAATTGTAGATCTGATGTTTATATGATGGTGTTTTATGGAGAATTAAATATTAACAAGATTTTGCTGAATTTAGGATTGATGTTTATAAGACCATGTTTAATGGAGGATGTTGAATGGAAGTTTGAATGTTTACAAGACCGTGTTGGCTGTTGGATCAGATGTTTTAGAATAATGTGGTGTTTGACTGTAGTGTCCAGGTGCCTGAATGGTTAACCTTACATTTTTACTGACCCAGCTTTAATCCACAGCAGAACCACCTTTTTGTGTTCTGGTTCGGATAAAATTTGTAATCCTGGTGCAAAGATACTGCTTATAAATCTATCTAAAAACCTATATATTTAACAGTGCCAATGAAACACATGTTGTTGTTGTTATAGAAAATATACTCTGTAGTCAAACTGACCTAAATACCTTTTTATTGCCTATATTCCACATCAATATGTGATGCTAGGTTGCCTAGCAACTCCTACTGTGGTTGCTCAGCAACCCCGTTTCCTTCCAATTCTCTAAGTGACTATGGACCAATTTCGGCTGCAATCTGCATGGCAACTGGTTAACTCTTTGCCTGCCACAGCAGCAAGCAAAACATTCACACTCCACACGTAAAAAATCTTTTGAAATAAAAATACAGACTGATGATCATATTATTTATACAGTGGAAAACTTAGAGTGAGCAGAGAAAATAGTAAGAGGGTGGCTCCATGACTCCTTAGCATATATGAGGGGTATCAGACCCTGTATTGTAAAGAACCTGACCTTCCACACACTGTACATTAATGTGTGGGGATATTATACCCTGTATTGTACAGTGTGTGTGTGGAGAGTGACCACGGTGACCACCCTGTATTGTACAGTGTGCGTGGGGGTTGGGGGGCTTATGTTGTACAGTGGGAGACCCAAAATCTCATGAGCCCATGTCTGTGCACTGGTGAGGTTCCAGTTTAGACTTAGATTAGTTCTAAATAAAGTGCCCAGATTTGGATGTCTCTAATCTGGTCTCTACCTCCTCAGATTAAGGACTTGCAATTGGTGCTATCGGAGGCCAATGAGACCATGAAGGGTCTGCAGGATCAGCTGTCCCAGGAGAGGCAGCTCCGCAAGGATGATGAGGAGACCTTTAATCAGAAGGTGACCCAGGTTAGTGACTGGAGATCTCAAAGTCCTAGTGAGACCCTGAGTGAGAACTTCAATGTCATGAACAGAGGATACTTTCTATATACAAAAATGGATGGGAAGAGAGAAACCTAAGAGCGCACAATCTTTGTGTGTACCTCAGATATTTGGGATAATAGTGGAGTTTTTTCTTCTGTTTGTGCAATTATTATCTACTTGCCCTAACCAGTATAATACTGCAGGCCTTAGATTTTCTTCCTCAAGTTACGAAATAAGTGTCTTTGACATGACATCAATACGTAATCTTAATTTAAAGAAAATCTTTATTGTCCAAACCCAATTGGTAAAAACAAAGAATTAGGTATATAATATATTAAAACGCGTTTCTACGCTGTAATCTGCGGCTTCCCCAGTGATGTATACCTTAGCTTGGTCAAGAACCAGCTTAGAGTATTTAATAATAATAATAAACACCAATATTACCCTAATTATCTGAGGTACACACAAAGACTGTGCACTCTTCATTCTCTCTCTCTTCCCCTCAATTTTTGTATTTTTGTGATTAAAGACACTAGTGTGAGCAGTGTGTAGAGAAACAGCCACACTCAAAACAAGGGTTTGCCAACAGGAAAAAAATAAGACGCTGTATATCTAACGTCACTCAATAGAAACTATTTTACCCGAGTGCTTTTTGCCTCTACGGTTGGGACCCAAGACATCCCAACAATCAACGATACTTTCTATATGTTAGCTTTGTTGTGTTGCACTGTAAGAAAACGCTCAAAAATCATTAGAATAGGGTTTTTTTCCTCCCATATTTTTAGTGATCATATTATCTGTAATTTCTCAAAATCCCAAGTTGAAATTCTAGTTTATGTAGTTCATCAAGAACATACATTAAATATGGAACGTAATATTGCTTAAAAAAGATATGGAAAACTGTTACCAATAATTGACCTAGATCTCAGTACTTACAGTTCTCAGCAGGTAGCATAGTGACTGTTCGATCTGCTCTTGCTGCTTGATCATGATGTTGCCTAAATGGATGACAGGATTAAGGATCTTGTGTTATAATCACTTAATATGCATTCTATCTTCCTATGAAATACAATTTTGTCACACTAATTGCTGCTTTTTTTGTCCATTCTGTTCAGTTAAAGGAGGACCACCAGAAGCTTCTCCTACGACGGGAGTTTGAGTCGCAGAGCCTGGGCTTGCAGAGGCGGCTGGAGCAGAAGTTCTGGAGCCAAGAGAAGAACATGCTGATCCAAGAGACCCACCAGTTCAAGCAGAGCTTCCTGCTTCTTTTCATGAAGCTCAAGTGGTACCTGCAGCGCTGGAGACAGGGGAAGGTCTTGCAACCTGAGGGAGAGGACTGTCTGGAGGTGAGAGTGGTGCAGACTCTGACAATTTAAAACTATTCCTACAACATATATAACAATCAGCTGTCTTTACTGAACCCTTTGTAATTTTGAAAGGATTATAATAATTCTAAACTGCTTGAATTTACAATCCCTCTTCTGTCACACTCTTTGTATCATTCATGAGGTCAGCACAGTAGGAAGAACAAACAATTTAATCTGCTGTTTGTTTTTGACCCTTTAACATAGCCAAACTAATGATCACTTATTTTTCAGCTATGTTTAAAAAAAATCCTTTTTAAATGCACATTAAATATTAGCAATTCAATATACTTTTCGTAGCTCTGTGTTGCAATCCCAAAACATACCAATGCAGACATCAAGATATCACAAGAAAGGCTGTCATGTTAACGGCTTGCGTCTCTAATTGATTTTGAGCCGACTAATGTTTGCTTGCGGGTCTTGGGAACATTATTCACCAAACGACTTTGTCATGTAAAGTAGGTGAATAATCACAACTAATCAAAGCATTCTCTGTGTTCCCAAACATTGTACCCCATATAGCAAATGAGTAAAACTCTGTTTGTACGCAGTTCTTGGTTAATAGGAGAGAATACACACATTTGGTTTGACTTCTGGTATTCCCTCTACTCAATGATTTGTGTTTTTTTTCCTGAATGTAATTTAAATCCCCATTTAAAGTCAGCTTTTGCTAATGGCCGACCAACCACTCAATTGAATGAATGTTCTATGCCATATAAATCAATAGCTGAACTGGGTGCCTTGTTTACATGCAGATTTAATGTGTAGTTTAATAAAACAAAGTCTAAAATCATGTGCAATTTTCTGAGACTCCTTAATTCTGCATGGACCACCCATTTATTATTTAAGTTTATACCTTAATCCAGACTGCACGGGTGTGACATCTAGACACTGCCTTGGTTTGCTTTGTTCGCATGGCAGTTTTTTTTTTTGTAAAGTATCTAGGTAATCTAGCTTGAGTTATGAAAGGTTTTATCTTTTTCGTTAGACATGTCTTGAAATTACTGTATTGGCTCGAATATAAGCCGCACCCGCATACAAGCCAGACCTCTGAAATTCAAGGGGAAAGAAGAAAAAAAGCTAATATCCAAATATAAGCTGCACCCTAAAAATTGGAGAGTAACAGGCTTTCTAATCACTGTCTGGTAATTTCTTGTGTGGGTTACAGGCCGAAAATCGTAGCTCGCAAAACGTTACAATGGCTAAAATAGCAAATCGATATTCAATTACTGCAATTCCTCAGGCACTTACACCCATAAACGGCAAATGTAAAAGAAAATCCTATGGGTTCCAAGTAGG
This sequence comes from Discoglossus pictus, assembly GCA_027410445.1. Classification (NCBI taxonomy): domain Eukaryota; kingdom Metazoa; phylum Chordata; class Amphibia; order Anura; family Alytidae; genus Discoglossus; species Discoglossus pictus. The sequence goes on from CM050174.1 coordinate 59,834,978, forward strand.
ACCCGCAAGTGGGTTAAATGCAGCACCGTAAATGCAAATAAAAAATCAATACTGCACTGTAAAATACGGGGAAAGCGATGAATGACAGCAGAATTAATTGCGCCACAGTCTCAAGCCCGCGAATCGCCAATATTTTTTTTCCGGTCGCGGATATAAGCCGCACCTGTAATTTCCAAGCTCGGAAATCAGAAGAAAAGTGAGGCTTATATTTGGGCCAATACGGTCTGTGCAAAGTGAAACGTGATCGCATGCCCTGTACCAAGCAGACCATATGGTGACTCTGGGAATATAACTTAATGATATTAAACTTCCATGACATAAAACAGCCTGCAAGAACCGCCTCTGCCTGGTACTATGGGTGTTTTGTAGGATTGAATAATCCATTTAAATAAGCCAGCTCAGGATATGATAGACATGCCGCTGGATAATCTGCTAGAAAGGGATGCTTTGTGGTATAGCTCAGTATTGGCACATGGTGCATATTTTTTATTTTTTTTTCCAAATCTTTTTATTGACACATAAGCAGTGCTCAATAACACAATATTGTTGGACTCGCAGGTCCAACACAATTTTGCATAAACAGGATTTTTTAACATCGTTTTAGATATCTTGTTCTCAACTTTGCAGGAAACGCCTGCTAGCTATTCCTTCCCTAGCAATTGACTTCTCAATACTAAACTTGTCAAATTCTTACATGTCAGCTAACTTGTTGTCTTTCCATGTAGATATATATAGATGTTCAATTTTGCATAGCTCGAGAATTACATTATTCACCTAGTATATGGGAAGTATAACATCGAACAAACAATGAATAAACAAGTCAATGAACTTATTACCTGTATCTTCCTTGCTTTTTTTTTTTTTCCTCTTTCTTCTTGTCTATCTTCTTCAGTTTACTCAATTCGCCAGTAGTTGTCAACGCCCAAGACACCCGTCACCCCGGCCTGGAGTCTCTGCCTCATCCAATTACGCCTTCCCTTCCTAGTGTACTAATTTCCATTCTAAATCAAGTTTTTGTTAAATTAAAATAGCTTTGTCCGACTCCACCCATCTGTCCCAAATTTGACTAAAAGTGGAGAGGGAGTTGTTTATTGAATGCGTCATTTTTTCATAAATCATGATGTGGTTTAATTTTTTTATAACCTCTTGGCCGTCTAAATGGGGTGATTTCCAATTCTTTGCAATGTGGCTTTTGGTTGCCAGCATGACCATTTGTATCCACTTGTTATGGTTCTTATTAACGTTCAGTACTGGCATTCCCAGTAAGCATGTCTCCCTAGAGGGGTGTATTTCCCTGTCTAATACCTCAGAGGTCATTGCAGTTACCCTTCGCCACAGGGCCTGTACTTTTGGGCAGTCCCACCAGATGTGGCCAAAGGGGTGCATATTTTTTAACCCTTACACTGTCAGATACCAGCAATGCATCTGACAAATGAGTCCTTTCCTAAAAACATTGTCCTACTGTATCTGGCTGTAACCTATTTGATGCTTCAATAAAATGTGAGCTAAG